>JAKGUB010000557.1:27477500-28052500 GCA_026261675.1 Hippocampus mohnikei
TTGTACACAGCAGCCAGAACCTGAGGAGACACATACTTTTCAATATTCTATTTTAGGGAGAAACATTTGCTCATTAAAAGTATACAACAGATGGCTTTCCCACCTTTTCTGTGACATACTGGCATCTCTGCAGGTCATGGGTTCCATCGGGAAGAATCTCAGGCTCCACGATAGGCACCAGTCCATTCTAATCAAAGATAATGTGTTTGAATTACATCCTCCAAGAAAGACAAACACCACATGCACAGCGACAAGAGTAGGCGATGCCAACCTGTTGACAGATGCTGGCATATCTAGCCAACACGTTGGCATTCTCGGCAATGGCAAGAGGTGTGGGGCAGCTGTCTGAGATCTTGAGCACACATCTCCACTTGGCAAAGTCACAGCCGTCCTTCTTGTACTGGGCACAGCGCTCTGAGAGGCCATCAAGACCTGCGGAAAAACAGAAAAATGAGCATAGTCATCTGAAGATATTTTGTGATGAAGACGCAACTGGGATCATTTTTACCTTGTGTGGTTGTCTCTCCATCGGTTCCATTCAGAACAGCTGTGCCTTTGTCCACCTGAAGGAGGAAGCTGCCATTAACTTTCAAAATAAGGGAAGCTGATGGAGGGTGAGCTGTGCCTCACAGTCAGAAACAGTTCGACAGACAGAGAGAGCATTTCTGTCCTTCAAGAAATAATCAACTCAAGGGAATAAATCTACAAGGACAGAATGTAAAACACACACACACACACACACAGAGAAAAGTGTCTCGGGCCAAATCAGTGACTATGATGGTACACCTATTAAATAAATACATGCTGTAGCATCTACACTAATCTAGTATTGCACTCCACACTAACTACAGGGCTAAAATGATACACGTAAGCGGTAGTGTCTCATTAGATCGTGTTTTTCCCCCTTTGAATGAATGACTCAATTGGAAAATCAGTCCAAATACAAATCAAAATGTCTGAAATCTGACTTCCTGTTTCCTTTTGGTTCCTGTCACTGTCATTAAAATGGACATGATTGGCATCAAGTCAAAAAATGTTCATTATCTCATGGGACGATTGTGCTTCATCTGTTGTTGTTGTGCTGGCTGCTAGCGACTTCAAATGTAGAGAGTTGTCATTTTCCTAGTCTAGCACCAACTGCAATGATTAGTGAGTCCAATATTTTTTCATCAAGTATTCTGTCAATTAACCCATCAAATAATCAGCTGAATTAATTTTTCAGTAAAAACTAAGATGTGCATGGAGGTTTGTACTATTTTTCTCCAGTTCAGTGCATAATCCTCCCCTTCTAATGTAGTATGTGACTTTGAATATGTATGGTGTTTGAAGGTGGGACCTGGCCTTGTCTGACTGACTGGTTAGCCGGTCTGCGTGATAAGTGACTTGTGAGCTGTGGCTCGACTGTCTGCGGAGGCATTACATTTAATTCTAACTTGCAATGGCAGACTATATTAAATTGGCAAAAAATGAATATGTTCCTTTGTGGATGATTGTAGACATGCTGTTGTGGTGCATGTTGACTTTTATGTTTTTAATTACCGGTAGGTGTGAAATGATTCCAAACGTCGCAAATTCTCAGTTTTGGCTTGCCGTCATGGCAATTTATTTTGATACAGGTAACGCAGTGACAGTGTGTATGCCAAAATTACCACGAGGCTGAGATTTTGCTTCAACTTTGCTTGCAATCAAATCATTGGAGTTACTGTATTCCATTAATTGTTGCAGCCTTAGTTGGTACTCCATTATTTTCTTCCCTTTTAAAAATTGCATACATGTATCTGTGAAAGTCAAGCCACCACCCGTCACAAGCCATCGGCACCGCTACACGTAAAAAGATTTGTGAGAGCTTTGTCCACTCACCTTGATGCCCACAACAATGCCCCTTTCTTTGATGACTTGGGGAAAGGGCTTTCCGTTGTTTGACTTCTGGTAGAGAGTCTCGTGGAACAGGATGACCCCTCCTATGGCATTAGGGACGGGATCAGCAGATGTGAAGAGGAGGTCGCGGAAGCAGCGGCGGTTTTCCTCGTTGTTCTCCACATTGATCTTCTGGAGACGCTTTCCCATGGTGCCTTGAAGGTAAGAAGAATATCAATGATTGACTCACAGCTTTTTTTTTTTTTTTTAATGACTCTTGCTCTCATTTGAACTAACCGGTTGACTCATCTGCGGCCAGGATTCCTTTTCCCGGGGCCACAATCCTCTGGGCGATTTCCGAGAGCTCCTTCTTCTGCTCCGGAGAGAGGGATGGAAATTGCTGAGCCATCCTGGAGAGGGGACAAACTGGTTATTTAAGAAGTGAGCAAGCCAGGCTATTCAGAAAGTATGAGGAAGATGTTTTTTTTCTCTGTCTAATTGAGGGCCTCTCTTACATCACCTCTGTAAATGTTTGGCTTGATTCAACGTCAATACTTTTTTCCTCCCTAATGTGCAGCCCTTGATGGTAAGTAACCAAGTAGAAATACCTCAATCCTGTTCAAAAGTAGATTTTGGGGGGGGGGGTACTTTGCTTGAATATGCCATTTTCTGATGACTGATTTATACCTCTTCCTCCCTACATGTGAAAAAAGATACATTTATACTTTCAATTCCTTCATAAAAAAAAATATGTTTGTCACGACCGACATAAAAAAGACAAATAGAAAAAGGTGAACTTCAGTTGAGATCTTGCTTGATTCAGATTTTGGAATCTTATAAGGCGGAAAAAAACCAGGGCCAGTAGTGACATGCTGGACGTGAACCAGGGGAGCGGTTACAACGACAACACAAATGATTCAGAGAAGACGAACTTCTTTCCCATCGATGGCCATATTTAAGTTACAAGTCTTATGTTATCGGCTCAAAAAATTGTTTATTGTCAATGCTTGGTGTCTTTGTGTCAGCCCCCTAGCAGTTTCTGGCAAGGAAATAAAAAACATTTGTATTTCCTTATCGAAATGGCTATTGTATAGGACCGATAGTAAAAAAAAAAAATCACTTTTACGATTGTACTTAAGTACCTCTCAGGGGCTGTACAGACAACAGCTTGCAGTTTTCTTGCATAATTCACGTGATTTGCATGTTTCACTCATGCTCACGATACAGTACTCGGTCAAAGAAATATCCACAAGATTCAGCTTGCACAAGCACACAGAACTCGTCGAGCAAGTTTTGGAAACTAAACCGCACAAAAATACTCGGCTGAATTTCATTAAAAAAAGACGCTCGCCGCTCGCCTCTGTCCACCCCATTCGATCCACAAATATAGAACAGTAAAAATGGAACACTTACTTGACAGGAGGACCGATGTGACGTGGAATCACTCAAAGTGGAGGCCGAATGGAGCGCCCAAAGGTGAATTTAAGCGAGAGGAGGAGGCGCTCTCAATGTGATGTGGCGGGGCGTGCGTCACCCCGGAAACGCAATTGGCCCAAAGCGGATAGACATGGGCGGCGTTAAGAGACATCAATAGTGCTTCTTTGTGGACTTCGGGGACAGTCCAGGCAAGCGTTAAAACAATCAAAAGGGAACATACTGTGTCATCAGAGCAATAAGTTGACGCTTGCATATGGCACATAGTCTAATGCAATGTCGCAATACAGGATTCTCTGCTTGTGGACATGCAGGAAATTGCGTTGTGGATCCATTGTAGTTGTGGCTATTTTGGCCTGCTGTACTTATAAAATTCACCATGCTATTTTCGCTCTTTAGTCCCTCTTTAGTCTTCAGTCCCACAGACTACACAACTATCCATCCATCCATTATCCGAACCGCTTGATCCTCACTAGGGTCGCGGGGGGTGCTGGAGCCTATCCCAGCTGTCTTCGGGCAGTAGGCAGGGGACACCCTGAATTGGTTGCCAGCCAATCGCAGGGCACACAGAGACGAACAACCATCCACACTCACATTCACACCTAGGGACAATTTGGAGTGTTCAATCGGCCTGCCATGCATGTTTTTGGAATGTGGGAGGAAACCGGAGTGCCCGGAGAAAACCCACGCAGGCCCGGGGAGAACATGCAAACTCCACACAGGGAGGCCGGAGCTGGAATTGAACCCGGTACCTCAGCACTGTGAAGTCAACGTGCTAACCACTGGACTACCGGGCCGCCCTACACAACTATTTATTGTTATTATTATGAAACTGAACAACTTCTACAATGACCCAGGGCAGCAGAAAAAGTTAAATGAACATGTGGAGATTATGCATTTGAGCAAAAGCAGCACTTAGGGCTGTAGCTCATTTAAACGTCAATGCGCACTAACTAATACGTTTTATGGACCAGAGGTGAGCCACTGAGTCCACCAAGGTCTTCTCTGCTAACCTAAACACTGTCAAAAATACTGACCTACATTCCACCACCTAATTCTCGTATCTGTTACACTAAATTCATTAATCCCTCAGCAGTTTGTTGGCCTCACAGTTTAGACATGATGGACAGTTGTATGGACAGTTAGTGCGAGCGGCAGGGAAGGCCCTTTTCTTTGCAGCAAAATTGTACCCCAATGTATGAATGCAAAGGAATTCTTGGATTAGTTTCATGTGGAAGAACTTCACATCTACCGGTAATCATCAACAACAAAGATCTGACCACAAATATTACTCTACTATATGAATGGACAGAAATTCCCACAGACGTTAGTCTTTACAGATAAGTCATGAAAAATATAACTTTTCTTTCCAATTTCCAGTCCATATGTCCCAATATTTTTGTCCATTCTAGTTCTAGATCAGTTTTGAAGTGAAATTAAGTTTCTATTCTACTTGTGGAAGTTGTTTTGAGGTGAAAGCTTTGCATCTGCCATTCGTCACTGCCCACCAAACACGTCCCGCACAAGCTGTTGACACTCAAGAGCCAGTTTTTACACAACATGGACTCTGCCCTGGGTGCACTACACCCTTCAGTATTGCTGATCAATGTTCAGTCAATGGTCCATGAGTCGCTTTTATATAAGGACTGGGGGAAAAGGAGGGGCAAAAGGGCAGTTCATTGTTGGACTCATCAGACAGAAAAATGACAAAGAAAACTATTGTGTCTTTAATCTGATGGCATGCTGACTTTTTAAATCTTGTTTAAGTTTTGTTAGTTGTTTTTCAATTCTAATAATAATGGAATTTTTGCACTTTGTGCCAGGGTTCAGTCCTTATCCCCCTGTTAAAAAATGTCAGAATATCCTCAGATAATAGAACCAGACTCTACCGACATCCCTTTATAGTGAATAGAGAATATTCTGACATCATAAAATGGATACAGCAGTAATGCAGTGTTTGGCAGTGTTTCCCAAACACTATGCTGATTGCCAAATCATTATATATTTGCTGCTCACCCATGTGTCAGTCAGTCAATTCATCTATCCAAGACAGCCAGAACAAATCAATACCCTGCCATGGCCACCACACAGATCATTATTAGTACAGTATGCATAGTTTGTGCGACATTTTTGAATGATGGTGAGCGGTTAGCTTTTTGTCGTTAAAACACTGCTCCAACTTTATTTCCCATTCTGAAAGTGCGAACAAATGTTAAATCGCTCCGTGGCACCAGATGGCGCACTTGCAATTGACTATTGATAATTCGCCTCAGCTTCCGCTTCCGAGAGTAAAGAAGCCGCAGTATCAACAATTGCGAGTTAGATTTCACATTTCATTTCAGATCCCCCCACCCCCCATTAAATAGAGGTAAGACTTTTTACGACAACTTTGGGTCGAGTTGCACACAATAATATGAAGCGGTAAATTTAGTGTTTGGAAAAGACCGTTACACTTCAGTCGGCACGTTAGCGATCCTGTTAGCTTGTGGCTAACATTGGTACAGTACCACAGTAGCCTGATGCTAATGTGGGCTTGAGATACAAGAGAAAACTTTGTATGTTTGTCTATCTATTGTGTGTCGTTCAATTTTGTTCGTCTTTATATAACGGTCCCGATAGCCACCTTCGAACACTTATTTGTTGCTTATTAGTAACCGAAGAATCATACACACAGGGCAGAAGAAAATGTCTCACCATTAGACCACTGCGTGTCTTTTGTTTTTACAGGTGTCTCGGGATGTCCGGGCAGAAGCGTCCTGCAGACCCCAGTGGCCCTACCTCAACCTCTGGTGTGCACCCAGAGAAGCGGAGAGAGCGGGATGGAGAGGACGGAGGTCCCGGTATAAGTGCGGCAGCTGCAGGTGGAAGCACAGCAGTGGAGACGGTCATCAAACTGGGAGGGGTTTCTAACTCGGTCAGTTTGTGTATTATTCTCTCTCAGTCTTCAATATGGATAACTTAAAGGACAGTTTATTTGTGTGGGTGTTCATTAGTAATGTACTTTCATGTGTCTTTCAGGAAGAACAAGATATAAAAGCTCTCCAGGCTAAGAACCGGAAACTGGGTGAATCTTTAGATCAAAGACAGGTGCGTTTTATGAACTTTTTGCACAAACTCGTGGCTGTGTTCGGAACCACCCCTGATCCAAAATTTTGCACTGCATTTGGGATGTGTATTAGACTATAAATTACCATCTATGCCCTCAATGTATCCTACAATGCGTCTTGAAAAGTAGTGAGCAACCAATGGTGACTATTTTTTGTTGTTGTTTTACTGAAGAGTTTATTTTTGGGCTTGCTGCTTTGCAGGGGATTGAAGATGAATTGCGAGAGCGAATCGAGAGATTGGAGACCCGCCAGGCCACGGATGACGCAAGCCTGCTTATTCTCAATAGATACTGGAACCAGGTGAACACTTTGTGATATCAAAAGACGAAACAAACATGACTCAATTAAGCACCTTAAAAGATGTCCACAAAATGTCAATGTGTCATCCTCCCTTGCTTTCAGCTTGATGAAAATATTAAGATGTTCGTCAGATTGTATGACCAATCGCCAAGTGAACCAGAGAAGTCTCCAACGGGAGAGGGGAGGAACCTGAAGCCGGAAACCCCTGAACCCGATGGAGACTCCAATCAGGAGAGGGCCAAGGACAGAGGTAATGGGAAAAGAAATGTAGAACGAATTTTGTACAACATAATAGCCCTGTTCACACGGGCAGATTTATTTCGGCGCTGTTCGAGTATTTTGTTGCGATATATTTTTACACCGAACAAATTTTGTGGAGCGCTCACACGCACAAAACCGCTGAGCGCCACAGCTCGGCACAGCTCCACTTATGCTCATACGGGCAGTTTCTGCTGCGGAGCAAAACGACAGAAAACAAATGAGCTGTCGTGTTGGTTCTTTTTAAAACGTATACACAACTCAAGCAACTACTGTACAGGCACGTCCTTCTCCTTCTGTGTCTCCGTGCCTTCTGCTAGCTAGAGAGTGACCGCCCCGAAAACGTAAATCAACGATGAGTTCAATGACACTCAGAAAAGTAAACATTTAATGCGCCAAACACAAAAATCAAGAGATGAACTCACAAAATAAATTATATGGAGGGCGGGGGGTTGTGAACACACAACAAAGGAACAAACTACACAAACAACTCCGAGACAGTCCAGTCTCCTACAAAAGGAAAGATGACGTTTGGGGACTAACCCCCCCGTTCTAGTTGAGATGGTATAACCCAAGAGGTGCTTTGCTACTTTTAGCAGCCATGTCTTGTGTCGTTACTAAACAAAAACCTGACGGAAGTCCGACAGAGCACGAAAGCAACGCATTCTCGCCGTACGTAATCAACTCTTCTCATGCGCAGCGAGGCTCCCCCCCACCCTTGCAAGCGAGCATTTGCTCTGGAGCAAATTTAACCCAGTTGCGTTCATACGCGCACATTTGCTTCGGTACTGCTTCGCAAACGAGCATTTGTTCCGGACCAAATTTTTAAACCACCTCCCTGAGGTGGTTTAAATTTGGTCCGGAACAAGCTGTTTTCGGGCACTAGTCTGGAACAAAGTTGCACGTATGAACGCTCGAGAGGAGCAGTTGCGCAGTAAGTCCGGAATAAATCTGCCCGTGTGAACGGCCCTTATGAGTTCGACCTAAAATACTCTGCAAGCAATTTCAATTAAATGTCCGCTGGAAGTTAAGATGCGGACTTTGGGAAATGAAAATAATTTTTTTGCAAAAGCAGACATCCATGCAAAATAATACATGATACATACAATATTGTACACGATACAGTATAACTTTTTTTCTTTTCTCATTTTCATGAATCTTAAGTTTGAACTAGACTGAATTGCATTAAACTAAAAATAAAAATGATACGTTCCACTGTTGTCACACAGGCCACCAGGGTGAAACATCCAACTCTTTCCTTGCCACCCTGGCCAGCAGCACCAGTGAAGAGATGGAAGCCGAGCTCCAGGAGAGGGTGCAGTCCAGTCAAATGCAGGCCACTCATGTTGTGGAGATCTACAATTGTCTAAAGAACACAGTAGACCAACTGAAGTTAGACATGGATTCTGGAGTTGGTGAGTTAACGAAAAAAACATGAGATAATTCCACTGGTCAACACATTTTTACCAAATCTTGTATTCAGAGGTCAAAGTAAACCTTTGTAGATTATTTATTTTTTTCACTGGGACCGAATCTCCCCTTGTGTTTTTCTTTTGCATATCAGGTTTACTTTTCATAATAATAATACAATAATAGAATATGTAATATAGCTACCGTGTGTGTGTGTGTGTGTGTGTGTGTGTGTGTGTGTGTGTGTGTGTGTGTGTGTGTGTGTGTGTGTGTGTGTGTGTGTGTATATATAACTAATTAATTAAGGATTTGATTCATTTTTGTTTTTTAATCAGTGTCAAAAAAATGTTCAAGGACACTTAAAGCCATATTTGATGAACATTTTCTGTTGAACAGTGAACCTGAATAGATGAAGGACCACACGTTTTCAGTGACTTGCTCTAAGCGCCTTACAATAACTCTTAGACTTAATCATTGTTGGCGGCTGTTATTTCTCAGCTGGGAGCATGTGCCATGTCGCTTCCAAATTGAACACGCTGCTGACCAGTGAAAATGAGCGTCTTCAACAACTCTCTGAGGACCTCAAGCAGAAACACAGTCACATGACCAGTGAGGTAGGCATAATATAAAATATATATACGGTATATATATTTTTTTAACGAGAGAAACTTCCTTTTTGTGGTCATAGCGAATTTGCTTCAAGTCATTATATAAAGCAGTCCTATGTCTTTTTTTCCCTGTTTAGATGATTTAAAAAAAAAATTAAGGCCACATTCGTGACAATTCACAAAGGTATAAAATACTGCTGGGCAATCACTCATGAACATTTATCAAGTACAAATGTGTTGTCTGCCCTTCCTTAGCGGTGAAGCGTTAATGCTTCTTGGTATAATGTGGCTATTTGTCCTGTGTAGTAGCAATAATTTGGCAGCCGTCGTACATGTCTTCTCTCCTCCTCTCCCATCTAGTCCCGAGCTCTTGGCCGTGCAGCAAACAAGGCAGACCAGCGTGTCAGCGAGCTGCAAGTTCTGAGTGAAGAGCTTCAGTGGGATATGGAGAAGATCCGCCGACGAGAAAATCGCCTCAATGCACACATGAGTGAGATACTGGAGAGGGTAAGGCACATTTTTTTAGCTGCATGCCAGCATGTCTGTTTGTTATTTAAAAATCTAACTGACTCTCATGCACCGTAGGTGAACAGCAAAGGTTACAAAGTATGTGGGGAGGCCAGTAGCGTATGTGGAACCATCACTATCAACAAAAGAAAGGTAGGAATATCACAAGTTAAGAACACTTATTTCAGCACAGTAATTTTTCACTTTTTGTGTTTGGTGACGTTTTTCTCCTGCAGTTTGAGGAAATGAACAGTGAACTGGAAGAAAACCAAGAGCTGGCAGACAATCGTCTCATTGAGCTCCAGAAGCTCCAGCAGGACCTTCAGAATGTGTTGCAGGAGAACAACAACATGAAGGTGTGTCTCATGTGCCATTCCATTATTTTGAGGACATCTTTACTAATAGAAAGCTTCACTGCATTGCATTTCACGCCGGTTTTTAACTCTTGCCTTCTGAATGTGTACTCCTGCCATTCAGGCTGAGCTGCTGAGTCGAGCAGAGGGCATGGTGAAGGATACCGCTGAGTATCGCTGTCTGCAGTCACAGTTTTCTGTGCTGTATAACGAGTCTCTGATCCTCAAGGCTCAGTTGGACGAGACACGGGCCCGTCTCAACACAACTAGGACGGCACGCCTTCGACAGCTGGAGCACATGGAGGTAAGCTCGCTCTGGCTGGCTGGCTGTCTGCGTCTCTGTCTGTCTGTCTGTCTGTACGTACAAAATGAGAGCTGCCTCGCGCCATTATTATGTACAGAACGATGAGGTGACTCTGCAGAGGAAGGTTCGCACTGAAGTATTTCAGCTGGAAGATACCCTTGCTCAAGTTAGGAAGGAGTACGAGATGCTGCGTATTGAATTTGAACAGACTCTTGCCGCCAACGAGCAGGCAGGTGAGGAGTCAAAGCGCATGGAACATGACTTGGAACTCCAAACTGCCTTTGCTCATCAATGTTTGTAAAGGCTGGCAGAGATGTGAAATGCACTTTGCTTGTTTCTCGGGACTTCCCTCAGGCCCAATAAACAGAGAGATGCGGCATCTGATCAGCACCCTGCAAACTCATAACCAGCAGATGAAGGGAGAAGTTGTGAAATACAAGCTGAGATTGAGAGAGACACAAGCTGAACTTAACCAGGTTTGATGCAAAAAGGAATTATTTATTTCAAATTGGATGACTTTTGGAGTCAAATAGTGATGGACATGATGGTGAAATAATGTATTTTATGTTGTCCTCCTAGATTCGCATTTCAAAGGGAAGTACCATTCTGCAAACCCAGTCAAGCACGGAAATGGACATGAAGGAGGAGACGACATCCCCTACGACAGCAGCTGTCTCTGGAGAGCCAGCGGTCAAGTTAGAACCTTCTGAGAACGACTCTTCGACACCAAAGAGCACTGGTAACTATCAGTGTTGGACCATTGTTGTGCACAGTAGAAACTCAGGTCAAGCAAAACCCCTTCCAGACCTTTAACTTACTCAGATTTAAAAAAAAATTCTATATGAAGTCATAAGGTCAACCTCTCACTCTCCAAAACCCTTTTAAAATTTGAAATGCATTTGTTGTTACTTTTTACCATGAACTGGGTCATATACATATTAAAAACATGCGCATACAAATCTAAAACAAACATTAACATCCCTCCTAACATTCTATAAGTGCAACAATAGAACACTTTTGATCGGGTTCAAATTACTTAATATTTGAAGACCTGGATAAGATTCAAGATGATTCAATGTTTTTGCATGTAGGAACAACAGCCATCCAGCAAAAGCAGCTTCCGTGGTGGTTATACATCGAATACCTCTCTGACTGTCTCATTTGTACCTGTGGAAGCCAAGCCTCACTATATTCACTAAGCCTGGACAATGCTGTATATAGTGTTGTGAATAACGGCTTTTAAGCATAATGGTGTTGTTAACGCCATTATGTTTTGAGTAACGAAGTATGCATCCATCATTTTCAACATCGCTTGTCCTGTACAGGGTCGCGGGAGGGTGCACTGGAGATGGAATATAAAGGGAAAAAAAATCATAATTACTTTGCTAAGTAACTAATTACTTTTACAAGGCAGTAACTGAGTTAGTAGCCCAATTACTTTTGGGAAGAAGTCATTTGTAACTCTGTGATTGGCTGGCAACCGGTTCAGGGTGTCTCCCGCCTACTGCCCGAAGACAGCTGGGATAGGCTCCAGCATGCCCTGCGACCCTTGAGGACAAGCGGATCGGAAATTGGATGGATGGATAATTTGTAAATATAACTACGTAATTACTTTTTTAAAGTCACATGCCTGACACTGTTTATCTAGCATTGTTTCTCTGATCCCAGGAAGACGGCTTTTTCGGACTTAGCAGCAGGAATTATTCACGCAAAACCACAACAGGTTAATAATCAGTCATAAGTCTGAAGCGTGAAGAAAGTCACAAGTGAGACTTACTTCTTTAAGAACATACAGAAATCTATCTCTAATTGTGTCATTTAGCCATCAACTCTCCCTTTGGAAACAAGTGACCCTACATCTTGTTTCAAAAAGAAGGAAAAATGCCACGTGAAGCAAAACACACACCCACTGAACTCTTGTAAGGCACTCTGTCTCACGTGACATAACCCATGAAGGTGGCTCGGGTGACTTGGTTTTCCCAAGCATCTTGGTCAATTTGCAAACCGGACGACTTCTTTGCATTCACAATTGATTGATCATCTGTGTCTCAAGGCATCTCTGTGAAAAACGAGCCAGGAGTCGAACCTGAGATAACAATCAAGGAGGAAGAAAAAGAGGAGAAGAAAGAGAAGGAGGACAAGAAAGACAAAGAAATCATTAAGAAAGAGGAGAAAGACCGTGAGAGGGAAAAGGAGAGGGAGAGGCCAACTCGGAGTGGCACGAAGGGTAGTGGAATAAAGGAAGAGAAGGAGAAACTGGCAATTGGCAACCAACCCGACGAGTCATCCGGGGAACGTCTTTCTGCTGCTGGAGGGCCAAAGCGGAAAGAGATGGAGCAGCTGAAAATTGTCAGAGTAGAGCTCAAGTGAGTCACGTCTGTGGTTTGGCAATAACGAGAAGTGGTTTACGTATATATTACATGATAGGTATGGTAATGTCACGTGTACTTCGACTATACAGGAAAGCTCAGGAGTCCCAGAGGGAAATGAAGCTGCTCTTAGACATGTATCGATCAGCACCGAAAGAGCAGAGGGACAAAGTCCAGCTGATGGCAGCGGAGAAGAAGGCCAAGTCAGAGGTGATTATCCCTGCGCAACACAGTCACACACTTATGATGACGTGCACAGCTCCTGGCTGTCTCAGGCAATCGTGTGGAGGTGTTATGTGCTACTTTTGTTGGCAATTCCAGTCGGAGGAGCTGCGTCAAAGACTGAGGGATCTGGAGGAGCGGGAGAGGAGAGAGGGCAAAAAAATGGCTGACGAGGAGGCCCTAAGAAAGATTCGCTCTGTGGAGGAACAGATCGACATCCTGAACAAAAAATTGTCTATAGCAAAACAGGTGTGTAAACAGCTCATTGTCACATGGATGCACACAACCGATGGTATGTGTTTTCTAGGGGTATCTGACTTTTGTTTTAATGTTTATTAACTTATTGTTATAGGCTACATATATAATTATAGGTCATATTACACATAATTCCCCCTACATGTGATTAGTGTTATGTGTATTGTTAATTGTTGTTTGAGGACAAAGCTCGAGAGGCCCTACTAAGATGGCTTCCATGTGCAGAGGAGGGACAATGGCTATAGCGGTGGAAGGATGCTGGTAGTGGAGTCGCAGAGGACAGGGAGAGATGGAAGAGGATGGATTGCTGTGAGGACCCCTGAGTAGGGGAGGGGAAGAATGTGTATTTCCGACCAACTTAATTTGAAGTCAGAAGTTATGTAAAATTGTGGCCGGCAAATATAAGCATACAACTATTGTTCCATTAATGTTAAGAAGGGATTAGGTGGGGGGATAGTTGTTTGAAAGTAAACTTGCTAATGTTGATCGTGATTTTCTGACAAAATGAAAAGAAGAAACCAATTTCTCAAGAAACATGGGGTAGACACACTTTACTTCAGTGTGCCACGTAAAATGAGGTAGCGTGGTCTGGCCCCGCACCTTGAAATTGACATCCGTGCCTTCCACCGTTGCTAAAACCCACACTACCTTGTCCAGGAGGAGGACGCATTGCTGAGTGAGATGGACGTGACGGGACAGGCCTTTGAGGACATGCAGGAACAGAACATTCGCTTGATGCAGCAGCTCCGGGAAAAGGACGATGCCAACTTCAAGCTGATGAGTGAACGGATCAAGTCCAACCAGATCCACAAGCTACTGAAAGAGGAGAAGGAGGAGCTGTCGGATCAGCTTCTCACTTTAAAAACACAGGTGAGTTCCCACTTTGACATTTCAAGAATACAAGCCCAAATGTATCCTGACGCACAAGATTTTTTTGTTTGGCCAGTGTTGTGTGTTTAATGCGATTTCATTTTATTTATTTGTTTGTTTGTTTTGGTACAATTGTTAGGTGGATGCCCAGCTGCAGGTGGTGAGGAAGCTTGAGGAGAAAGAGCGCCTCCTGCAGGGCACCATCAGCACTGCTGAAAGGGAGTTGTCGCTGAGGACGCAAGCACTGGACATGAACAAACGCAAGGTAGCACCTCGTTTCCGGTGGAGGCTGTGGGCCACTTTTGTGGAGAGTAAGGAGCGTCGCACTTTTACAAACACAATTGGTTCCAATCAACGTCGTACGGTGATTTACAAAAACTAGTTTGGCATATTGAATCTTTGTGTTTAGTGGTATATTTTACTGAATAAAATGGTATCTCAAAACCAAAGCTGCAGTGTTCAACATAAATGAGTCTACCTCTGAGAATGTAGATGTTTAATGAAATTGTTGTCCCCCCACCCCAGGCTCAAGAGTCAACGTTGTTGTCAGAGGAGGTTCGACTTCAGCTGGAGCAGGTTCAGCAGAGGCTCGGCGTGGTCCGAGAGGAGGTCGTAGAAAATAGCATCTCTAGAGAGAAGGAGTCGTTTAACTCCCGGCGAGCACAGGTAGCGCACACAGACACACGAGGCCAATGTTCAACATCGATTCATCACCTTTCGAGAGGCAATAAACTCATGCCTCTTTTATGTACTGGCTTTCAAAGCGAATTAATTTCAGCGCCAGTGTTGACAAACCTTCTTTGTTACAAGCACTTCAAAGACCTCTGTTTTCTCACCTGTTGTGCTTATAATCATGGATTTTCAAAAAAAAAGGTGTGATAATCAAACTTTGGCTGTACACAGATGGAATCATGTATGAAAACATTCAAAGTATATGAAGGCATGGATGGAATCCTCTGTAATGCTTTGCAACTAGCAATGCTGCCGATATGTTTCTAAGATAGTGCCGCGAGAGTGGCTACCTTTACAGCATCTCCAATTGTGGGACAAATAACGGTTTTCTTATCTTTTCTTATCTGATATAATGTGTGGAGGGCCAACAGCGCAATGACAATGTAGTACACCACCCCACTATGACATATGCTCTCTGTCTTAATGGGGAATACATGGGCCAAGTAGGTAATCTCGTCGCGCACAATTTACAGCACGGAACCATATCGAATTGCAAACAATAACTGTAGGCTAATAATTGCAGCCTATATAGTTTACCTTTCTTCCAATCCCGATGGGTCTCTTCTCCACTCCATGTCGGGCCACTCGGGTGCATTTTCCACATCCTGAGCATCTGGCTCTCACATGTTTGGTCCAACATACATTTATTGTTACATGTATTGTTATCCCTAAAGTGACAGCACACGCTTGTCAGGATCTCACTTTGAGAAACGATTACTTTGTCGAATTTATGATTTTTTTTCATGCTTTATTTTAATGTGTTTCATTTACTTGTGGCATAAAAATATTTCATTGGGGATTTCCGAAAATGACTTCACGCTTGACCTTTAATGCCTTTCTTTACATGATGTTTGCTGTTTCAGGAGGACATCTCGAAATTGAGGAGAAAAATTGAGAAGGCAAAGAAACCAGCTGAGAAAATTAGCAACGGAGATGAAATCCTAAATGAAGAAATTAGTGAGTATAAGGTAAGCTGGTGTCATGAAAATATTTGTCCAATAAGTGGTTTAGCACATTTTTTGGCAGTATCTTTTCAAGTTTAGCTTACCGTTCTGACTCGGTACACAGAGTTAGTCATATCGCTTGCTGTCCTAGATATTGCTGTCTACTCATTAAATCAATTCTCCATTCATCTGAGGACAAAACATCCCCCTTCTCTCCCCGTCTCACGACATCCCTCTCGCCTCCCCAAGGCTCGTCTCACGTGTCCCTGTTGCAACTCCCGGGTAAAGGACGCCGTCCTGACAAAGTGCTTCCACGTCTTCTGCTTCGAGTGCGTCAAGACACGCTACGACACACGCCAGAGGAAATGCCCCAAGTGCAACGCTGCATTCGGAGCCAACGACTTCCATCGCATTTACATTGGCTAGGCCTGCGAGTCCGTTCTTAATGGGAAGCAGGACAAGGACGAGCAGTATAGTGCAGATGGTGCCCACAGCGAGGCTGGCCACAGCGCCTTCTCTTTTGTGGTTAGGCTCTCATGGAGAAGTTGCTCCAGAATATGTGTGCAGCCACAAGCTGGACTCAAGGCTTTAAGGTTTTTACTTTGTATGTGTATCTCACGCACACGCGCGTACACACGCGCACGCAAGCACACGCACACGCACGCGCACACACACACACACACACACACACGCACACAGGCACGCACGCGCGGACTAACAACATTCCCATGGTTCCTCACATTGAAGTTAATGTTGTGTAATGTTTGTGCGTATAAATTGTTGCTGTTTCTATTTTTAATTGAAAACTGCTGAAACTCTACTGACATTTTTGCAAGTGACCAGGTGTTGTCACTGATTATTAAACTGAAAGTTGAGTCTTTCTCCCTGTGAAATGCTTTCCAAGGAGTGTGAAGCAAGTGAAGAGCAACTTTGAGTGTGATTTACTGTAGGATAAATATTTTTTTATTTCCAAAAAAGAGGACACCCGGCCCAGCCGTGAGATACTGAAATGATACCAAAATATCTCTTATGACTATGATTTTAAAGTAAGACTGCATTATATTGTGAAAATATGCAATATGGACCAGTGACTTCACCCACAGCGGGAATCGTAGACGAATGAACCGGATGTCAACTTCCACGCTTGCCCTCTCTTGGGTTCGCCCGCCCGGCCAGTGGGAACGTCACATATGCCGATAACGGCGTACTGCGCTAAAAAATAAATACAATTTAAAAAAAAATTAAACACATGATATGTGGTCCCATGAGAACCAATTAAAGACAGACGTTTTCATGAATTTAACAAATTCTCCGCAAAAGAGGACGTTTGATCACCCGAATTCTGCAACTACAGTACTGTATTTACAAAGAACTTTACGCATTCACTAGCAATAATTATGAATGAATTAAATAATGTGTTACGTTTATAAAGAAAAAACGTAACCGCTGCCTAATTACATCAGGTTTACGCAATGACATCAATACTGACTACAAGTCCCAAGATGCACCACTGCGTCAATCCCTTTGCTTCTCTTCAAGGAGCCACGCGTCGTCTTCGTCCTGTGTGGTTGCAGTCGTCAAACGAGGCGACGATTGGAAAACTCTGACTGAGCAGCAACAACGACCATTTTGCTTCTTATTTAGCAATCTAAAGTACTTTGGGCGTGGAAAAGAAAGGCCGCCAGTCGTGATTTTGTGTTACGTTTCGACATCAAATAAGAAGATTTAGAAGACTTCTACTCAGGTCAAAGCCACAGGGTTTTCCCTCCATCGTGTTCTCCACGACTTTTGGAATATTACTGCAACCGAAGCTTTTAAAATTGTATTATTATCATTAATATTCATTAGAAAATATTTCAACGGTTTGATGCCAAATATAGCCAGACGAGGTTGGGAGCACGATTGATATTTGCAACGTTGCCATAGTTTATACTTAAATACTCGGTCGTATTCGACTCGTTAACAGGCTAAGGCCTAGAACTGAGTTGATATTTAATTGCTTTAAACTATTTTCAACTTCGTATGCCTCGTTCCATTTTGACTTGAGAGTCACACGTCCTGCTCAGCCGGTTCCGCACAGTTTAATTTTATATCCTTACTTTTAATTTTACTGCTCTCCAATCCTCCCAACGATGACTTTTTGTGCGCGAGCCACGCTGCATTTCTTGCGGCCGTCTTGTGCGCTGCTGATTTTGGCTTTAGCGGTGCTCCATGTTGGAGCCGAGCATGCCGAACAGAGGTCGACGGTGGGGAAGGAAAGCCAGCCGACGGTCACACTCCGCGGCGTGCTCCGCGGAACCGGCCAGGAGCTCCATCGATACATGGAGTCACTCTTGGGAATGGATGCCGTCCGATCAGCTACAGAGGTAAAATGAGCAAAAGCAGATGAATATGAAGTGAGTGTGTGTTACTACTCTTAAGTTTTTAATTAACTCTTTATTCTCTAACATCGCTCAAGTGCCACAGAGCCGGCCCTTCCCCCCAAAAATAAAAAAATCGGTTTGTAATTTTACTAGACCTAATAGTCTGTTGAAAACTAGGCGGAGGTTTTATTCCCAAAGTATAATTAACATCAATATAGGGCAATGTACCTTTATGCACAATTTGAACATTAAAACTTTGCTCAAATATCGGAAAATGTCAACATATGCACTTAATACAGTAACATACCTTGAAAGAGTCTTTGCTTTGATTTGCTAGCAAAACATTGACATACCAGCCCTGTATGAAGACAGTGAACTTCATAGTTTGGAGAGTGACTCTTGTCCACCACAACACAAAACGCCATAACTGGTGACCGAATGGCATGTAGCAGTGTTATAATCCTTTCACAATGGATACTAGAACGCCAACTGTAGCAACATATGTAGGCATACATTATAATACTCACGTGTATATATTCTTTATCCATTGTGAAAAATGACTAATATTACTGCAGCATACTGAGAAGTTTTGACTGGCTCCATTTATCTCTGCCTGGGTTATGCTGCTCCCAGGTGGCCATGGTACACACACCTGTAGGAGGATTCCAATACCCATTTAAATGTCGCAAAAATGTGTTAAAGCTGTTTAATCTTTACATTCTATTCAATTATGGCACTACTGTATGCCATGACTCAAATGTATTATAAAGCCCCCAAGCCACGCACATGAAACGTTGGGTTGGAAAAATTGCATATCTATTTATTTCATATATGAACATGAATTGAGATAAATGTGTTTTGAGTTACCAGCGTGGTCATGGAACAAATTAAACTCAGAAGTCAAGGCACCACTGAACATTTTTAGATGGGGGGAAAAAAACTTTTAAAACTGTACCTGGTTTAAAAAAGAAGGCAGATCTGACCAGCCACATCATTTTATGTGGGCCGAGATAGCAAATCATGTCCGTCTACTTCATTTCTTGCGACACTTAGTACCTAAGTGGCAAATTGTCTTCGCTTTTAAATGAAACGGAAAAAAAATACACCAAAAAAAAGGCCTCGGCCGGCTCTGTTGTACCACTTGCTGAATCAAAGCTTTACTGATCACTAATTGCATGTATTTCACCCTGTCATGTCTCCCATGAAACCACATGTCCTCTCACTCTCCCTGTTTGCTTGTTAATCTCACCACCTCAACTCTTCTTCATCATATCCTCTTCTTCACCCACTCACTCCATCGCTAAAAGAGTGCACTCTTGTTTCTCGAGTCACTGCTTGGTCAGGAGAACGTCTATTCAGTGGCCATGGTAAGAACACTCCTGGGATGTTTCCCCGTGAATTCTTTTGCCGTTGGTTTTGTTTTGGGGGGGAGGGCACAGCATGACATGCTCTGTTCAGCCCAAAAGGTTTCATAATGAATATTAACTTGCATTTATGTAGCGCCTTTTGAGTGACTCAAGGGTGCTTAATTATGCTTGTGTTCTTGGACAGGGATGGGCAACTTTTCTGATCCAGGGGCACATTTGATTTAGAAAACAGTTTGATGGGTCAAGTTATTCATAAAAGAGGTTAAAATATTTCTGTAAGTATAAATCTTATTTGTCTAATTCAGTCATTGTTTTAAAGAAATTAATCAATCAAATTCATAATGTATTTACAATGATTTTACCATTTTTCAATCAAATAAATTAGAGGCGCAATGATTAACGGACAACGCGTCCATTATCAAATTAATTACCGGTAATAATTATTTTGATAATCAATTAATCGTTTAGAGATCTTGTAGTTTAAAATCACCCAAATTCTCAGAATTTCAGCCTGTCATTCGTAAATATTCTCAGGGTTTTTTTAATTGAGTTCTCCATTAAAGCAGACTTCCTTGTGTTGAGTCAAAATGAGCCATTTGCAAGCATCAGCTTTTTCTCTGGGACGCAAAACCGTTATGGTGGTGTAGTACACTACTTACTTCTGAGTGTTTCTCATGCAAGAGAAAAAGCTCGCAGTGTCATGTGAATGAGGAAGTCTGAGCACGATCGTCTTTTGTTGACACAGCCTTTGTCGGATGTGCTACTGGCTTACTGTACCTTCTCCACTGGTGCGTAGTAGCCTCTACAACATAGCTTACGCATCGAGCTCTAACACCTGAATTAACAGATGCATCTGTTAATGCTGTGGGACACAGAAATAGTTGGATCTGAAACCGGAATAGAACAGTAATCTATCAGGTTCTATGAGATTATGTGTCCAGTTAGGGCTTTGTGTCAAGTCACTGAGGAAAATATTGTTCTTCTTCATGAGCAATTGGTTGCCTTGAAAAGGGGTTGTATGGTTTTAGTTCTTCCGATGCTGATTTTTATCCTGCTTTGTGCTTCCCCCGACATGTATCGATTGCGTCTCTCTCTCTCTCTCTCTCTCTCTCTCTCTCTCTCTCTCTCTCTCTCTCTCTCTCTCTGATTCACTCTTATTTGTACTTCAAACTACATTTCATAATTTCGTTCATCTACTCAGTGCTCTTCCGTTATCTGTGGTGCAGACCGAGCTGACTCATTCCCAGACGGCTAATGTCAGTCGCACTTTTTCCACATGTGATCCTAATCCTCTTTCAAACTTTGACATCATAATTTGCTGCAAATAATCACAGCACCGCAACTGTGGTACCATAGGGTTGCAACGGTGCAGTCATTTCCAATCACTTTTCATGGCAACTTAGGATGCGACCTTATGCTAATAAGGGGGACACCCTGAACCGGTTGCCAGCCAATCGCAGGGCACACAGAGACGAACAACCATCCGCGCTCACACTCACGCCAAGGGACAATGTTTTTGAGTGTTCAATCAGTCTGTCGTGCATGTTTTTGGAATGTGGGAGGAAACCGGAGTACCCGGAGAAAACCCACACAGGCACGGGGAGAACATGCAAACTCCACACAGGCAGGCCACAGCTGGAATTGAACCTGGTACCTCTGCACTGTGAGGTCGACGTGCTCCGGCCTTTGTGTGTGCACTTTGAAAATACCTGGACAGTCTCTTCATCATTCGAGATTGATTTTAAAATGCATTCTATTTTGAGGCAAACAATATCAGAAGATTTAAGGGACACGTGCATCGCGCCTGCTGCCATAAGGTCCCGGATGCCTGAGCCATGCTCTGACATGCTCAGCAGTCGTCACTTATTGAGCCGATATGTTGTGCGGCAGGTGCAGATCGGCAAGTTGCAGGGCCAGCCGTGACCTTGATGAATGTCACCTGTATTTGTCAGTGTGACACTGTCAGTGTTTGGAGGGTACAGAAATAGAGTAGGGCAGCTGCTGTCACTCACACAGTTGTTGGCTCAATACAACAAGACATTTCTACGATGATAAAATACAGGTCAGCGGTTCTGTCTGGTCACAATATTAGGGACACGTGCACGATCTAATGAGATCTAATACAAGAGCTGTATCTCAAATGATTCCGTTTTTCCCCTCTGTCTCCCCCATGTGACTTGCTTAATACCGACAAACTGAGTAGACTGGATGTTTGTGTTTGGGTGGAAAGTTTCTGTTTGATCAAGCTGACAGTCAGACCAGGCCATCTCTCTGAGATAAGAGAAAACAATGGTCATCAGATAGCTCACAGTCAATGTTTGGTAAAGATAGTAGGCAGTGACTTCCATGTGTGTAAAAGAGAAGTATGGAAAGCCGTATGGGCATTTATTTGCCAACCTTGACATCCAGCGTTGTCCACACCAGTAAGTACGGCTGGGCAATTATAGAAAAAAAAAAAAAATCATGATTACTTTGATTGATGTTGAAGTCCCGATTAATAAAAACGATTGCTCATTGATTTAAAAACTTTGTACAGTATTCATTCAACTACTGAAAACGATCATGCCCTTTCCATCCCCTTACTTCAAACATGTTATTCTTGAAAAGTCTTTTTTTTTTTTAACCATGTCCAAATGACCTTGTAAACATCATGTGAAATTCAAGCCTCTTGCATTTTCATTCTGCTGCATTCACACCTTTGCTGTGTTGCATTTTTGCACACATTCCAACCATCAATAAGCATCTCACTTATCTCTTTTTCATATTTATTTCCTCTGACATTTTTTCCCCTCTTTTTAATTCTACAAGTCAGGGGACTTACTGGGCTAAACTGGGACCTCGAGTGTTGTATTTCATGCCATATCTTGTGGAAATGTGTGTTAGCACAACAGTAAATATTCCTTGAATCCTTAAGTTCAACTTTAAATACAACTTAGAAGAACAACCGGACAATACAGTTCGTGGCAAACTAAAATAAGAAGATTTCAAAAATAGTTGCAATGTTGAAAAATAAATACCAGCTGTTCCTGCTGTGTGCATTTTGGCCTCTTAGGGGCACTGTGGTGCCGTGCCTGCATGGGCTCCACACTTTAGAGTAGAAGAAAATGGCAATTGAGACCCATTTATAGAACTTGTATCACGTGTTAGCCTTCGAGCATTTTTCTGTTACCTGACTGCATGTGTTACTATGGCGTTTGTGTGTGATTGTTTGTGTTGTATTGAATTTCATTTGTGAAAATGTTCTTACTGGTAATTAAGTGTCCACCACGTGTGTCTTCGTGTGCACTGAGGCTGAATTGAGCCAGGCTCTGAACACAACAGGCCTCCTGGATGATGGATGTTTTATAATATGATTATTTGGATGGTGATCAGACCGTGTTGCGTTTATTTGAGTGTCATGCTCTCAAGCTAAAACAAGTCCTCTCTGAACCAAAACAGTTTCTGGGAATGGTGTTCCGCTTCCTGGCCGAAGGAGTCGCCAACGGCCTCAATGTCATCGCCGCGTACGTCACAGAGATCCTCCGGGTCACAGGATTTGACGGTAGGTGGCTAGACCTTTTTTGGGCACCAAAGGGGAAAATATGAGATTGTATTTTTTTTTCCTTTCTTTTGCTGCAATTACAGCTGCGAGTGTTTTGGGGGGTTATGTCTATTATCAATTTTGCACAGAGCTGCCAAATGATCAAAATTCACTTTAAGAACAATTTGCATGAATTTCCATATTTTTAAGGCCGTCATGAACATTATTGCGGGACCCCGTTACCGCAGTACAGTATATTTTGTAAAAGGAATTAAAAAAAAAATCTACATACCTTCAATTATCAACACAGTCATTATTCTATATATGTAATTTGTTACTTTGTAGCATCTACCTACCATCTGGGAAGGAATAAGGTGTGATACTGTGATCCAGTTCGGAAGCATGTTACCGTCATGCATAGCATTAACAATTGTGTGTTGCTGGCATGACTCATCTCGACTAAGGACTCATTTCACCCCGAAAAATAAATCCCCCCCACCCCTTTTTTTCTTAATTGAACATTTGTATAGACAAACTCAAAGTTATCATGTTTAAAGTTTCAGTTTGTTGTATGCTTGAGCTGAATGTAGCTGAGGCCTTGTCAACTGATAGTACAGACAGGAAGGTTCAACTTCGGGTTGGCAGCTCGATAAGATGTCCTTGAGTTTGTTGCAGTGTCTCACTTCATGCAAAATCTATCCATTGAATTAACAAGGTATCCATTGTTTGTACCGAGAGATGTTTTGGCCTCCAGGTGTCCACTGAGGGCCGTGGGCTGAGAGGCGTGACATGTAAATGAAGAAGGGAGTGTTTTTCTGATATATCACTTGTGATTTGCATACACGATCAATAAAAAACCGGCAAAGGCTGCAGAGATCAGGTGTCAGTTGAGAAGCGCACACGGACTGGCTTCATAGAAAACTGCGCCTCCTGCCAGCAGTGAAAAGTCGATCTGTTCCTGCGTTCGAGCCTTTGTTCAACTGTCTGAGCGAACATCTCAAACAAACACCTATGGCCAGTTTTTTTTATGTCCTGCTTGGAGAGCTACAGTAAGTGTTTGTTTAGGTGGTACTTAATGTGAGAGGTTTGAGAACCACAATGCTAATACAGTTGAACACAGAGTCGAGGAAGCAGCCTCCATACTGTTCAATTTTACTGTATTTGCACCTTTCAAAACGGTTTGGTTTTAAACATTGATTTAGCTAATGTTTTTATTTCATTTTCATGTGAAATATATCGTCATTGAATCGTGTTTTTTCCCCCTATATTTCAGTCCAGTGCACACGCGCTCATCAAAAAATTTGAATATCATGAAAAAGTTGATTTATTTCAGTCACACTGTTTAAAAAGTTAAACTTGTCACGATTACATTCATTCCACACAGCCTGATACATTTCAAGTGTTAATTCATTTACATTTAGATGATTATATCTGAAAACTAATTTGAAAAACACCCAAATTCGCGATCACAGAAAATTTGGAAAATACTTCAGGCTATACAGAGAAAGGGGTTTGCGAAATGTTGTCCAGCCGAAAAGTATAAATATGAAAAGTATGTACATGTACAGCACTGAGCAGTTAGTTGGGGCTCCTTTTACCTGAATTACTGCGGCAATACAACATGGCATGGAGTCGATCAGTGTGTGGCACGGCTCAGGTGTTACTCGAACCCAGGTTGCTCTGATAGCGGCCTTCAGCTCTTCTGCATTGGCATATCGCATCTTCCTCTTCACAATAGCCATGGGGTTAGGGTCAGCCAAGTTTGCTGTCCAGTGAAGAACAGAAAGACCGTGGTCCGTACTGATTAGCTTTGGCACTGTTCGGAGGCGCCTGTTGCAAAATGCAATCTGCAGCAGGAAGCATGAAGTGCTCTAAAATTTCCTGCTGGAGGGTTGGGTTGACCTGGGACTTCGGGAAACACAAAGGACCAACGCCAGCAGGTGACATGGCACACCAAACTATGACTGACAGTGAAAATTTGACCCTGGACCTCAAGCAATGTGGATTCTGTGACTCCCCCCGCTTCCTCCAGACTCCGGGACCGCGGTTTCCAAAGGAGATGCAAAATTTGCTTTCATCAGAGTACATGCCTTTTGACCACTCAACAGCAGTTACGGGCATTTTTTGTCGCTGGCAAGGCGCTTCTGAGGCTGTTTGTTCTTGGACTGCGACAGCTGAAAACCATGTCTAGCATTTAATTTTCACAATATTCAAATTTTCTGAGATGGCGAATTTGTATTTTTTATTAATTTTCAGTTATAATCATTTAAATTAAAATGATTTAACACTTGAGATGTATGAGTCTGAATTAAATTAATATATGCATTGCACAAGTTTCACTTTTTGAATAGTATTACTGAAATGAATCAACTTTTCCATGATATTCAAATTTTGGGACGAGCAACTGTAAATGTTCAAATTTTCCATAATGACTGTCCGTTTTCTCCACAACAGCCCTCACGTTACCCCGCTTCACCCCAGAGGGCGTGACCACAGTGGCCCAGTGGGGGGTCCTGGCTGTCATCGCCTACTGGGCCATGACCATCCTCCTGCGCTTTGCAATCGACGCGCTACGACACGTCTTCTGGTTGGTGAAAATGGCGGTGGTGCTGTGGCTCTTCGCCATGATCGTCAGCGACAGCAGCGCCAGCGCAGACACCACGGCCGTGCGCCTGGGCGGCCTGGTGCTGGGATACATCTTATTGAGCCTGCTCACGTCCGGCTCCAACAAGACTGGTGTGCTCGAGCATCGCCTGAAGAGCCTGGAGGGCCGAGTGAAGGCGGTTGAAAAGAGGAAAGGCAACTAGCGAGGAAACATTGGACAAAGGTGCCAGTGAAGAGCCACTATCAGTTTTTGTCTGTATGTGTGAGAAAATTATGATGGGCAATAAAGTGCATTTTTAATCAGGAATTAGTATCTCGCTTGTCAAGTACACTACTCACAAAGAGTTTGAGGGTAAGGGACTTTCATGTTTCAGTTTTGTGTTTCGGGCTGTATCATTTACAACATAAAAGTAATGTTCTATAATTGGGATTTATGTTTTTCCCCTCAAGATTGTGATTTAATAAGCAATTATTCTTAAGATACCTTACCGTGTGTGTGTGTTTTTGATTTTTTTAACAAGCAAGCAATCAATCAATCTCAAGTACAGTAAACAGTATCAGATTTATTCTACGGGTATATAAAGGTTTTAGTCTTAGAGGTTAGGCTTGTGCAAAAATAAAGACAAATGAACCATGACATAAAGAAGTCATAAATCATCACAGCAATAATCACTTTTTCATATTTCGTGAATTAAACAATCATATTGTGGGTCGAACTTATCTAGACACTATCAACATATTTAGCCCTCTCTAAATATATAGTATTAAAAAATATAAGCCTATCAAACAACTGAAATGAATCGAGGTTCTTTTCAGAAAATTGTTTTCTACTGCATTGCTATGTCAATTTGAATTTGATTGTTCAGCCCAATTTATGTTTGGGCCTGAAAATAGACCACAGTGACTCAACAGGACAATGAAATTACACCACTTGGTGACATCGGGGTGTCATCTATTCCCCATTTGTATTCTGCTGTGCAAATGTTTCAGTAAATGTTTTCTATGGTCAGTGGCTGGAGGACCCAGACCGACTGGGTGTCCTCCAACAACGTCGAATTCGGGGGACCCGTTGACACCTTTCTGCAGCTGCTTGGTTTCTTGTTACTGTCAGCTGAAAGTGTATGTGATCCTCCGAGCTCACTACAACAATCTTCAGTCACACTTCCTCTCTCGGCCTGTGCTAAATCCCTTCTCCGTTTGTCAAGGACGGTCAAGTGAAGAATCCAGAGGTCTCATATTTATTACAGAGAAGTCAGAACCAGGAAGGCCGCCTCTGCTGGCTTGAACACTCAGAAGAACTCATCTACATTTACAACCTAAATCCTCATATGAGTTTCATGAAGTTGTAGTCTTTTTTTTCCTAACGAGTATTCAGAAGCAAGAATGCCAGCAAACAGTCCCCGCCAATGTCCGAGAAACCAACCATACATGAGTTAGTAGCTTTAATGCACATCTTGTTAGATACACGTTTTGCCGTGGAACATGTTTTCATCAAACAATTCCAAGCAAATAACAACAGGGCACAAGCTAGACATCAATCTTAAGTGCGTTAACAGACAATTGCATCAAACGGTATAAGAGCAAAAAGCAGAATTTAACGACGCAAAAGGCTGCACATGCAACATGAATGGGTGTGTCTGCGACATTTCTTAGTCATGAGGCAGCTTGGTCTGAGTTTTGGTTCTGATTTAAAAAGGGAAAAAAAACACTTAAAAAAAAAAACAAGAAAAACCGTTTCCAAACATGAGGTAGTATGTTCACCCTAAACTTAGGGTCATGTGTTTCCTGTTCACACAAGGCCTTAAATCAGCGTTTTACGCTTACCAACTCAAGATGGCTTTTAAAAGGCTCTATGGCTCAAAGTGTTTATGAATGAGAAAAAATCAATATAAAATAGTTTGTTGTAAAATCAGGCACAAGTATTGTTGATTTGGTTAATCGACATGGGTCCTATGCGTCTGTGGATTTTGCTTTTGAATTCAAAACATTGCGTTCCATTACTATCTTAAAATACACATTTTGCATTTGTTCCACAATGACAAAATAAGTTTTAAAAAAGTTTCCAAAGTTGTTATACATGATAAGTTTCAGTAACAGCATAGGTTTTTTTTCCAAAGGGAAAATCAAGATTGCAGTTATGATATAGTACTAATTTATGCCAAAGGCACACAGACACCAGAGTTGCCAATTAGAAATGTTTTGTACTGCTGAGTGCAGCGTGTTCCCCGAGTGCTGAGGTCAATATGAGCGCCACTTTCTAGAGAAGTAAAGCTTGAACATGAACATTATACATTCGAGCAACAAGCAATGATGCGGTATCACAAACCAAATACAATCGACACTTTTGAACACAAAGCGGCAGCATCGTGATTCTTATGGGAGGGACAATGCCTCGCAGCCGAGAGGTTTTGGGTTTGAATCTCAGTTCTGACTTTCCTGTGGTTAATTCGGATGTTCCCACCTCCCGTGCTTGCTTGGTTTGTTCCGGGGACTTGTTTTTTTCTCTTTTTTTTCCACATTCGGAAAACGTGCATATTTTTGTCGATGAACAGGAAGGATGAATGAACTGGAAGCCCCCTAGTGGCTGAGAGAGGCAATGCTATATAAATCGGGATGATTTGCACATGTTCAATGGTGATTGCGCCAAGAGGCTGATTATCTATCCCTTTCACTTTTACACTGAATACAGAGCAGTCAGTTAATTGTAAACAGAATGTCGAAGTGACAATATCATGCTTTGGAGTAATGTTGCGCATGTCTAGCCCCTAATTTTCCCTGGCCTAGTATGCGTGGCAGGCATATACAATACACTACATCTTTACTTATAAAACAACAGCTGCAGCTGTAACAAAGCTCTTTAGAGAACATTTAGCATAAAACAATAATACAACAGAACACATAACATAAAACATTGACAATACAATCGTAACATCAATTCCTGCATATGGCTTATTGTTTGAAGTGGTTATAGATGGAAAAGGAGATCAGAGATGTCATACGACAATTTTTCATTGGTAGTTATGACTGAGTGCAAGGGCGGACCTGGCATTCAAAACGCAAGCAAGTGCTAGATTTTCAGGCACCCTAAAACATTTCATGAAGACGCACATAATTGATTTTTAAAAATTGTATCGATTTTGTGCAATTGGTGGTTAATCGTATCGTCAAGCTTTCGAGAAATTTTGCTCTCTCTACATAACGAAATTTGCCGTACAGCGTTGAGCTACATCGGTGCTAGACAAATACTGTACTTAATTAAGGCAGCATTAGTTTACCCAGATCCAATGAAAATAGCAATAATCGATCATTTTACCCACGGTCGATTAATCGAATGGAGTCAAATGCACTTGCCTATTTTTTCTAGTTTTGGCCACTCATGCTACGCCACAATTATTTTTTTCTGTTCAACACCACTGTATATGATGAACTCTATAATTTTCCATTAAACAAAGTGTAAATGCCAGCAAAAGCATCACAAAATAAATCAATACTGATGACACTGCACGTTTCCCTATTGAAAGATAGAACCCCCGCCCCACAACACACACAGGAGCTGATGTTTTCTTTGTCTCATAGCCAACATGCGCCTTGTGATTTGCACCTGTAGTGTAGCTGGTCCCGGGGGTTGTGCACCCCCTTATAAGTTGAGTTTATCGGAGGTGTAAACACTGGAAAAATTGGAGTCAGAGGTGAGTGGAAGGTCGGAGGAAAAGCGCAGCCCTTTGAGCTCGAACTTTGGGTCGGAGTCCGAGGAGGAACAATCAAATGCCAGGGATGGAGCTGGTGCCACGTTGTGCCCAGTGGAAACAACGGCCTGAGGAGGTTGAAAAACAGCAAATGTACTTGGTAAGTAGAACTAAGGAATAGATCTTGGGCCACCATGAGATTTGTTGTTTAATCAATACTGCGCTCAGGCTGAACTGTCAAAATATTTCTGTTGGGGGTTTTTTTTGGGGGGGGGGGTGTGGAAATGACATCATATCCAACTGTATACTCACAGAACATATCATGACATGAAATTGAAATGAAGTACTTTGAAGTACCGCGCACAACAAATTACTGCATGTTGTGTGGGTGCGTACCTCATGCTGTGTTGGGTTCGGATCCGGATGGATATCCACACTGTTGTAACCCTGACAGTGAAACAGCATGTTAAGTCACTGCTGGAAAGTCACACACTTGCCAGCTACAATTATCTAAAGGAGGGGTCTCAAACTCAGGTCCTCGAGGGCCGCTTCCCTGCTTGTTTTCCATCTCTCCCTGCTGCAACGCACAGGATTAAAGTGATCAAGATCCGTATTAGGCTCCAGCGCAGATTGCTATTGATCTGATCATTTGAATTGGGTGGGTTGCAGCAGGGAGAGAGAGAAAACATGCAGGGCAGCGGCCCCCGAGGACAGGCGTGTGAGACCCCTGAGATCTAAAGAGATGATGCAAATGCCCTGGTTTGTCAAGTAATGTATGCAAATAAGACAAATGATACTGGGAGTGTATATGTAAGTAATCCAATAATTTGTCCCACGTCAGTATGCTTCTGCAAAGCACAATGTCCAAAAAAAGGGTCCTGTAGGGTAACTTGATAAACATAATGCCCTTTCAACGAACTGTCATCGGTTCTTGTAAAGGAAAAAAAAAAAGATTGTGTATTTTTCTGTCATTCTTCGATTCCCAGGATGCATTGTGGCATGCAATGCCGAATCTTTTTCGAGCATAAGGTTGTTATTCATGATTGTTTAAGTGTGTTTATGTTATCCGTAGTTCGTTGAATGTGTCTTAAACTAGTTTGATGTCAGGTTAAATTGATGCTACATATTGTGAAAACAAAACTGTGTCTGTGAAACCGTTACAATGAAGAAAATCGATGGTTGGAAATGAAAAAAGACATTACAGGCGGCCCGATGGAGGTGGGTGCAGGTGCGGAATAAGGTTCCCTTGGGACAACAGGATTCACAGGCTGATAGGAGTAAGTTCCAGGGGGTGGTGCCACAGAGTAACTTGGTCCTGTGGGTTGATTTGTGCCCTGCGATTTGAAGAAGGAATGAAAACAATTGTTTTTAATACTTGCGAATGTGATTCTGAGAGGTCGTTTGAGGGGGCACCTACATGGTAATACACAGCAGGTGCCGGTGCTGCTGCTTGACTTGTTTGAGGAGCGTTTGTTTTGGAAGCACTCTTTTTGCAACAGCATCTTTTTATGCAGCAACAGCAAATCGCAAAGGCAGCAACAATGGCAGCAAAAAGGATGACATAAACATACACAGGGGCATTTACTGTGAAAACAGAGAGATGACGAGTGGGTTATAAGCCATAGTTACCGTATCAAGATATATTTCTCAATGGTAAAATGCGCTGCGTCTCACCTTCTTCTACCGCCACGTTGGCCACAAACACTAAGAACCCGTTGTTGTCCCGGAGCTCATAGATGCCAGAATCTTCTACTTTTACAGAAAGTATTTCTAGGTTGCGGCTCTCCAAGACAAGTCGGTCCTCAAAATGTGAGTCTTCGAAATAGTCATTATTGGTCAAACGTCCAGAGCGCATCACTCTTATAGGATCCGACTCGCCCATACTCGGTTTGAAGGTGATGTCCCACGGTTTAAAGCTCACAGGGAATTGCATGGTGAAGTGTGTGCCCTCCTTGGGCTGATAGTTACTTGTGTACTCTGTGTGGGATAAAAGGGATTGTTAAAAACAAGACGTTCAGGATCAGTAGGCCAGGCTTTTTAAAGGTCTAGCATCGTTGCTTGGCCAGAAGATTGTTACCGGCATTTTTTACATATTTACAGGTACAAGTCGTTCCAAATATGCACTGTGCGTATTGAGGTAGGTGGGGGGTGCGGAAGACGTGCTTGGGACAGATCAATAGCGCTCGTCTTTGCAAAGTTGTGAAGCATAACAGTATTGATATTTGACGTGAATTTAATCCCATCTGAAACATCAAGCATAAAGTGGACAGTGGAAGTGGAAGTTTTCTGAGAGGCCACAAATGCACAGATAGCCCTTAGTACAGTCTTTCCAACACTTCTGTTGTCCTCCACTAGATTGCCCATCAATAGCCATACCAATACCAATAGTAGGAAATTCAACCAAAAAAAGCCTTCTACCACTAGAACATACTGTAAATCCCTCACAAATGGTTAAGGATAAACACAGCCGCTAGCGCACATTCAAGAGCTTTATTGAACTAGCAATAATGAAACTAAAACGTAATAAGCACAATCATACAATAACTGCCACGGCCACAATTAACACTCAACAACTGGCTACTGGCTAACCTGAGCTAACAACAGCCAACTGCACTCTCTTTCGCTGGCACACATGCTACAAACCTGGCCAGGCCCCACCTTGCAAAGCCACGCACATTCAAAATCACAGATACTACATTGTAGAAAGAGAGGATTGCAACCCAAAATTGACTAAATTATTCCCTGAAGCTCACATGTACATTGTGTATGGGTATTAATTAGAGCTGTCAGTTTAGCGCGTTTATATCGGGATTAATTTAAATGAATTTTATCGGGATCAAAATTTTTCTCGCGAGATTAACGCGAGACGTCACAGCCGATGTTACGTTGCTCTATAAATAAACCAGAAACAAAACATCAAGCGCTGCGCGGGTCCACGCACGCTTGTTTTGCCAGCCACGGCAGCGAGACACTGAAACGGATACTTAAATAGCTCATGAATGGAAAGTTTACTTTTAAAAGTTGCCAGACTGTTCCACTGACAAGACCAAAGTTACCTGTATGTTTTGCAGTCGTAAACCGAGCTATCATCATAGCACGCCGAGTCTGAAATACCACTTAATGGCCAAGCGCACAGCTGACGTTCTACTCCGCCCCTTGTCTCAGACAGACAGCTATGGATAATTTCAAAACGAAGAAAATGGATGACACGACGAAGAACAAATTTGCTGAACGACTCCTGTTGGATTGACCTGGCGCTTTAAGAGGGCGGGGCTGCCACTGACAGGTGACGTTCGCGCGATGTATAAATAGCGTTTTGTTTCGTGAGTGAATACACTCGCTTCGTCGTCGGCATGGCTCAATGTTAAGCTGCGCGAGTGCTTCTTATCAAGTCAGATGTGTAAAGTTAGCTTTTAGATTCGGTCATGATCGGTTGCTTTGGTTGCCGCATCGCTATGCAATCACAGTCAGTTACCGTCAGAATCGGCATTTTAAACAACGTGGGCTAAAATGTTGCTAGAACAGGGCTGTCTTTATTTAGCTCATTTTTGCATAGTTGTCATGTTTGTCCGTCTGCAATCTGACGTTTAAACGAAGTAAATTGCGTTGGAGCTGGGGTAAATATGCCGGCGCTCCACTTTCGGGTTGGACCTTTGGGACTTGTAGTTCTTTTGTTCGATTCGACTTGATATGTTCATGCCGGCGCTCCACTTCCGGGATTGAGTATTGGGACTTGTAGTTCTTTTGTTCCGATTCGACTTTCTGTTTGTGTTGAATGGTTTCTTACGTTTAAAACAATGAATAATGATGACGATAATGATACATAGTGAAATCAGGGTTGATTACATTATTTATTAAACGTATTGTTAGATAAAGGTATTCATTAATGTCAATTATATACATATTTACATTGCGATGCAGAAAGATAGATATATTAATTTTTACTGCATTTATGTGTAGTTTAGGTTATTACCTGCTTCTGATACTTCTGTTACAACTACTACTACTCCTACTTCTGCTGCAAAGTGCTCCAATAAATGATCCAAAAAGTACAGAACGAGAGACCCTTCCATGCTGACCGACAATCCCTAACTGAACAACCATTACTGATTGCCAGCGAGAGCCTCCATTACAAGAATCCGAAATGATGTCGACACAAAACCGTAGAGAGACCAAGGACCAACAGAATCAGCATAGCCTGACTGCTGTGTTCAAAGCAAATTTGAGAAAAACGAAGTATGCAACCATGGCTTAAATCCATTATAGGCCGAGTACTAGTTTACCTTAGATGTGCACTTTATAATGTTATATTGCGCTGTTTTGATTCCTAAAAAGAGCTGTTCAAGCAGCTGTTGTGTGACAAAATATTGTTTTCACTGTTGTTGATGGACAGTAATATTGTGTGAGAGATAATGTGTGAATAACTGCTCCAAGTGAAAAATGTTCATGTAAAATTGAAAATCAAAATTGTTATTTCAGTAAATATTTGCATTTTGCACATAGAAAACTGATTCATGATTCCATGTTGATGAGAGCATTAAAATGGGGGAAAATAGGACAAAAAAATATAAAAGGAAATTCAGAAACGATAAAAAATGAGTGAGCAATCATGATTAATTTTTAGTTAATTTGAGTTAATTATGACAGTTGAGTTTTTAATTAGATTAAAAATTTTAATCGTTTGACAGCTCTAGTATTAATATTTACAATAATATGGCAACATCAATTATTCAATGGGAAAGTAATGTGAGAATAACTGATTGTAAAAATATTCCATATCTGTAGCTGTAATAAACAGCACTGACCAAGAATGAGGGATCAAGTTAGTCTCGATGTTTGATTACCGGTATATTATTTAGAGAAGTGGTATGGAAAATAAATGGATGATTGTTTTACAGGTTTTTAGAATGTTAGAGGAAGTCCAAGTAAACTACTGTATCACCTTGACACATGTATCCCAGCACTACAAGACTGTTAACATCTTAATTGCCATAACAAACAATTTCCTACCAACACTCACCTGTGACTGTAAGTTTTTTCCTTGTCAACAAAGTGGAGTCTTTTTTGCGGAAGTTGTAGTAGCCGTTGTCAGCTTGCGTAATGTCTGACATTTCCCAGTAATTTTGCTTCACCTGGCCCCTGGATGCACCACTGGACTGAGTGCGATTCCACAGGATTACTAGGTCGGAGTTGTCAAACGTGGAGAATTCCAGGATTTCTGCATTACTGGGAATATCGACACGATACCGGGTGTGGTAATACCGCTGCACCGCATCAGCACATTCTAGTCACACACAGGGAGAAAATAGTTAGTCTATTTTAAAATATTAAGAAAACCAAAAACGTTTTTTTTTTTTAATTTTGGAACAACAGTCAAATTTCTCATTGTTGTGGTTCAGCATCCCAGTGGTCTTCGGGCAGTAGGCGGGGGACACCCTGAATGGGTTGCCAGCCAATCGCAGGGCACACAGAGACGAACAACCATCTTCGCTCACACCTAGGTACAATTTTGAGTCTACCATGCATGTTTTTGGAATGTGGGAGGAAACCGGAGTACCCGGAGAAAACCCACACAGAACATGCAAAATCCACACAGGAAGGCCGGAGGGGCCGGGATCGAACCCAAGACCTCTGCCCTGTGAGGTCAATGCGCTAACCACTGGATCACCGGGCGATTATGTACTTATATTTCTGCTTGTCTCCCATTGCATCAAATAGCCCGTGTAGACTAATGTAACAAATTTTGCTGACTTCCCCAACATTTACTATTGTGTGTAAAGGCAAAAAAGTAAGTTGAAGATTTCATGCTGTTTGTGTAAAATACTACTGCGCATATTTGTTTACTCATGCATGATGTCAATGCTAATACTATTGAGGAGCCTCATTTGAATGTGGTTTGTGTTTGAAATAATTTCTTAACCAAATACAGCAAATATGTAACATGGGATCATGACTGTGCAAGCTAGAAGCATGGTGTTGATGCTTTATGAGCCTCTGCATTTGAAGAGCTTTGCCGCCATCTTCTGGCAGCTCAACACAATAACACCACCCCTTTTTTTTCTTTTTTGGGGGGGCTCAATGAGTAGTGGAGGGACTTAGTCCCTAGCAACAGAGAATGATGAGGCTTCACTGTATTTTCCATTTTACCAGTCAGCGGAACAATGTAAAATGATCTTACCTAAAACTTTCAATGTGATCCTATCAAGTAAAAAGCTACCAAATGGAACTGAGAAGTATCCATTGTCTTTTTCTGTCACGTGTTGTAGAGAAAGACTTCCAGGGGTAACCTTGAAACGTGGATCCATTGCCTGAAAAATTCGACAACACAACTGAAATTTTGGATGAGTTAATAATGTTTTGTTTTGGGGTTTTTTAAATGCCAAGGTGATCGTCATCATGATTATAACACCAAGACATGCACACCTTGCCATTTTCAACCACTAGCCTCCTGCCTTCACCATTCTTCGGAGAGAAGTAAAGCTTCCCACTGAATCCAGGTGGTGAATAATTATAGGGAAAGCGAAAAGTTCCACCATAGCACACTTCATGCTGTGCGGCAAACGACCCTGGAATTGGACACAAAGAACAGAGGAGAGAAAAGTTGGGAATGCACTACAGTATTAACATACTGCACTGTAGGACTGTGCAATATAGACAGTATATTCAATATAGGGTTTGAATTTGCCCGAAGGCATGTTCATTACATCTTACTATGCATGACAGTAACACAGCCTAATAACCTTTATCAGTCCCACATTGGAGAGATTTGCATTGTTACAGCAGCGATAGTGGATACAAGAAATAGAAAAACATCACAACAAAGAAGAGATTTATTAAATTATGAATTAGTAAAATATTTTTACCGCAAATTTTCAATTGGGATATACCATCTACCATTACTGTGAAGGGATTGAATTTGTACATGATATGAATTTGGGCCATATCGGCCAGCCCTACTGCACTCTATGCTGGCCATTTGTGTCCACCTTAGTTCACTTGGCGTACTCTTAATAGTAACGTTTATTGCCTTCCACTGCCGTGGGACATTTTTTTCCACACTAGTAGGACGGCTTTGCCATACTAGTTTGACTGTAGTGCATCTTACTCATGGATGTTTTAGTGACTAGTCACTTTTGAATGTTTTAGTGACTAAATAGTCTCTAAAACATCCACGAGTAAGATGCACTTTGACATTTGGCTGCAGATGTTAGCAAGTGTCATGGAAGTTGACACACATGATTTGCCTTCGCGGGCCACATAAAATGACGTAGCGGGCCGGATCTGGCCCCCGGGCCTTCAGTTTGATATAGTTTTAGTGCTACAAGCAAGGTCCAGAAGGCTACTATTGCATGACATGTTTGCTAGTTGGGCCTAATTGTGTCACTAGGGCAGCATAGCAATTTACTACTAAAGTTTAATTGCACAAATACTGGTTATTTCTAACATGCATATGAAAGATATTAAATAAATGCTCCAACGGCTTTCCTTAACAGCGTTCATGTGTTATTGCTTGTGCGTAACTGAGCTTTTACTCACCGCAGAGGAAGCATGGAAGCAAAAGGAATGCGAGCAACATGTCCTGTACAAAAACACCACGGCGATATATGCATTGTTGATTATACATATAACGAAACTTCACGCTTCGACATACAGGTTTTTTTTGTAACTTAAACTTACTCGGGTATTGATTGGCGATTCCCCCTCCGAACAAACCGAATTACTGTAATCACAAGGACACATACAAACTGGGCGAGGCTTTTCCCTTGTCGGGGCGTCACTGCTGCGTCTGATGTGCGCACACTGTCGGTTGCCACTCACTCGGGACAACATGAGCAAGTAGGGAAGTTCCCTTTATTTAGAAGTTCTTACTTCACTTGTAGAATGTGTACCGTTTTTTTACACATATAAAGTAACTATAAATACAACGTCTTACGTTAAAAACATAAATTTAGCAAATCAAAACAAATTTTAAAATATTTTTAAAAAAAATTCAAAGACTATACAATAATCGCGCTGATACGTGAAATACGCGTATAAATTGATGACCATTATAAGTACATGTTAAAACAGCCTTTTAAAAAGTCCACAGAAAAGGCAATTTTTAGTGACAACAATACTACATAGGAACAATGGACTGCAAGGCTCAATCACATTTCATTTTTTAAAACAAATGTTTAAAAAATAATTGGGTACACTTGCACAATGTCATGCAAAACACGAGGACAACAAATCTAATCATAAAAAACGCTTTCTTGACAAAAAAAAAGATAATATAGAATAATAAGAAGATTTTTGTTAAGCGCTTTGTTACAGCTGCAGCTGTTGTGAAAGCACTATATAAATCAGGATGTATTGTATTGTATTGTAAGAATAACATAAACCAGAGGTGTCAAACTTGTCTCCGAGAGCAGGTCATAATGGTGAGGCCACATAAATTGTAAAGTATAATATAATGTGTAAAGCTATGAGTGGAATAGAATGCCAAATATTTTAAATATTTAACCAGAAGCTGAGTTGCACCGTGTTTGTTTGTAGACTAGGCATGTGGTTACAGCACGTTGCACACTTCTTGTCACAGTAGGTTCTGTATAGGTACCATGACCGTTACCCCATCATGTTGCGCAATTGTCCCTACATTTGGTAATGATATTTCATTTCATATACCATATTGTCCCCAAAAGAAATTTATCATGAGCACTCAACTGGTTCTGTAGTTTGCAGTTGGTAGCATCATACAAACACTAGAGCGACACACACCACGATCCCATGAAAAAGACAATCCCAAGGGTGCCCCTATCCAACACACCTGATTCAAATGATCAACTCCTGTTCGGACGTATCTTAAGGATTTTGCCATTTTTCCAGGATTCTTTCCTCCTATTTGCTCATCATTTTTCATGGAAAACATGTAATGAATGTTTATCAGAGTTTTTCAAATAATTTTTGCTGAGTTTATTTAAAAAAAAAAAAAAAAAAAAAAAAAAATATATATATATATATATATATATATATATATATATATATATATATATATATATATATATATATTTTTTAGGGTTTCAAATACATTTGTTTTTTGTGATTAATAAAAAAGCCACTCAGAGTGTAGTTGGGGGCAGCACGCAGCCCACAAGCATCATTCAGCAAATACTGTATATACAGATCACCGCCTGATCATTTGAATCACGTATGTTGAAAGAGGAAGCCATGCCATCTAAAACTAGCTGAACAGGGGCTCTTGAGCACCGGGCTTGGGCACCTCTGGTCTAAATGCAGGCAGAACAATTAAAAGCTCTTAGATGAGATGGCAGAAGGTAAAATTAACCTGTGTGCACTTGTTGCCATTCCTACAACAAAATAGTTTTGTATGCACTTAAAGTTGCATAGATTTCACACCAAGTTCTGTGAGTAAAATGAGAAAACCTCTTTTTTTTCTTTCAGAAGCATATCAATAATTGTTTTTTCAAATTTTAATTGTTGGTGTGCAACGTGCTTTCTCTAATGGAAAATATGTCCCAGTTTGCTCAAAAACTTTTTGAAATGTATGTACATATACATATGTAAGAATGTAATGCATGTTATGACTGTTGTATTGTAATCTATAGTAGTTAAGAAAGTGGGAAAAGGAATTAAACATAGGTGTGACACGCCTCAATTTAGATTTTCCATCACGCTGTGGCAGTTTTTCTTCAATAATTTCTTCAAACCCACTTCATTTACTTTTCGTATCAAAAGAGGTGAGAGCGTTCCATTCATTCATTCATTCATTCATTCATTCATTCATTCATTCATTCATTCATTCATTCATTCATTCATTCATCTATTTATTTATTAAATTATGAATTAGTAAAATATTTTTACCGCAAATTTTCAATTGGGATATACCATCTACCATTACTGTGAAGGGATTGAATTTGTACATGATATGAATTTGGGCCATATCGGCCAGCCCTACTGCACTCTATGCTGGCCATTTGTGTCCACCTTAGTTCACTTGGCGTACTCTTAATAGTAACGTTTATTGCCTTCCACTGCCGTGGGACATTTTTTTCCACACTAGTAGGACGGCTTTGCCATACTAGTTTGACTGTAGTGCATCTTACTCATGGATGTTTTAGTGACTAGTCACTTTTGAATGTTTTAGTGACTAAATAGTCTCTAAAACATCCACGAGTAAGATGCACTTTGACATTTGGCTGCAGATGTTAGCAAGTGTCATGGAAGTTGACACACATGATTTGCCTTCGCGGGCCACATAAAATGACGTAGCGGGCCGGATCTGGCCCCCGGGCCTTCAGTTTGATATAGTTTTAGTGCTACAAGCAAGGTCCAGCAGGCTACTATTGCATGACATGTTTGCTAGTTGGGCCTAATTGTGTCACTAGGGCAGCATAGCAATTTACTACTAAAGTTTAATTGCACAAATACTGGTTATTTCTAACATGCATATGAAAGATATTAAATAAATGCTCCAACGGCTTTCCTTAACAGCGTTCATGTGTTATTGCTTGTGCGTAACTGAGCTTTTACTCACCGCAGAGGAAGCATGGAAGCAAAAGGAATGCGAGCAACATGTCCTGTACAAAAACACCACGGCGATATATGCATTGTTGATTATACATATAACGAAACTTCACGCTTCGACATACAGGTTTTTTTTTGTAACTTAAACTTACTCGGGTATTGATTGGCGATTCCCCCTCCGAACAAACCGAATTACTGTAATCACAAGGACACATACAAACTGGGCGAGGCTTTTCCCTTGTCGGGGCGTCACTGCTGCGTCTGATGTGCGCACACTGTCGGTTGCCACTCACTCGGGACAACATGAGCAAGTAGGGAAGTTCCCTTTATTTAGAAGTTCTTACTTCACTTGTAGAATGTGTACCGTTTTTTTACACATATAAAGTAACTATAAATACAACGTCTTACGTTAAAAACATACATTTAGCAAATCAAAACAAATTTTAAAATATTTTAAAAAAAAATTCAAAGACTATACAATAATCGCGCTGATACGTGAAATACGCGTATAAATTGATGACCATTATAAGTACATGTTAAAACAGCCTTTTAAAAAGTCCACAGAAAAGGCAATTTTTAGTGACAACAATACTACATAGGAACAATGGACTGCAAGGCTCAATCACATTTCATTTTTTAAAACAAATGTTTAAAAAATAATTGGGTACACTTGCACAATGTCATGCAAAACACGAGGACAACAAATCTAATCATAAAAAACGCTTTCTTGACAAAAAAAAAGATAATATAGAATAATAAGAAGATTTTTGTTAAGCGCTTTGTTACAGCTGCAGCTGTTGTGAAAGCACTATATAAATCAGGATGTATTGTATTGTATTGTAAGAATAACATAAACCAGAGGTGTCAAACTTGTCTCCGAGAGCAGGTCATAATGGTGAGGCCACATAAATTGTAAAGTATAATATAATGTGTAAAGCTATGAGTGGAATAGAATGCCAAATATTTTAAATATTTAACCAGAAGCTGAGTTGCACCGTGTTTGTTTGTAGACTAGGCATGTGGTTACAGCACGTTGCACACTTCTTGTCACAGTAGGTTCTGTATAGGTACCATGACCGTTACCCCATCATGTTGCGCAATTGTCCCTACATTTGGTAATGATATTTCATTTCATATACCATATTGTCCCCAAAAGAAATTTATCATGAGCACTCAACTGGTTCTGTAGTTTGCAGTTGGTAGCATCATACAAACACTAGAGCGACACACACCACGATCCCATGAAAAAGACAATCCCAAGGGTGCCCCTATCCAACACACCTGATTCAAATGATCAACTCCTGTTCGGACGTATCTTAAGGATTTTGCCATTTTTCCAGGATTCTTTCCTCCTATTTGCTCATCATTTTTCATGGAAAACATGTAATGAATGTTTATCAGAGTTTTTCAAATAATTTTTGCTGAGTTTATTAAAAAAAAAAAAAAAAAAAAATATATATATATATATATATATATATATATATATATATATATATATATATATATATATATATAGTTTTTAGGGTTTCAAATACATTTGTTTTTGTGATTAATAAAAAGCCACTCAGAGTGTAGTTGGGGCAGCACGCAGCCCACAAGCATCATTCAGCAAATACTGTATATACAGATCACCGCCTGATCATTTGAATCACGTATGTTGAAAGAGGAAGCCATGCCATCTAAAACTAGCTGAACAGGGGCTCTTGAGCACCGGGCTTGGGCACCTCTGGTCTAAATGCAGGCAGAACAATTAAAAGCTCTTAGATGAGATGGCAGAAGGTAAAATTAACCTGTGTGCACTTGTTGCCATTCCTACAACAAAATAGTTTTGTATGCACTTAAAGTTGCATAGATTTCACACCAAGTTCTGTGAGTAAAATGAGAAAACCTCTTTTTTTTCTTTCAGAAGCATATCAATAATTGTTTTTTCAAATTTTAATTGTTGGTGTGCAACGTGCTTTCTCTAATGGAAAATATGTCCCAGTTTGCTCAAAAACTTTTTGAAATGTATGTACATATACATATGTAAGAATGTAATGCATGTTATGACTGTTGTATTGTAATCTATAGTAGTTAAGAAAGTGGGAAAAGGAATTAAACATAGGTGTGACACGCCTCAATTTAGATTTTCCATCACGCTGTGGCAGTTTTTCTTCAATAATTTCTTCAAACCCACTTCATTTACTTTTCGTATCAAAAGAGGTGAGAGCGTTCCATTCATTCATTCATTCATTCATTCATTCATTCATCTATTTATTTATTTATCGGGGTATTCTGTGTTTGATGGGTTTTACACTGAATTATATGTTATTGTTGTCGGGAATGTGACTTAGTTGTGTATTCTCTGTGTTTTGAACGAGTTGTACAGCACTTTGGGTCACCTTGTAAATTTTCTCGATATATATCAGTGTGGACAGGTTGGATAGGGAATTATAATGATGTCTAATTCAGCACGAAACGTTTGTGCGATATATCAGTGGGCACATGCAAAATAACATCACTTATGTATAGATCAATTCAATCTAAAGTTCATGTTAAATGTCTGGTCTTTGGACATGTAACGCTTACCGCTTGTTTTTGTCTGTTCTGACTGTATCATGCTGACTTCCACCGCCCCCGGCCCCCTTCATTTACAATCAATCTCAATCTTGGCGCAAAACCCTGCAGTGAGAGACTGCACCGTTAGGAAGGGTTTGCTCAAAGAGCGTATCTGTTTCCTGGAGCTAACCAATGTGATACTAAGTGCGACGCAGCTGACGTAAAAGCAGTTGAGAATACAGCCGCCATACATGTCGCCATAAATAATTGGGAGAAGCCACTGCGCTTGCGTGCTGCGGATCAACGTTTATACCCGTTTACCCCCATTCATGTAAAACATTCCTAAATATCTTCCCGTGGAGTTGTTTCTCGCGTATCCTGCAGGTGGGTCCGAGCTGTTTTGGTTTGAAAGTGTGATGACGTTTAGATAATCAATAAGTGATCATCTGGATCGTTGGACATGGCTTGTCTGAACAGCAGGGCGTCATCAGGCCGTCACGTCACTGAGGTCTGCCTTAGATTTGTTTGCCGCACCTTGCTCGCTGTTTGCAGGTGTGCATGGACGATAACTGTCCCGCTTCGAGATTACAACACACCACGCGATGGATGCAAACTTGTTCGTTTCCTTTGCATTGCTGTCACCTGTGTGGAAAGATGAGACAACCTGACCCTTTTTTTGTCCATACAGAAGATGTGCCCCTCCGCCCTGCTCGCAATCCTCTACAGCCTTCCTTTTGCTGTGGGTGAGTTGTCTTTCAATCATTTTGACAGCACTTGCAGTCTAACAAAGGATATAAGAGAATGTGGCTATCAGATTTTACACCTGTTAACATGTGTTCACAGCAATGTCAAGGTCAATGAGAGTTTTTATTAAGGTGCCTTAGACCAGTGATGACCAATCTCTGTGCCGTGATACCATTAGTGTGCCGTGAGGAATCCTCAAATTATCCGCTTTGCCCTTATTGGTCAGAAATTTATGATTTATTTACTACAAATAATCTATCATTTCTACATGTCAGCAAGTATAGTGGCGGGCATAATAATTAAATGCCCTTCCATTAGCTGGCAGAAGTTGCTTAATTGAACTGCGTATCAACTTTTTGTGATATTTTTACTTGCTGTTGTGCTGTGAGATTGTTTTAATGTGAAACATGTGGCTTGGCTCAATCAAGGTTGGTAAACAGATGCCTTGAGAGCCAAGAACGGTCACTAAGTTTTGGCATGCCATTGAATAGCTCTGGACTGTTGACATAGTGTATAAAAAACACACTTATTTGTGACTAATGGTAATTGCTTACATTTGTGTACTATATGTATTTTGTATACACCCTATATGGTATATATTTGACCTGAAATAGTCCTGAATATAGCATATATATATATATATATATATATATGGCGGCCCGATTAGATTCCAGCTCCGGCCTCCCTGTGTGGAGTTTGCATGTTCTCCCCGGGCTTGCGTGGGTTTTCTCTGGGTGCTCCGGTTTCCTCCCACATTCCAAAGACATGTATGGCAGGCTGATTGAGCACTCTGGGCGTGGATGGTTGTTCGTCACTATGTGCCCTGCGATTGGCTGGCAACCGATTCAGGGTGTCCCCCGCCTACTGCCCTACAGCTGGGATAGGCTCCAGCACCCCCCGCGACCCTAGTGAGGATCAAGCGATTCGGAAGATGAATGGGGAAAAAAAAAAAATATATATATATATTGTTTTTTTTTCATATTTGACAAAATAAGTTTTATCAAAAGTCCAAAAGGATTTTAGTTACTTTATTATTATATGATACAATAATGTTTGTAAGGGAGCATTTTTCTCATGTAGACTATTAACTTGTTCAAGACCTTTCTGGTTATTGCATTGCGTGGAGACTTTAAACACAATTTTGCTTCCTTACAGGTTGGGTCGTACTTGGTGAGCCAACAGAAATATTTTATCCTATTCTTTTCTCATCGGAAATCAGCAAAAAATATTCTTGACTTTCTTTTCCATTTTGACAGGTGACAGAGAAGAAGTTCAGATGGTTTGTGCCGGGAAGGAATTTCGTTTGCCGGTCTACTCTACATCAAGAACTGTGACTTTTACTCAGAACTCTGCAGGACCAAGGCGCATTCTCCTCGAGAAGACCATTGTGAGGGAAATGTTGTGCTGTGACTTCTGTTTTCTGTTGTAACGTACACAGATAACAAAACTAAATTCTTTATTTAGGTAAATGACCCTCGTTTTGAGTGGACCAAAGATAAAATGCTGGTCCTGAAAAATGTGACCCATGCGGACCAGGGACTTTATTCAATCAAACTGTCTTCCGGATTCACCTATGAAACCGTTCGTCTGACAGTTTCAGGTTGGATACTTTTCTCTGTTTTGTTAAATCAACACTTTTCAGTCTTTGTTATGCTTAATTAGTTTTACTTGAAGTTCACTAAACCATATTTCCTGTTCTTTTTGTCTGATAGCAGTGCTCACAACTCCTCCAGGCACTCTCTAATATTTTACTGTATTATAACAGATCGTAAAAAAATAATTAAATCAAATGTAAAGAATTAAACAGTTTTGTACATTATTATTATTAACATTATTATTAACTGTGATTGTAGGCCCCCTACAGTATAATGTCAAAATGGCTGTTCCCTGAGATGGCTGAAAGCTGGTGAATTCATCTTCTCAGTTCTTATTCCGCAATATTAATCAAAATAAGAGTGTTGATGCATAGAACGTACAGGGTGACCGAAGGAATTTGGGATTATTTTAAAAGTAATTTTTAAAACTACTAAATCCAACTCATTAAGATTGAACAGATTAGGTGTTGAATATCATAAGTTTACTCTGTAACTGATTTCATAAGAGTTCACGATGCGCACTCCTTGTGACAAGGCACACGTCAGGTCGGTAGTTAAGCTCTTGCCAAACACGCTGTAGCATGTCCATGATAACGTGATCCAGTGCTGAAGTGATTCCCTGCCTAGCAATCACCAGCAATGCAAGCAGGAAGAGGGGGGCATAGACCACTGAAAAAACCCATTAAATATCAAATCTTGATCTGAGTCTCTACATTCTGTCCACATTTGAGATTATTTCATCATTTGCCGAAATGATTGGCTTCTGATCGTACTTTTCACACATTTATCCGACCATAGAATGCATCAAGTCCTACTACAGAAACTACGGCGAGAACTTTGAGCACAACATCCCCGAAAACAGCTTCGTACTGGAGTTTGCTCCCCGAGGCGCTCCATCTGAGGCGAGGCCAATAGTCCTGTGGAACCGGACCGACCCTCATACCAGCGTTGCGGGTCGGGGCAGGCTGCTGCGAGACAGGAAGGTGTGGGTGGCTGACAGAGTGACGCAAGCCGACCAAGGCAACTACACAGTGCGTGACGCTGAGGGGAAAGTGTTGTCTCGCAGCACCCTCACTGTCCGCGGTGAGAAACAACAAATGAATCATACCTTCATTGTTGAACAACACTAATGATCTTTTTTTTTCTCCTCCCAATCCTGTATCACATCACCGCTCCTGGATGCAGGACACACTTTCAATGTGACCCGCTTCACCAAAGAGTCTCTGAACCTCCCTCTCTTCCTCCCCGTGCCACGTGCCTACCTCATCTTTACCCCCACCCGACACCTCGACGAATCCTTGTTGGGGCCTTTCGACTCCAAGCCCCCCCGCGGCCCCGTGCAGTTAATGCGGGAGGGCCACATCACTGACCATGACATGCGGTATAGAGGCCTGGTCTCCGTGGGCAGGAACGGCTCCGTCAACGAGGTGGTCATTGCAAGGCTGACCTCGAGGCACGATGGCGTCTATGAGATCAGAGACATTAATGGCAACCTGGTGTCATCCACCTTGTTGCAAGTGATTGGTGAGTAACTGAGGGGTGCCTGATACATCAATCGTGATTGACCGGTAGCCCGCGAACTGGTCCCAAGTCGATCATGAGGGGTGACTGGTGTGTCTGTATGAGTGTTATTAATATTATATATTTTTGTGTTTGTGCACACTCAGCATCCTATCAGTTTCACGTTCACAAAAAAAAAAAAAGTATTTAAAAAATAAAATAAACAAGCAAGTCACCTACTATGTTGGCGCATAATCTGTATTACCGGAAGTTGTTAGCTGTCAGCAGTCTGCAATTGCAGTTTGCGATCAGACCTCTTGCGATATGTCTATTTTATTATTATTAGTATTATCATTCAAAGTTTACTTCATGTACAATTCACCGATGGAACTGGCAAAGAATGGGAATTTTAAGCGCCAGAAAAAGCATTTAAAAAGGGTAACGTGAGCTACGATAGTGATGTTGATGCAGTTAACACGCTGCAAAAGTGCGTCCCATGCCTCCGTGTCAGGTCTCCCACTAAGGTAGGCCGTGATTTCCTTTTCACAATCTCACAAACTCTTGTATCTACTTTATTTTTCTGTTTGGTTCATGTTCAGGGGCATTGTTGGTGTTGCTCATCATGTCATGCGTGCGTGCGTGTGTGCATTCTTGAAAAGTAGATGTTTGGTCAAAAAAGGTTGAGCACCCCTGGTCTAATTCAATAAGGGTAATTTTCGGGTATCTGTGCTTAACTGAAGTTTTTTATTTTCTGATATCTTTTCACTTCTACGTTTACTCCCTACATTTGAAAGCAGATACTTTGTCAAAAGAGTCTTGTCAATTTTGCCTGTGGTCTCCTCAACAGAGTCACCCAGTCGTCAATGTCGTCAAAAGTTGCAGTATAATTAAACTCCAGGTCTTATTATAAGCAGCCAAACATTTGCATACGTTTGTTTCCTTCATTTTCTAGCATTTCTTCCCTTGTGTACTGTATGTGTATGTGATTTTGGCAAGCCTCAGTCCAAGGTTATTAGTGTTAACGAAAACTAAGAGAATAACTAAATCCTAACTAAAAATGTAAGAACATTTCTGTCATGATCTGCTCTGTCAGCGTTTTTGAGATCCACCTTCCGCCCGGTCTTTCTTCAGCCCCTTGTCAATTTTTGTGTGAGCGCTTTTTAAGAATGTATTTCTTTTGGTATTAATGTATGACTGTACACAAAAAAGGTTGAACAGTTGTTTGGGAATTTATTGCACTATACATACTGCCTAGAGTAACCATTGGCTTCTGTTAACTGCCTCGTTCTCTAATTGCTGCAGAAAGGGGGAGCAGGTGGCGAGCTCTTCTCAAGTCCATCACTGTCCCTTCCGGCATGTTTGTGTCTCTGGCCGGTTTCATCCTGTTCATGAAGCGTTACCCCAACTGCAGCTTGTCGCAGCTCATCGCCTGCCTCAGGACGAACCGGACGCCACAAGCCCAGCCCCCAAGGGTCAACATCCAGGTAAGCAGGTCGCTTGTAACAACAAAGATGCCTTGTGGCTTACAAAGAGCTGGGTTTTTTTCCAAGGTCAAGAGCAACTTACTGTATTACATTTTGGTGGAATCCAATGGTCTTTTTTCCCCTTGATTTCTCAATTAGAATAACGCATCTTAATGCCAAAATACGTAGACTGTTTGTTGTTTGCGTTGATGCAGATCCAAATGATGAGGCGGACACGGGCCATATCCACAGTAGTGTAGGGGTGTATTTGCAGCTACATGGCTGTTGTTTATGTTCCATTTAGAGCTACAGCCAGCCAAGCCCTCAGCCAGCGGGATACTATAATCACGGCCAGCAGCAGGGGACACCGAGAAAATGGACGCCGAGAGCCAGTCCAATTCATACTGTAAGTGGCTCACACCTTTATTGACTGGACAACTATACACACACACTTTGCCTTTATTTGTTGCCGTTTGTATTTCCAGGGTTACACTCCCGTTATGGAAAGAGCTACACCTCAACTCACTCCTGTTCACACGAGGGCTGAAAATTATGAAAGCCAAAGACGTGTGAGCTCCCCCTGTCACAATTCAACTGCTGAGGTACGCCAGATTTTTGCATGTAGAAGCGATTACCGGTAGTTTTTTAATTAAATCACTCATTTCCTTCTTTGCAGGTAACGTCAAATGAGGAAGAAAGGAGGATTTCCTTTCCAGTGCCTGGAGCATCAGATTGCCTGCATTCCTCCGAAGGTTGCGTTCAGTTCCAGATCAAAAAGGTACCAATTCAAGAAAGACGGAGCAGCACAAATGAGTGTTATACCGCTCTGCCGCTGGATACAGATACGTCTGACACCTGCAGCGTTTATACTTCCGAAAAGCTGAACTTCTTATAGTGCATGGAGTGGTGGCAGAGAAGCATGTGGAGAAAGAAAAGAAAAACCTCACCTGTGCCTTTTGCAACAAAGTCTACAGTATATTGTGCTTCCAGTGGTTTGACATCCATATTGCATGCCATTATTGTCAGTGTAATGGTATTTTTGAAGCATGAGCTGAATATTATCCTTCCTGCTTTATACATTTATTCACTCTGACTCTGCCAGAGATTCGTAAGTCTCCGCTGTCCTCTGATGCTACCTACCTCCAGACCCTCAGGACCACCGTGATATGCACTGTATATATTTGCTGAATCTGAAAAGTGTTCGTGTGTGTGCTCAGTGAGCTCTCTACGTATCGAGGGCTAGAAATAGAAATTAGGCTGTGTTTGAAAAAGGGAACATTAACTCACCGTACTAACATAGAGAAGGAATTTATTCTTGTCATTAACCTATTCAAACTGCAGTGAATTATCATGTTAAATGTCTGTGATGTAAGGTCAGAATTTTACCATAAGAACTCCTGGAGCACTGTACAACCATGAAATGTTCTGTACAAATTTCCCACCAAATTTTGTAACAACCTGTGAACCTTGTCAAGAGCAAAATATTGATCACAGAATCCATCCGGGTAACGAAAATGACTGAACTTGTAATATTTTTGCAATATGAAAACGTGTGTCATTCCTTTTAAAATAAATGTATATCTTATCAGATTCTGATTTGGTCCTTTTGTCCAGTACATTGAGACCTGTGTTTGCTTTTCATATGAATTACATACAAAAATGTAAAACATTTAAGAATTTAAGGGACAACAAAAGTAACTGCTATGGAAATGCCATTTCAAAACATGTCTCGGTCAGTAATGCCGAACCTGGCTATATAAAACCAACACGGCTTGCATTGGGCCGTTTGTGGGTATTCCAGTTTTGCCCAGCATATGCATAAGAGAGAAAGAGAGAGAGGAAGTTACCGTAACATTAAAACTTGCCAAGACGGTTTGGGCTCTGCTCTAAGTGTTCATATTTTATCCAGTGGGTGGCAGCAATGCACCGAACGTGCACATTCTGCCGGAAATCACGAAGAAGTAGTTCCGGTGCTAGCGGCAATGAAAGGAGAGCGTGCTGTCTCCAACTTAAAGAAAATATTGTGAAGAGAACATCAACTGCACGAAACGCTTTGAGAAAACGAAACGAGTCTAATTCCATCATCAGAAGTATTTTTTAAGTCTTGACCGGGACGATGTCTTTGGTTTGTGCAAGTAAGTGACCTTAAATTAATCCAAAGATTGGCGTTGCAAGCTCGCTGTGCAACCGTGCTAACGCTGTTAGCTAAATGAGCTAACGTTAGCAGCCAGGCAGTCCCGCCACTTACGTCGTAAAGCTCCCGACTTTTTCCTTCTGAATCAAACAACTAATAAAGTCTGAATGTCTTTCTTGTTCAGTCTCCAACGAGTTCCCAGAGCACCCGTGCGTTTCTCCGGTGTCCAACCAAGTGTTTGAGCGCCGGCTCATCGAAAAGTACATCGTCGAGAATGGGACAGACCCGATGAATGGGCAGCCACTGTCCGAGGAACAACTTGTCGATATTAAAGGTAACCATAGGCAGCAAGATATGCAGGAACGTCTTTTAAGACCCCCCCCCCCCGACCCTACCGGCTTCTTTCCGTTTAATGTCTATCGCAGCTTCTCTTTTTGTTTCGTGACTTGCATTTTACTGCCATATCATGCACATTTTAGGTATCTGTTCAAATGAGTGGAAGTACTTAATAAATATAATAAGTGCAAAGCCACGCTCTTACTTTGGTGTCTCCTTTATGATTGCTGAACCTGGTGCGTTTGTGCAAGATTATATTTTATACCTGTCTGCCAGTCTCCCATCCAGTGAGACCAAAGGTACCATCGGCTACAAGCATTCCTGCCATTCTAAAGTCCCTCCAAGATGAGTGGGTAAGTGTTGTCAAAATTTCCCTTTATGACATGATAGACTACTTACAAATGGGTGGGGCACTCAGGTGAAATTTCAGAAAGAACCCGAAATACCCCATATCATTAATATATGAACCAAATTTGACCTTTTTACTGCACATATTCAACTTGTGCTCTTTTGAGGAACTGAATGGCAAAATTTACAAAAGATGTTTGATCCAAAGACAACCAACCAATAGATTTCCTGGATGAACTGAAATTGGTATTCAAACCGAAGTGGATGATATCCTTGGCAATTAGAAATGAAATCACCCCTTGCAAATGTTGCTGTTTACGTGCTTATTCGAGAACAGCAAGTTGGGCAAAATGTATCGAAACATTAAAACATTTGGCCATGCGTTAAAAAATTCAGAGCTCAAACAAAGATTTCTGTCAATGTTATACATTAAAGGTTCATTCTGAAATTTCCCCCCAAATCAAAATATCTTCAACTTTTGTTAGTGGTGTTGTTTGCTCTTCTATGCTTGTAATAAATAAATAAATATTTTTATTTATTTAAATATCTGCGTTATGACTTGTCAAAATGGAATAACATTTTCGTCGAGTTTGAGAGGAAAGGGGATTACTTCATGAACATATTATATGGTGTGATTTAATGTTCTTTTTGTTAATTACACAGAGTTGGAATTCAAGTTATCCTGAGGTAAACACATTGTATTCTGTTGTCTTGTCTTCTAGGATGCTGTTATGCTTCACAGCTTCACCCTGAGGCAGCAGCTGCAGACGACTCGCCAAGAGCTCTCGCATGCCCTCTATCAACACGATGCCGCATGTCGAGTCATTGCTCGACTTACCAAGGAGGTTGCTGCAGCCAGAGAAGGTAGGTTGATAGCATGTTATGTGATGACCTGTTGTGTTCTCATTGAATGTTTGAGTTTGCACAATTTACCTATTTTCCTCTTCCACAGCTCTTGCCACACTCAAACCTCAGGCTGGATTGATTACACCTCAGGCAGCCCCTGCCTCTCAGCCAGCCGCAGTGGTGAGTGATGAACAATTTATTTGGATTCATGTGGGACTGATGATTTCTGTGATGGTATAGGAAATTGTTGTTCATTCTCCCTTTTGTCTGGCAGGGTCCTGCTGGAGTGCCTATGGAGATTAGTGAACAAGTGGGCATGACTCCAGAGATCATCCAGAAGGTAATATCTTTTTACATGATGGGTCACTTAGCTTGCGCAGATTTTAGACTGAAGTGTTTTCTTATTGTTGCAGCTTCAAGACAAAGCGACAATTCTCACCACAGAGAGAAAGAAGGTATGGGGCAAATGTGTTTCAACCCTCGCTTTCTTTACTCTTTGATTGATGAATTTTAGTGAGATTATTTTTTTTATCTCTTGTCTTCTTGTTTTTCTGTCAATTTACCAATTGCCTTTTGTCCAGAGAGGAAAAACTGTTCCAGAGGAGCTGGTTAGAGCTGAAGATCTTGGCAAGTACCGCCAAGTGGCCTCTCATGCTGTAAGTGTTTATGGGTGAAAGTCATTCATTTGGAGTCCACTGTCACTCAAGGCTGCAATGAATAATTGAGGAACGTAAATTGGATTACCAAAAAGATCGATGCAAAATTCCTGCCTTGATGCTCTCGTTTTTCCATGCTGACTAATCTAACTGAAGTAACACCCACCGCCAGAAGAAAAAGTTCACAAAATTGTTTTCCAAAGCTTGTGGTCGTTTAACACAATCCGAGAAATATTAAATCCAATGATAACACAAACAACACCTCTGTGATCAGCAACATAATGTAACATATCAATGTTAGCTAATTCAACATAGCCTACCATTGCTAGTTAGGATGTGTTTTAATGCCCCCGTAAGTGGTCAAGGACAGCCACAGGTGCACTTTAAAATGGTGAACAAAGAGTGAGAAAACAAACGTAAAAGTACATATGTACATGAGCTGCCGATGGCCACAACTCATGGTGGATTACTCAACATGCAGAAGTAAAAGCCAGTTTGCTCTTCACTCTCATGTGCTGACACCCACATCACACTCACCATGTGCTACCTTTTTAAAGCCATACTCACAGATACTACAGCAGAATGTAAACATGGCAATCCACGATGGACAAAAATAACATCTGCACTTTGCATGCACATATTTTGGTTAATAATACAAAATCTGTTTGTCTGGTTACTTGTTTAGTCACCGGGGTAATTGATAGAATGTCAATTCAAAAAAAAAAATCAATCACTGCAGCCCTTGTGTTGACACGCATGTTCGTTCTGCTTGCAGGGTCTTCACAGTGCCAGCGTGCCAGGCATTCTTGCTCTGGATCTGTGTCCCTCAGACACCAGTAAAGTGCTCACTGGTAGGCCTGCTTGGAAATTGGTTTGACCCCGTTAGTCATCAGGAGACTTTGGTCTGATTCAGCTGTGCTCCATTCTTCTAGGTGGCGCTGATAAAAATGTGGTTGTGTTTGACAAGAACGAGGAACAAATTGTGGCTACGCTGAAGGGTCACACCAAGAAGGTCACCTCAGTCATCTACCATCCATCCCAGGTCAGTGACTTATTCAGGTCTTTTTTTACTACATGATTATTACTATCCTGCAATAACTCCAGTTCTCCTTTCCTCCTCCAGTCTGTGGTTTTCTCTGCATCTCCCGACACCACCATCCGCGTGTGGTCCGTCACCGGGGGCAACTGTGTCCAGGTGGTGCGTGCTCACGAGGCAGGTGTCACTGGATTGTCCCTGCATGCCACTGGGGACTACCTGCTCAGCTCTTCTGAAGATCAGGTATGTGTGCTGCTTCAGTCACACACACACACACAAAAAAGGAAGATATATTTCCACAATGTGGTTTGGGTCAGGAAGTCTGTTTTAGCTATGGGCTTTGAATATGGGTTGATGATAATGCCGTCTCTCTTATGGATAACATGATCTCATAGCAGCACAGCTTTGTGAAAATGATCAGTGATGGACTTTATCTCGCTTTGGCTTGATTGTCTCGTTGTTGTTTTGCAGTACTGGGCCTTCTCTGACATACAGACTGGCCAAGTCCTCACAAAGGTCACTGATGAAAGTGCCAGCTGTGGTAAGCGCCAGTGTGTGTTGGGGATACTTAATATAGGAGCTCTTCTCCAGGTGCTAATGTTTCCATCTGCCCCCCCCCCCCACACACACACACACACAGCCCTCACCTGTGCTCAGTTCCACCCCGACGGTCTCATCTTTGGTACTGGAACTGCTGACTCCCAGATCAAGATTTGGGACCTGAAGGAGCGCACCAACGTGGCCAACTTCCCAGGTCACTCAGGCCCCGTCACCTCCATTGCCTTCTCTGAGAACGGATACTATTTGGCTACAGGTGACTTTTTTTTCTTTTTATGTAAATCATTCTTTCTTTGTAAAAAAATAATAAACATTCCATTGTCATTTATACTGCTGATATGATAAAGTGACCTGAATTTGTGCTTTGTACATTTGCACATTTTTAATTACATTTACTGCTGGTGTTGTTTTCTAGGGGCACAAGATAGTTCTCTGAAACTCTGGGATCTGAGGAAACTGAAGAACTTCAAGACAATCACACTGGACAATAACTATGAGGTACTTAAAAAAAGACTGCCGTTATTAGGTCATCGTTTTATTCTTCGTATTGCACCCAAGCATGTTCTCTAAGGAATTTGGCCATGACAAAGGACGACTATCAGGTTAGTCGTCAAAGAGATGTTCAGTTTTGTTAAAAAGTAATGACAGACATGCCTTATACCGATTACTTTGTGTCGATGGCAACATCAGTCAACCATTCCAACCGGTTTGCAGTGTTTTCATTTCCGTATCTTGCTCTTGCAGGTGAAGTCCCTCGTGTTTGACCAGAGTGGTACCTACCTGGCTGTAGGAGGATCCGACATCCGTGTCTACATCTGCAAGCAGTGGTCTGAGGTCCTCAATTTCACAGGTGAGGGCCCACTTGCCATTATATTGTCAAATGTACTTCCATTGTGTTACATTTATCGCCGTTGTTAACATTGATTCATTCATTTTTGTGCATTTGTAGATCACACAGGTTTGGTGAGCGGGGTGGCCTTCGGAGAGAACGCTCGTTTCCTGAGCTCTGCAGGAATGGACCGAAGTTTGAAATTTTACAGTTTGTAGAAAAACATAAATTGATAATGACATGAGGGAAACGACGGAGGTAGATCCGAGACTTTGGATACCTACTTGGCCTAGACCTATAATTTGTAGTTTAAAAAAAAAATCACTGCTAACTCTGCTTCTTTAGTATGTTTTAGTCATGTGCATGAAACAGAAGTTGATAAAATATCTATTTGAAAGATCAGCAGCATAATTTCAATATATTTTTGTTGTTGTTTTTTTGCAGTGTCAGGTAAAATGTGAAATCAGATGCCGCGTCATGCCGTTTTATTTTTTTTACAGCATCCCTGATTTAAACCCTTTCATTTTGTGAGTTTGTGTGTACCATTTGGGGGGGGGCATTGGTGAGGTCATAAGTAAAATTCCCTGTCTCTTAACATTGACCAGTTTAAATGGTTTTAAAGTGCATCTGTGGTAACACAACAGCCTAGAAGGAAGATGGTGTATGAACATTTTGCGCTTCCTTCCTTTGATTTCCCACTTTCCATTGGGAATTTTGTTTCCTTTTGTTGATTGCTGTCTCATCAAATGTGTATGTCTCACAATGTGCTCTTTTACAGTAAAATATCTTTTGTATGCCATTTACCAGATTACAAGTTTCATGAAAATGTCATTTGATGTAAATCAAACAGCCTCTACATAATTGTTTTAAAAATTGAAAAAATACTATACAACTTGTCAGTGCATTCTCATTTTTCTAGTTTAAAATATTAGTCATTGTTCTGAGGTATTAAAAATCTGTCAAATGCTCCCGTTTTACCTTTGTTAGGTTGGATTTTTAAAAAATTGTTGTTGAATTAAGGTCTGAATTGTAAAAGCTTGCTTTATATAGCCTGGTTGCGCAACAAGGACTGTTGTAGTCATATACCGTAATTGAGGTTGGAAACTATGCTTCAATTAAAAGCAAATTGAGAGTGTCACAAAGAAAACCTGACTCGTGGCATGCAAACTGTTGTATGGAAAACCGTTCAAGTGTTTATTGGATATCCAACATAATCTATGTTCAAGTACTGTATGCTTTTGTCATCACTCGAGAGACACTTAAGAGGTTGTGCATTTATTTGATGGTGTGGAGGCAAGGCCTTCTGCTGACCCAAACACCATCATTTAAAACATAAATGAAATGATGTATTTTTTTCTACAACTCTCGTCAAAATGTCATTGCATGGCTCTTTCGCAGTTTCCAGTGGTTTAGGACGTAATTTTTTTCGAAGGGGGGAGGGGGTGGACAATTCAATTTCAGGCTCTGTTATCCTGTCAACTTAATCTGCCCAAAATCTTCAGAATACCGACTGCTTCCTACCTTGTGGATTTCACCTTTCACGGGGGATTTTTCTGGTTACTCAATCAACCGCGAAAAACGAGGGATTGCTCAAAGCTGGTGCTTTTCAAGGTGGAAATGTCTCCTGAAATTGAGACTTTTTATAGATGAAGACATACAGAAGACTTGCGACCGGAAGTTAGCACGCCTCCGCAGACCAATTGTTTTCCAAGAGCAAAACGCGTTAATACGTTCTGTCAATGGAATTTATATAGGATATTAAGGATTTGTCATAAATGCCCGGGCGGCTTTGCGTAGGAAGACGTTCTCGTGCACATTGGAATTGTCCAAGTGACAATTGTTTTCTTTCGCACGTTTTCAACATTACGGTACAGTATAAGATAGGCGGCGCTCTTTGCCGCCATTTAAACTTGCGAGCTCCTTTGTCGTGGCGGGCTCGCCGAGAGTCACGTGAAATCGCAGTAACGTGACTTTCCCAAACGGGAAGTGGTGGTCAAATCACATAAGTTCGCTCCAACTCGAGGTCCCGGTCAACTCTGTTCACAATCATCGGTGGGGACGGACACATTTATGACTGAAGTGCTTGGAGACCGACGGAATTGACTGAAAACAAAGAGGTGAGCCATGATTGTGAACGTTTTTTGTGTTGAAGAGCTCAAAGTACTCTACTTCGTCTATGAGTAATTGTATCCGTGAAACGTTAACGTTCATTCCCGCAAATTACCAGCCCGTCTAACTAAATAGATTTATTTAAAATGATGTACCGAAGGGATGTTATGTTGATTGTTTCATAAGGTTCCATCTCAGTTTTAATTGGTACGGCGTGACAGAAAACAAGTGATCTAGTTGGGTTATGAGTCACGACGGGTGACAGAAGAGTTTTTAGTTTGTTTGTTTTTCTCAATAAAATTAAAATCTACCTTGCGTAACATTGGGCCCGCCATCAGTTACTTTCACAGAAAATCGCTGCACTCGACTTTTCAATGTAATCAAAGCTTTGCTAACTTGATTATCCTTCCGATTCAAAGCAAAGCAGCCTCAAATATTTTAACTTGGCACACAACAACTTTGACACTCTCATAAACACCAGAAAGTCGGGTTAGTTAGTTGAATTCCTCGCCGAGTTTCAGTTTCCATAGATTTCAGACAGCTCATCCAGCTCTTTATTCACGAGTGGAAAATTCTGATTACACTAAGGGGAACTTTCAGGGGATCGTGCTTCCCTTTTGACATTTGATTAAATTATGTCTGCTAACAGAGAAGCTTTGCTTCTCAAATGATGCTTAAAAATGGTTAAAGTACTTGCCCGCAGTATTTAAATTTAAGTATATATATATATATATATTCTAAAATGTAGTTAAGTTCAAAAATAAATATTTTTTTCTATTCTATTACATACAATTTTTGTTTTGATGAATAAGGAAGATAGGGGGGAAAACTGTACACAAGCCTCTCTTTTATCCACGTACAGGGTGCATGTACTCAGAGGAAAAAGGCACAGTAACAAAGTACTGTATTTGAATTTTATCACTTCACACCATAGTTAGGAATACCTTTCAAAAATACATATCGTTTCCCTCCTATTTATGGCCGCACTCAGTGGTACCTCAAATTGCTTCTGTCAAGCTTTTTGGATGTGACACAGAACATGTGATTGTGTGTTTTTGGTATTGTGCAGGCAGCCATGGGTGCCATGTTTCGAAGCGAGGAGGTGTGTCTGGTGCAGCTCTTCCTCCAGTCTGGTTCAGCCTACAACTGTGTCAGCGAGTTGGGGGAGCTGGGCCTGGTCGAGTTCAGAGATGTGAGCCACACTCTGCACGGTCTTTACGGTTCAGGGAGATGAGAATCCTCCAGCTAGCTTCATAAACTGTCATGCATTGCACGGACTAATTTCAATTTTCTGTCCATGTGTCACAGTTCTCCCCTATTGATTTCATCCTGCAAACACACAATCAGCTTCAAAGTTGTTCGCTTTAATAAGTTATCAAATTGGGCCCTCACAAGTCACAATGCAGTGTTCATCTTTTTTCTACATTCCATAATGTGTAAATTCCAAGATGTTGGCTTTTAGTCACCAAGCAGCTATATTTTCTTCTTCCATTTGTGATCAGCTGAGTGACTTAACCCTTACTTCCTCTTTCCTCTCTTGATGTTTTAGTTAAACCCTAATGTGAACGCCTTTCAGAGGAAATTTGTTGGTGAGGTGAGACGATGCGAGGAGCTTGAGAAAACATTTTGTAAGTATTTGCACGTTCTGTTTTTAACATAGACACGAATAACTTGAGGCTGCTACAATTCCTTTACTGGATCTTACTAGATTGTGGTGGCCGGCCATGCATTTAGAAGGTGTGCCTTCAGTAGGGAAATGTCCGACCAAATCTACCTGTTAATACCTCCACTATCACTTTGCAATTAAGAAACCATCAATACTAAACAAAGACGCAATGTAACATCACACAACTGTGCCACATCATATGGAGCAATTCAGAAGCAGTATTTTTCTAATAACGTGACAATAGCATGAAACATTGTAATAAAATACATCACACTGACCAGAGATGCTAATTATAAAACATGTTTGAATGCGTACATGTTGCTACAGATATGTTCTGCTCATTGAAGTTGGCTGTAACAAATGTTGCTCAAACCAAGCAATCAGAGGATGGAAAAATGCTAACGCCATTGTGGGCCTTCGGTCCGGTCTTGTGAGGATGAGAAAAAAACATTCTCATTACTAATAAAGGTAGTTCAAGTAAGATCAGGCAGCGCTAATGATTGTGAAAGGCCATGGGCAGATTAACTTGGCATAACAAAAAAAATATATGTCCAATTACGCTACCTAATGTTGAGGCCAGCAGACTGTAAAGACTGCTCATATTTGCTGTCCAATGTGATCTGATCCATTTTGTTTGCCCTTCAGCATTCCTGGAGCAGGAGATCAATCGATCCATATCCCCTCCTTTGAACGGCCCCCTTCCCCCTCCTTGTCCGTCGCCTTCTGCCCCCCAGCCCCGTGAGCTCATCACCATCGAGGAGGAGAGCGAGAGGCTGGCCAGAGAGCTCCGAGAGGTCTTCTGAAACATTTGACCATACTTTTTTTTTTCCACATCGATCAGAAAAATCAGAGTCTTTAATTGTTGTAACCAGGTGTCCAGGAACAGAGACAGTCTTCGCGCTCAGCTGACCCAGCTGTGCCAGTACAGAGGAGTGCTGACCAGAACGCACTCTCTTACAGCCTCGCAGGTGATCACAGCGTCACTTTTTGCCTCCGTCATCATTGTTAAATCACATGCTCCACTAACTCATGGTCATTTCTCTCAGGCGCCCCCATCTATCCTGGAAAACCAAAGTCTGTTTGACAGCCATCGTGATGTACGCCTGAGGTACTGTATGTCATCATGTCTTACTAGCATAAAGCATTGGTCCCCAACCACCGGGCCGCACTGAGACAGCGACAGGGCTAATTCGAAGTCATAATAAAGAACGAAATAGATTTGAAATGATTTGCTTGACTTATGGTCAATAAACAAAAGGCTGGTGTATTGCATCGTCTGATAATGATTGTCATCTCTTTCAGTTTTGTAGCGGGAGTGGTCCACCCCTGGAGGGTGCCGTCATTTGAGCGGCTGCTGTGGCGAGCGTGCCGTGGTTACATCATTGTGGATTTCCGAGAGATGGAGGATCGTCTCGAGCACCCGGACACGGTAGGAGCTAGGATACGGTGAACCACAGTCATCTATGACTTGGTGATCTTACGGAATTTGCTGTCATCTGCAGGGAGAGATGGTGCAGTGGACGGTGTTCCTCATTTCGTACTGGGGGGATCAGATAGGACAGAAAGTGAAGAAGATTTGCGACTGGTCGGTAAAGCGGTATCTTTACTTTTTGTCATCTACAGATAGGAACCTCTTTGTTACTCATCTAGTTTCCCTTTTGCGGCAGCTTTCGCACACAGACGTTTGCGTATCCTGAGAACACAGCTGAAAGAGAGGAGATTCTCCAGGGACTTCAAGGCAGAATTGAAGATATCAAATCTGTACGTGTCAGGCCTCTGTTCCAATAATAATACAGGGTGACCCGAGAAAGTGGACATCATTTTAAATACAATATATATCTGAGTAAATTTCTTGTCCCAAATTAAATCGGCTTGATGGTAAAAAAATCAAGTAGATTGATCAAAAATTCCAACATATTGAACCTCGTGTCGTTTTTTTATGACTGATTTCACTAAGCGCTGATATTAGCTGAGAGGAGAACAAGAGTAGCTCGTGCCCTGGAAGTGTTTGAACTTGGTTGTTTTCTTCCCAAAGGTGTTGTCTCAGACCGAGGCCTTCCTGCAGCAGCTCCTCATGCGGGCGGTGGCCGTGCTGCCCCAGTGGAAGGTGCGCGTCCAGAAGTGCAAGGCGGTCCAAATGGTCTTGAACCTCTGCAGTCCCTCCGTCACCGACAAGTGCCTGATCGCCGAAGCGTGGTGTCCCGTCACCAAGCTGCCCGAGCTGCAGAGCGCCCTGAGAGAGGGAGGGGTGAGACAGCAGTCCAAACCCGCCGCCCCTCAACAGATGAACGCCGATCTTAATCCGGCATCTTTGTCGACTTCAGAGGAAAAGCGGCAGTGGTGTCGACTCCTTCTACAACCGCTTGCCTTCATCTACCTCTCCGCCGACCCTGTTTCCCCTCAACTCTTTCACCGCTGGTTTCCAGAACATCGTGGATGCCTACGGAGTGGCGAGCTACCGGGAAGTCAATCCAGGTACATCACCATGAACCCCATCTCAAGCACCGGCCTGTCATTTCTCAGCCATTCGCATATTTTATCTTATGTCTCCATAGCCGTGTACACCATAATTACGTTCCCCTTCCTGTTTGCGGTCATGTTCGGGGATGTGGGTCATGGTGTGCTGATGACTCTGGCTGGGCTTTGGATGGTTCTCGAGGAGAAAGACCCCAAGCTGAGAAGAAGCAATAATGAGGTACGCTCAAGTTTTTGGAGTGATGATCGTTTGCTTGGTCGATTTATTGTTGCAAGCTCAAATTGGAGTTGAACATACCCCAGAATATTCTCGTAATATAATTTCAAAATCATTTTCGAACATTCCCCTGAACAACAGTGTAAATGGCTAACAGCCAAGCACATAAATTATATCCCCACAATTCTCACCAAAAAATAAAGGAGTAAGGCAAAATAAAGGGACCCCTATAAATACAGTCAGACTTCCTGTGACAACTATTAACGATGAGTTTAAAGTGACGTTCTTCTTTGTGTGCCATGCGGTGCTCTTGTTCTCCCCATAATGGTTGGATACTGCAGCGTAACTTTCCTGCGTTGTTTGAGCATATTCAGGTGCTTTACCTTCTCCCGGGGCGTCAGAACCTTCTGGCATTTAGTATGCGGTTTGCTGAAAGTCTCAGAAGAAGCAGGTTGTTTGGGTACCATCTTGGGGAATTCATGAAAGAAAGAGCACAAAATATGTGGATAGGTGTGAAAAGTTTGACTTTTGTCCTGCAGAAAACTTCCCGAGTTGGTGAATTTGTGAAGCGGCGAGGGTTGACTGACTAATCAATCAAGTGTGGTGTGTTTGTTAACTCCGTCGAGTGGGAGGGAGAAAGGAATTGTGGGTCATACTTTTCATTGCCCTCGAGTGCCTGACTCCTGTCAGATTGCACGCTGTTGAATCTGAAACTCTTGCTCACCATAATTCTAGTGTACCGTAATTAGTTTTGTTATTATTATTTATTTATAATTAGTTATCCTGTGCAACAAAGGTGACTTTTTGCGGTTTTCAGATCTGGAAGATGATGTTTGGAGGTCGATATCTGATTCTGCTGATGGGACTGTTCTCCATCTACACGGGAGCCATTTACAACGAGTGCTTCAGTCGGGGCCTCAACATCTTCAGCTCAGGATGGCACGTCGGTCCAATGTTTGAGAAAAACATTTGGAAGTGAGTTCTTTTTTTTTTAATTTTAGTTTAAACGTTCTGTTTTTCCTGCATCGTTTATATTTGTTGCGCTCTCTGTAGTGCATCCGTCCTGGCAGGAAGCAAGTTTTTGTCAATGGATCCTGTTGTGCCCGGTGTCTTTACCAGTCCTTATCCATTTGGCATTGACCCGGTATGACTGTCAAACTAATCTGCAGTTAGTGTCTCTTTCCCTCAGGCTTTCACTCACTTGACTTTGTTTTCGGTTGTTTCATGGTCAGATTTGGGGTTTGGCCAATAACAAGCTAACCTTCCTTAACTCCTACAAGATGAAGATGTCTGTTATTATCGGCGTTATCCACATGACTTTTGGAGTTTGTCTGTCCTTCTTCAACTACGTGTAAGTCGCCATCCAGCATTCCAGCAAGTTCTGTTTCCTTCTCGCATATATTGACCCTGATGACTTCCAAATGACGTTGTGCTTCCAGGCACTTTGGCAAGTTAAGCAGCGTGTTCCTGGTGCTGATCCCAGAGCTGCTGTTCATGTTGTGTCTGTTTGGATACCTGGTCTTCATGGTGGTCTTCAAGTGGATCGCTTACACTACCGCCCAGTCCAAAGTGGCCCCCAGTATACTCATCCATTTCATAGACATGTTCCTCTTCACAGAAAATGAAGACAACCCACCACTATATACGGGACAGGTTTGTGTGCTACTTAAAATCATTCCTGTCTGCTCTGTCAAGCGTTCCTTTTTTTGGGGGTGGGGGGGGGTGGGGGGGCGTGTCACGCAGCCTACAGAATACTTGAGTATCCCAAATACTGTACTGCCTTTTCAAGAATATTAAGAATAAGAAAACCTTTATTCTTGTCACAATGGACAAATTCCCAATTTACAGCAATTTAGGGTTGGTAATGATAATAATAAAAATAAAAATCTACCCCCAACCACGTTGCTGAAAGGTAACCACTAAGGAGATCATTCTGTTCATTCGCGCAGGGTATCGTCCAGAAAGTGCTGGTTGTGCTGGCGCTCTGCTCCGTTCCCGTCCTTCTGCTCGGGAAACCACTACAGGAATACTTGACACACAAGGGGAGACGCCATCAGCTGGTGAGTGCGTCTACCCGCAACTTGAACCCCTCGACCTCAGCTGGGTCCATTTTATGAAAGCGTTTCCGTTTGCTTCAGCATTTGCAAGAAGACAGACACCCGCTGGTGGTTGACGAATGCGCCATCAACGCCCGACACGGGGTCGGCGACGTCGACGGAGGAGGGTCTGCTGGGGAGGAGGTGCGGGCAGAACTTCTTTCTTTTTAATCCAATACAGAACATTTGACAGTCCCTGTTCAAAGTACGGTACACTACAGTTGTATTTCATCTTTTAGAACTGTTTGTTTTCAAGCAATTATGTTGGTACAATTTATTTTCAACAAATATGTGAAATACATTTGAATACAATTATTTAAGTGCAGTTTATTCTCCGAGGTTGAACTTTTTTTTTCAGTGTTTTTTTTCAGTGCTGTTTAGTTGCATGGTTTGTTTTCAAACATTTATTTAGGTACATTTTTTAAATGAAACTTATGTACATTACGTTTTAATTTAACATTGTTCCTGCTCATGCTTAAAATGTTTTAAGAGGCTATGAATCCTTGAATCTAAAACCCATGCCTTGATTCGCATTGAAATGTCTTGAATCAATCCCTGAAAAGACAGAATGTTAACACTGGGCAAGTAGAATTTTATGACTGTAAATAGTTTAAAATCACAAAATAAATTAACATTCATAAAAAAAATATATAGGAAATACCAAGTGACTGTTGTGGTAATATCATGTAATCATGATATTGGAACCAACAAAACAGTGATGTTTTTTTTTTTTTTTTTTTAGTCGGGAGTCTGAACAGCAGATGCATGTCATTTATTTATTTGAGTCGTTTTGTAAAACATGAAACATAGGGAATGTGGTCTTTTATTTCAAATGGAATTTTAAAACATCTTGAATTTAACTTGCGTTAAGATAACCTTGTTAAATAACTAAATGCCGTTTTTTAAAAACGTTTTTACTTTTAATCCAGTGCAGTTAATGAGGATGAATTTGTACAGTTTAGTTGTATTTAACTTTTAAGTATTTGCATAGAGTATTTCAGAACTGTTTACTCTAAAATATTGATTTAGTACAATTTCTAGTAGGGCTGAACAATTATGGAAAATCTAATTGGGTTTTGTGCAAAATATGACCGTGTCTTACAACAATAATGACAACTTTTTAGGGGAAAAAAATCTCCTGTCTTCTTTGTGTACAATGTTGTTTTTTTAATGTTGGTCCTGCTGGCAGAATGAAGCCGTCGCCGAACATTTGTTCTTTTATCCGTAGGACTTTGATGCTGCCGACGTGTTCATGCATCAGGCCATCCACACCATTGAGTACTGCCTGGGCTGCATTTCCAACACCGCCTCCTACCTGCGACTCTGGGCCCTCAGCCTGGCGCACGCGCGTACGTTAGTAGCATCCGGACTGAGTCGTGCTCACATGGCACATGGACACTCACACACCCGCACACAGACTTCCTTCCTCTTAAACGGACACTCTTTCCATTCTATTGTCAGGGAATTATTCAGCCACGCATGACTTGGAATTTCCAAGCACTGAAAACCAGCTGACTGAGGTTGTTTATCTCCACAGAGCTGTCAGAGGTGTTGTGGGTGATGGTGATGCGGGTTGCCCTGAGGTGGCAGGGCTACGTGGGCTCTGCGGTTCTTTTTGTAGTCTTTGCTTTTTTTGCTTTGTTGACCATCTCCATCCTGCTAATTATGGAGGGCCTCTCAGCATTCCTGCACGCGCTCCGTCTGCACTGGTAAATCTCTTTTTTCAGTCCCAATTTGTGTGTGTGTGTGTGTCTTGTATGGGAGTCTGAATCATTTATTTGGCATGCTATGTCAATGGTTCTCAAAGTGGAGGTTGCAAGCTGTAAGTTAGGTGTCAGCAAAATACATAACACAAACATAGTAGACTAATTACTCCTCCCTATCTTAGCGTTGGGTAAATTAAAAGCTCTGATAGGATTTCTGTTTCACATAGATCTGAGATCCCTGCATGAGTGCAGCATTTCCAGCTTGCTCCCACACACTTATTGACCTCTGAAAAATATAAGTAATATAAGATTTACAGCATGTGGTAAATCACTGCTTTTGCAACATAAATGTACACCACAATTTTAAAACGGTTCTTCATGAATGACTCCGTATTGGCCTTCCACCTTTCTTGTCATGCAGCAAATAATTAAAATGCTTCCATTCCTGTTGTCCATTGCTGAATTAAAACCGCTTGTGATTAAAAAGGAAAAAAAAAACGTTGCTAGAGCAGTTGAAAAGTCGCTAAATACAGCAACCAAATGGCTAAGTTGGCAGCACTCAATTCTATTTATAGAGCACTTTAAAACAACCATTGCTGCATACAAAATGCTGTAAGTTGAGTTAAAATTAGTCCTCCAATGACCAACATGGTTAAAAGAATAAATGAATAACAGAAACAGTAAAGGCCATAACACAAAAAATGCTGAGTCAAAAGCCATAGAATAAAAATGTGTTTTAAGATTAATTTTTAAAAATGGTCAGAGGGGTCCACCTCACACTGACTGTGCTTATGAAAATTAGCTTCTTGGTTTGCAGGCATGTTGTTAGTGGAAGATGCACATTTCAATGTTACTCCCTATTAAACTGGTTGTGAATTTTTAGGTGGAAATGTAAAAAAATAAAATAAATCATGGCGTTTTGAGTTGCACATTTGGAATGTGAGGGAGCCGTTCTCCAGTGTTAGGGGTCCTTAAACTCAACAGTTTGATAACCCCTGCTTGAATAGTTGAATAAAAATGATTTTATGCTATTCATATGTGTCAAAAACAGAGCTGCATAACATTCTGTGGTCAACAGGTAGTTTTTAAAATGGTGTGCACATTGAATGTTTTTCTTCCAGGGTGGAGTTCCAGAACAAGTTCTACAGTGGCTCAGGCTACAAGCTGCACCCATTCTCTTTCTCATCTCTGATCAATGCATCGACTGCCATATGATCATCATCCTGGCCAAAGAATTCACTGAAATTGCAACTTTATTCGTTTATTTACCTCATCGACATCTTGGACTGCAGCAGACTAACCCAACAGTGTTCTGTGGACTGAGGCTATGTAACGGTTTAATTGCACAATGAACATGATGGTATGGACTGTTAGGGCATCATGAGAATGATAACCAAGAATTAGTTGCAATATATTAAAAAATATAGATACTTTACTATTCCCTTTTCAAATTTTATTCACTCAGTGTTGTATAAATTTACTGTAATTATTAATTGCTAAAGAAATGCTTAATTATTGATGCTTTTCACTGTGACATTTACAATAATTTTCACATTTTAAAGGGACATTTAGGGAAATGCATGTTGAATTCGTGGGTTGAACTTTAATTTATCCAGGTCTGTTGAATTTACCAAATGTTAGCAGGGAATTCTCTGACACTCATCTGCTAATACATCTTTTCCACAATGCCGTGTCGCTTGTGTACATAAAAGTGTCAAACAATTGAATCTTAAAACGTTAGTAACAGTTCTCTCTTGTGCCTTACTAAGACAGTTTGTGTCAGTCATTAAGTTGTTGGGACCACTTTACCATGCAGATGTTTTGGACCATTGAGGACATGTTTTTTCCCCCATTTCTTGTGCACTGTCAAAGTGATAAATTTTTGACTGAAATCAAACCATTTTCTTGTGTTCTTGTAAGCAGTCATTCACTACAAATTAAGTGTAAAAACATTTCACCTTTACTTTTAAAGGGATTCGTGATTTTTTTTTAAATGAACCTACAGTAGTGTTACATCCTAATCAAATATTTTCTAAATGGCATTAGTAATATGGTCATTTTTTTATTATTTTAGTCATAGCAAAATGTTATTCATTATTACATATGCATACGGGGATCCTCGGTGTCTGATGGATCTCCGTTCCTACGGTGGCGACGCGAGTCAGAGCGGACCGTCGTAGTCTACACCGGAACCATGCAAATTTATGCAGTGCCATCCATCCATTTTCAACAAGGGTTACCCCGAACAGGGTCGCGGGCGTGTTGCAGCTTATCCCAGCTGTCTACGAGCAGTAGTCGGTACAGTATACACACAGAACTGCTACTAACGCAGCGGTAAAGCTATTATTACATTAAATTTCATAATTATTTTGAGGCCTTATATTAAAATATATATTCTTTGAATAAAAAACAAATTCATTAAAATATATATTCTTTGAATAAAAAACAAATTCATATCTGTAAATGTGCGATCCGTAACCTCGAAACGTATTTTGTAGCAATCCTTGATTTTAGAGCGGAACGTTCGATTCTCTTATGTTTGTTTCTTTCAGATCCTACTTTAAATCACGTACCCAGATCTAACGTGAATGTCAAACATGGCGCTGTTGGTAACTTACGGAGTTCAATGAGCAAAAAAATATGCGTAGCTCGTCCTTATTCCTGTGTGCGCGTTGATCACTTGAATTATAACACATTTCCGTATGTGGCTTGAGTACATTTGTGACGAAAATGTCGTTGAGGCACATGAATCGAGGCGTTTGTCTGCTCTTGGGTCATATCCAGCGATGTGCTGTGGCCACAAACTTCCCAGGTAAAGTCCTATAATATTTGATTGATTTGTCACGACGTAAGTGACATTTCCAACGCACATTTTGATATATAAAACTACTGCATTTCCTTATTTCGCATGTAAGAGCGTTTCAATGTTTGTTTGGAAAGCAGGTCGGTGTATGACCCAGTCGGCGACTCAGCCGGAGCCCTGCTCGGTAGAAAACGAGTCAGTAAATCCGACTTTTAAGAATCGAAACCCACGGAGCCTTGAGCGAATGGCCCTGGCGGTGAAGGACCGCGGCTGGAAGACGACATGGCCTCACCGCGAGTTCTACCACAGGTCTGATTTGGACCCGATTTGATTCCCTCACACATTCGCAACTCACAATTCATCCTTCCCCTGTGGCTTTTTGTGCTCTCTGATTCTAAAATACCACAAGATGGGGTCTGAGCTCAGAAAAAAGGTAGTAATTGTTGTCAAGGAATTCCCCTAACGCCCGCAACCCCTGCCTCCTCCCTCAGATTGGTGTTTTCCCGCAGTCAGAAATATGTGACGGCTCAGGTCTTCTCTTGCTCCTCACCCGACCCGGTGCTCTCGTGCTCGACCAAAGAGTGGGCGCTGAAGAGAGAGCTGCCCTCCACAAACTGTGTGGCGGCATGCCAGGCTGTGGGCGAGGTGCTGGCCCATCGATGCAAGCAAGCCGGCATCACCAGGATGGTGTACAGGGCCATACCCTGGACGTATCGCTCGGATGCTGTAAGTGCTGCAGAACTCTGCCTGGAGACGTTTCACCTACATCGCTCTTGACGCGTCATACTTGTCTTGTACAGGTTCAGTCTTTCCGGGCAGCAATGAAAGATGGAGGAATCATCCTCAGTGAACCCAGAAGGAAATATATAGGATTCTAATTTTTTTGTGTGTTAAAATGGCACCATGACAATACAATGACTCACATTGTGCTGTTTTACCGTTCTTGTCAATAAACTGTTACCAAATTGAATATTCACCTATCTGCCTATTTTCTGTGATGCTTGTTCTCATTCAGTCAATTGCAAGGCACATAAACAGCCATTCACACCTATGGTTGTAACCACATACACAGGATATAAAGTTAACCCACCCTTGTTCAAATGCCAGGTTATCGCGATGCATTAGACTGAGATAAATCCTTTCAAATACGGTACAGTACTGTAGTAAGGAATTGGAAGACAGCATTTTACTGTTCTTGTCAATAAACACAGACACCTTCAAACTGAGACTTAGTTTGCTTTAATTACAGTACTTAACAGTCTCTTTGGATCAAAGTCTGTCAACAGCACTTTTGTTGTGGCACTATAGTTTGAATGGTAGGAATGATACTAGAAATGCACCAATAATGACATTTATTTTTGCTTTGGCTCCATCTGAGAAGCCTGGGCGAAGTTGTTTAAACTGAAGTTGAATTTCTTCTCATGCACTGCAAATACTCCCATTCCTTGTTTATCTTTGGAAAGGAGTCAAGTTAAGACTTTCCGCCAAACACATCATTAGCTTAGCCATAAGCCGAGCTACACTGTTTATAGTGACAAGAGTGCAGAGGTATTCCCATTACACTACTTGTCCTGTACTTAATATGATGTGTGTGGGGACCCTATTAATATTACATCATTACTCTTGCTTTTGATTAAGATTAATTACTGATGATGAACAGATACGTTGTTGGACCATGTTCTTTGGGCTTGACATAACCTTACATGATGTGGAAGAAAGCTCAACACAAACAGGGGAAGCATCCACATTCCACTTCGGAATACCAGAACTGAGTTTCGAACCTCGGAACTGAGTGCACCGTGCCGCCCCAATGAATGAATGGAAACAAACATTTGTTGGTTGGTTTTTATTTTGCTGTGCTTATAAACACGTGAGCAGCATACAGTGGAGTGAAACACAGCAGAAGAAGTGAACGGTGCTCTTAAAACAGTATTCAACATAATGTAGCTTAAAGTTGGCTCAGGCTGTCACACGTGTTGAATAATAATAACATGCGTGAATGTTAAAAGGATGAGCTGTTAGTGACGGAAAAACAATCCAATCAGCATACGGAAATCCCACAAACAGGATATGGAATAAGAAAGCAAAACATAAATACACCAGATTGAACACCTGAATGAAAAATTTCACCGGTTGGTACAAAACATCAGCAGGTAATTATCCGTGCAACAACATGCGAAAACCCGGGATGGTACAATCCAAGCATGTGACAACAGTAGAAACATACAGTGGTCTATAAACACAATATCGTCATTCTCTGTTAGAAGGCACTAATACAGCTGTAAGAACATAAAATACATATGACATTGGTTTGAAATAGCGATAAAAATAATCAATTTGACATATTCGTTGGCACATTGGAATACAGACTTACTGATAATGAGGTGGGCAGCATAAAACGGGCCCTGACTTGGTCCAGAAAATACAGCTTAGAAACTAGCAAAACCTTCAGAGAGAATTGGTGAGTCATGTGACTCTTCTGATAGGACAAATCCTTCAATGGGCAGCATGTAAAAAAAAAAAAAATAATAAAAAATAAAAATATCAAAGTTGCATAGTTGACATATGGAGTGTTGAAATTGAAACACAAGACGCTGGACTAAACACACGAGCCTGAGCCAGTCGCTCAAACGCTGCAGCAGTACGACAACTTTGCAGTGAAACATTGGTTCAATGGCACAACATGGATATGTAATAAGAAGTCCTTCTTTAGAAGTCCTTTTTTTAGAACCTTCGGGTTCTAAAAAAAAACAAAAAAAAAACGTTCTCTTCTTTCCTCTGACTGCTTCAAGGTTTGTCGTGGGCCGCGTCCGGTAGACTCCGTGGTTCGGGCGAGAGATCCACACAGGCACTCTGGTGAATCAAACTCTTTCGGCTGTGGCTCCGCCTCCGTTGATGCGGTGATCGTCGTGGACTGGCAGGCAGCTTTGACAAGGAAGGATGGAGATTGTATGAGGAGTCATGTGAGATTTGTGTGCATATCACAGGTTAGGAGGAGCTGCGGAATGTTATACTATCGATCTATCGAGTATTTTCAGTCATCGTTCAAATGTGTTGGTAGAATACTCGACTGTATTGCGCAACTAAAGTTGTCTTTTATGACTCTTCAATTGTAACTATAATGCAACCATATCACATATATGGACAGATGTTTACATCAGTTAAAGTTGTACACCCTCCTCACTGAATTTCCTGTAAAGGAAAAATTGATTCTTGTCAAGACAATGTTTAAGATGACTTCTCCTTTCATCCCTCTTTTCATGCTGCACTTTTGTTTGTCTGTTTGGCAGTCAGCAAGAAATACCCTGGTAGGGGGCCAGGGGGGAACAACACCTCATCAATTTCTGCGAAATTTGGGTACAGGAGGAAACGGCGGGGTAATGAAGAACCCACAGATTCATTCAAGGACGATATTAATTCAAAAATTGAACTGAAGAACGTTCAGTAATTGCACATTACAGATTTTTGTCTCAAGATACAAATATATATCATATGGGTGCAAATTACTTTTATTTAAAAAACAAAAAAAGTTCAATGTTTGTCTTCATCAACAATGAATAATGTTTGGGTCCAAATGACAAAATTCAGCCATATGTAGCAGGTAGACAAGTGCCGGTGTACATAATTCAATTTCAAATTAGAATTGTCAACCCTTTTGATGGGGGTCTTCGCTGTACAGAGTGTCTTTCCAGTCTTCCTTTTGCCCCCTTGTCTATAAATACATAACTCTTGTTTCATTTAAAGAAGGTGCTGTGTTTCTCGCTGTGTGAATGAACTAAAAGGAAACCTCCCGAGGCGTATTTGCACAGCAGCCCGATGTTGCGCGTGACCATGACGCAAAGCAGCTCGACAAAGCCATTTACCTGACTGCATCCTTTATCCACATCATCGAGTTCACTAATGGACTGCATGAGGGAAAAGAGGTTCATCCGACCACTGCGACTGACACTGGGAGCCTTGGGAGGAGACAGGGAAAAATCCACCGAGTGAAGATTTAAGAAGTGCGTGAGCTGCAGCAGCATGGTGCGAGTGAGTGAGTTTACAGTGATGACGACAGGCGGTGCTATCTGCCCAGCTTCCTGGTTGGGACTGGGCTGCGTAAACACCTGAGAAGATTCAGGAGAAGGGACATGGATGCAAACCACATGAGACAAACGGACTGACTAATATCCCACAGAGTAGAACACATATCGTATATCAAATGTCTCCATTTGAAATGACGTGAACTGCCAAGAGGGCATATTGTAAGTGCCACTGTAATCCCTTACCTCTTCCACAGACTCCTCATTTTCGTCACTGCTCTCTGTGATGTCGTCACCCTCGTCAAGGCCTTCGTCCTCCTGCTCTTCATCCTCTTCTTCCTCATCTCCTTCCTCCTCTTCCTCATCTCCTTCCTCCTCTTCCTCATCACCTGACTCCTCTCCGTTGTCTTTGTGCTCAGACTTCTGCCTTTGGTCTTTGGATTTTCGCCTCCACAGTAAACTGTGACGCTGCTGGCTGGAGGGAAGAGCAACAAGATTTGAACATCGTTTGAAGCCCTTATTTCACAAAGTTGGACAGGGTGTCCGAATAGCCTGTTTACAATTTGCAAATGAAAACAAATGCATACAAATTCATCAGTGTAAATGACGACAAAATGAGAAATTGAGGCTTTTTTCCGTGACTCTTCCGGCTTTCCTCTGTCTGTGTGAAACAGTCCTTTTGATTGTATTGTTGACATTTTGACACCGTGAGACCAAGATGTCTCCTCACAATTCATCAACAGCACCTCAACTCATTCATTCATTCATCTTCCGAACCGCTTTATCCTCACTAGGACCTCCCAGCTGCATGTTTTTGGAATGTGGGAGGAAACCGGAGTACCCGGAGAAAACCCACGCAGGCCCGGGGAGAACATGCAAACTCCACACAGGGAGGCCAGAGCTGGAATTGAACCCAGTACCTCCGCACTGTGAAGTCGACGTGCTAACCACTGGACTACCGGGCCGCCTGCACCTCAACTCAACGTTGCAAAACTACAAACAGGATGTTTTCAGAGGGAAGTGGCCAGTGAGCTTAGAGTGTCACAGAATGTCATCATCAGGTTACAACGGTGATACAGAGAGAGACTGTGGAACATCCTCGGAAATGGGGGGGGCGACAAAACAAAACAAAAAACTGTTGTCAATTTTGCAGTTTAGCTCCTTGTAAGGGAACAGCAAGTTGCGTAAAAAGCACTCAAACACTGACAGTAAATGTCATCTGTTTCTTTTGTAATCCGTTTCTTTTACACTGTAAAAAGACTTTGTGGACACCCTACCCTACAGTGAGAATGAAGCGACATTTCTGACCTGGCATTGAGGATACCATTGTAGGTCTGCAGCTGCTTCATGAAGCCGTCATTGGGTTTGACGATGGAGCGGCGATCCCTCACGTAGGCCATGGCCACGTCCAGCGACCAGCGCTGCTGCTTCATGGCGTAGGCGATCACGGTGGACGAGGAACGAGACACGCCCATCTTGCAGTGCACCAACACCGCCTGTCCGCTCTTCCTGCGGCGCACGGGTCAACAAATAAGTTGGCCATTTGAAAATGTGCCTCGGCGGTGATGACACAGCATCACTACAGAATAAAAAGGTCAGCAGACTAGAACACGGAATATTTGAAAAGTCTACAGGGGATTGCAGACCTTTTCCTTTTTGATGTGTATTTTTCTACATAATGTTTGTTGCCTTCTTGTTTTAATGCTCAAAAGTCATTTGTTAGCCAACGCACAGACACACGGCAGTGTCGCTTCACAAAGCAGAGTTTGTGTTATCGCGTGCTGCGGACTACCTTGCAGTGTTGATAAAGTTGTACGTGTCGGTCCAGTGGGGGAGCAGGTCAGTGGCCTCCACGTCATACACTCTGATATTCATGTAGGTGAAGGACTCTGGGAAGAAGTTATCGATCTCCCTCGTCACATTCAGAATGTAGCCCACGCTGCGAAAAGACTGCACGCTCGGTGGCGAGAACGCAACAGGAGGAGACGGCGGAATACGGAGCTTCAAAGAAAAAGAACTGACTTGTTTTTCTGCAGCTCCTCAAAGTTGGCCGCGTTCCATTCGGAGCCCTGAAAGCAGAGAAACAAAAAAATGTCCGTCTCATTGTGATCATTCGTATGTGTGTATTGCTTCCGATTCAGATTTCCTCTAAAGAGCAGTGCTTCCCAACTTTTACTGACCCCAAGGTAGAATAGTTTACCTTCCGAAAGTCTCATCTCAAACACTCACCAGGTAAAGGTAGTCAAAAATCTTTGATGGTTTGTCCATCTGAGCCATGGTAACCAGAATCTCATTGTCAATGTACTCCTTGAAAGGCCTCATGTCGAAGCCGATTCGCGTCTTCAGGGCCGTGTGGACCTACGGCGAAGGGGGAACGCCTATTAAGACCACTCTCTGTACTTTTCTCCTTCTGCCCCTTTCAACTCCTACCATTTTGGATGTGAGGTTATCCAGGTCTTCTGTCCTCATGATGTCTCTCAGGTGCTCTTTGATCAGCCTCTCTTTAGAGGTTCGGTCTGCACTACTGGACATGAAACACAAAGAGTCCCTTAGTTGAGGCATTTCATCAGATCCAGATTGAGCATACGTGTATTTGGGGGTGGATGCATGTCAATTCTCAACAGAATGGAAGACTGAATTTTTTCCTCTTCCAGGAGTAATTCCGCCATCGTTACTTCTGATCGTCGCTGTCCTTCCTGACCGACTCCAAGTCATTCATGGCCTCCCACTCGTTGAGGCATAAGCGGTCCGACTCGACGTGCTGGTGGTAGTGCTGGGCCCACTCCAGGCCGCAGCCCGGGATCACGGCACCTTTGACGGCCCGCTCGCAACAGCCGTGCAAAGACTGCAGTACTGACCTTGATGTAGGGGGGGAAAAAAAGAGGATGGGTTCCATGGCTGCAAGGCTCTCACAGGGTCCAGTTTAGGTGTGCAAGTAATTAGGATTTCTTCAGATCTGAATTATGCCTTGAACAAACACTCCCCTCGCCCAAAGTATTGGAACAGTCAAGTCAACTTCTTTGTTTTTGTTGTACACGAAATACTGCATAAGACAAGAGATCAACATTTCAGCTTTTATTTTGAAATCATTCCATCTGGATCAAATACCCAATTTACAGTAAAAGATGGCACCTTTTGTGTAAAACAACTCAAAGTTGTCCACATATCCTGTAATTAGTTGGGGAAAACCCTCCTGATATGTTGAGTCTACTAATCATCTTTTGATGTCAAACCCAAATGTTTTCAGCTCAGAGTAAAATTTACCTCATGTTTACCAAAGGTGGGCGTTCCATCAGTACTGACGGAAAGTCCATCAGTTTTGCTGGCGGATGACGGGAAATTAAAAAAAAATAAAATGAAAAATCGAGCCACCTGGTCATAGAACTTTAGTTGCAATTCCCACAATTCATTCACCTGATTTGGATGTACCTTCAAATTAAATCTGAAAGTCTGCAGATAAAGTACCTCTTTTTTTTGGTCTCATTTCAAATCCGTTGTGGTTGTGTTCTGAGCCAAAAAGACGAGAATCACGTCGATATTTATGGACCCGATCATGTGGATAAGAATCGAAACGATCACACTGATGTCGTATAGACAAACATGCTTCGACACAAAATGCAAGCTACCGCTCAGAAATGAATGTACTATCAAATGGGGAACAAAATAGCTGACGGTTGTCAGTGGAGCAACATAGAGGTAATCTGACTTTGACATCTATGGGGGAAGCGTTAGTCCTGACTGCAGGCCAAACACGGCGATACGCATATTTAAAAAACAAAAGTCATCTGTAATGTTGCTATTGGATGTTTTTACTTCTGTTTCTATCAGTGGTGTGTAGTAGTTCAACTGTAATTTGGCTGCGTGTGCATGTAGGCGGGCAACTTCTGGTGTTTAACAAACATAAGCGCAGCAATGTCAGATATCGGTCAGTGAAAGGAGCATGTAAATAGATCAAGTATACACTGTAAACACTACATTGTGTTTGTGCAGGCAGGCCCTCTCCCAAATTTCAAAAGCAGATATGTTCACTGAAGTCTCAATGTGAGTGTGAATGGATGTTTTGTAGGCTCCCTGAGATCGACTGGCAACCGGTCCAGGGTGTACATTGCCTCTCGTCAAAAGTCAGCAGGAATAGTGGCTGAACAGCATAATCGGTCGGAATAGAATGGATGGACACGCGGTGTAAATCCAGCCTACGGATTGATGGGAGGCATTCATTTGTATGCTTTGTGTTGACATTCGGACTCACCACATGGTCTGCATGGAAACCGGTTTAAAAATTCTTGTTTCTTCTGCTGATGTGACACTGAAACCGCTGTGAAGTGGGAGGAGAAAGAAAGATGATCAAGGCAAAGAAAGATAAGAGTGCGACGACCGGGGAAAAGGGAAGCGACATTGACAAAATACAATCAAGAGGTTGGCCCAAAAGGAGGGTGAACCTATTTGGCGTTGATGACTGGTGAGAAGCGTTAGGAGTGAACAGAGGGTGCAGAGAGGAATGTGTCAAATTGCTAATTGGCACAGTTGGGGTGCGCAAGTCAACATGACGGGAGTCGAGTCTCCTCTCAGCGGACCAGCAGATGTGCGGTAAAACGCCCTGCGTGACACCGCATGTGACAGAATACAACAGTGGTGTCACTCAGGGCATTTTCATGCACTTCAAGCGCGTCATCATCCTCACAGCTGGCGCCAAATGATTTCACATGAAAGGAGCGCGAGGCTTATGTAAGAGCTCGAGTAAGCGATAGGAGCAGTTACAATTCATGGGAAATGATTCAGCTCCATAAATAGCAACGGTCCTTGTTCATATCTTCTCTGGCCAGAAACTCAGTGGTCGGCTCTGCGTCTGTGCTGCATATTTCTGCCATTTTCAGTTAATCCCTTATCCAGTCGACTGATACTCCCTCAAGGGAGTTTTATTTCCCCTGTTCTTGTTGACAGTATTGTGTGAGTTTGATATCTTTGTTTAATGTTGGCAATGTGTATGTTAAAACCGCCCATATTCTTCTAAAATCCTCAATTAGACGCCCGCACGTACCCGTCTCCATCCAAATACACTTGCGTGTCGCTCCAGACGGGCTGAACCAAGCCAATGGTGCACTCATCACTGAAAACAAGCAGATGGCCAAAATGGGCTGATGAAGCAATTTGCGAATGCCTGTCAACTTTCTCCCACTGGTGGCCGCACACACCTGTCCTGTTTGGGGAAATCCATGCCAAGCAAGATGGTCTCGTCTTTGTTAGCGAGAGTAGAGACAATGATGAGATACCTGATTCGAACCGAACTGACGGACTCCAGCTGTACGGCCTGCACAGAGCAAGGACGAAGATAAAGTGGCGCAGTTTGTTGCATCTAAGTCTATCACCTAATAAACCTGAGTCTGATTTCACACACAGTTAGAACAAATCCCGTAGCACTCTGTGACTGCAGAGTCAAGCAAAACCAAGCAATTTATGGTCACATTGGAGTATGGTCGTGCAATGTAGCTCTACACGATATCATATTTTAAAGAACATCCGTGTGCTTTTATCGTCTTCGTATTTCTATTTCGTATGAACAACAACCATGACCTCCATTTCAGATTGAATCAGATTAAATGCTAGAAAGGCATCAAACACTGCACCTCTAAAGCTATAACAATGCTATTTGGACTGACACGATCAGACAACTGGTATATCCAGTATAACAGACTCGTCGCATTAGCATCAACAAAATATTGAAACCAATTATCGGCATGAGGCAGTACAGACCTACACCAAGGTAACAAACAAAGAATTAAACAGATGCCTCGATGTCAGTGTCAATAACAATTGCTGAACATTGTTATATTTGCAAGGATGGGATTCAGGGGGAGTTCTGGAACTAAATCTAAAGTTGCATAGCGGTTTTCATTCATGACGGGTTTCAAGCTCATGTGACTGCACGTGTGCAGAAGCAACTTCAGGCTATCCCTCAAGTTGACAAGAGATTCATTGTAAAACAACCCAGACAACACATTTTTCATGAGATGGACAGAATATTTTTGGGGGCGGGGTACTGGATCAATACATGTGTAAATATGAGCCCTCACCAGCTTGATACTATCTTCTGGTCGAAGCAGCTCAACCATGGCGTGAATGTGTCTGTGACGCTTGTCTGAAGCGCAGTCTTCTTCTTTCTGGGGAAGCAAAGTCTCCTCGTGAGGCTCCTCTCTCTGGGCCTCTTCCAGCAGGAGCACCGCTCCCTTCACGAGGGCAAAGCTCTCCCTGATGACCAACAAGACTCATTATGTATTCTGGAGGCTCACAATGGCTGAAGCTTGTCTAATGGAAACAATCTGATGTGGTATCAGCGTACCTTTTCTGAAATCGTCCTCTTTTTTGGGTGGTTTCATCCTTAAAAGATCAAATAAATTATGAGAAGAGCACTTAAAGAAGGGGAACAGAGTTAAAAAGCCAGTGTGATATTTTGACATCTGTGTAGCAAGGCTATCTTTATTTGAAAATACTCTATAATGGGGCATGTTTGTTCTAAATTGGGGAGAGAAAAAAAGGACGCCTTGTCATTCTCAAGTGGTCTTTTCCAATGCAAAGTCCTTTAAAATTACATTTTAACAGACTTGAAGACCGTGTCCAAATTTGGTAAATGAATAGCTTGGGGTGGGGGGAGGCGGACTGTTCTGTCATTTTGAGGGTGAAATGTGGTACAATACTGATAAGGTGCAGTGGAAGTCTGAAGTGAGGAGACATGGTGACAAATAAGCAAAGCGAGGTATACAGGGTGTTTGGGAAGGATAAAAGCCTGCTAGCTGAATGGAACGGCAGAAAAAAAGAGAGCCATTTATAAGTAAACTTATTAAAGCGTATTCAGGAAAAAGGAAATATGACACAGCGACATTACCTTTTACGCAACTGATAAGTCCAGACAGTCAAGAAGCAAAATAAAAAAACCCAAAAAAAAAAAAAAAATTAAGTGGAGGACTGGGCAGGAGCTACGGGAAAAGAACGATGGGTAATTGGAAGAGAAGAAGGAAAAGGAAAAAAGGAGACAAGTTAAGATAGCACCATGATAAGCATCTATGATTAAATATGCAGAAATGACACCTGGACTCCGGCTTACTTGATGACACAAATCGCCTCTGGCTATGAAGAGGAATTGTATTTGTTTAAAGCTGGATGAACGCAGGAAGGTGAGATGGTCATGAGGCAAAAGCTGATGACACAGCGAGTGTTTAGACAGACAGGAAGTGAGACGATTGCACCATCTCTCCTCTAATGAATATGATTCAGCTTTGATGAAGTCACAAACTATCTATGGAATGTTTGCTCCCTAAACCGATGTGATCCGATGAAAACAAAACTTTGTCACGGCACTGATATGGTGTTCTGTTGTCCTGGGGCAGATTGATGTTGGTGTTCCGAATGCATCTTTCTATACTGGTAAAGCGGAGCTTCGTGTGAAGGCATGACACAAAATGACTGGCTTGACCGACTACTGCAAGCCATGGGCATGACTCACGGGAGCAGCGCTGATGGAGGGGAGCCTGTGCAGAGTCAACAGAGCCATTGTACGGTACAGGTGTCGCTCCACTCAACGTGTTGCTGGGCTGCCGCTGGCAAGCTCAGACAAGTTTGGCAGGTTTCTCGAGCCAAAGGCGTGCAGGGACAGACACCCGTGCAATCTCTCCTGTGGAAAGACAAACGTGTGACCACATTCATTAAATGAAGAATAAATCGGGAGATCCTAAATAATGAAAGTTTCTCTTTCCTCATGTTTTGGGCAATGGAATAAATATGCATTCATGATATTATCATATTTTATTGCACGGGATGTACGATTGAGAAATTGTGGCTATTATAGAAGACAAGTGCAACTGACATAAGTGCTTAATTTTAACCTTAAGGAAGGAGTAATACATAATAAAGATAGCCACTTGCTTAAGGTATTAATGAAAGCTTGGAGATAGAATCTGTGTAAGGTAGACCCACCAAACCAGGATCAATGGCTGGCAAATGTAGAGGAAATACTATATATATATTGGAGAAGATTACATTTTACACGAGACTCCAAGAGGTAGAGGAAGAACAAAAACAGGAAAAATTGACTGTCTTAAAGAATTCAATGATTGACACAAGGAATTAACACCTAATAAATATTCAAGAAAACAACTCCCGTGTAAAATGAAATTCAGACGATTGTGACAGTTTATCAAACAGACTATCAAAACACTTTGACTACTTTGTTGTCTTGATCTGATGGACATGATAGGAAATCAGGGCCGATCACGTGATGGATTTTTCAATTTTCTTAATTTCTAAAGTCACGAATAACATATTTCAGGTCTTTACTTGTTTTGAACTACTGCTGATTTACAGCCAGTAAAAAAATTAAACATAAGGTAATACAGACAATTTAGATGTCGTCTTCTTTTTCTTCTGCATTGCATTGCATTGCATTGCAGAGGTATTGGATAGGGAGTCGGTATCGGCAAATGAAGTTACGTGGACTCAGACTTGGATGCAAAACAAATGTGATCGAAACATCCTTATATTTGACAATTGATTAGTTGTCAATTAATCGTTTCTGTGCAATGGTTTAACAAAAACAGCAATAAAAACTATACAAGGAAAAAAGATATGTCTGTTTTAAAACGTTAGACATTCCCATCAGTAACTTCACATCAAATAATCAAAAACGAATATGTGCAGATTTTATCTTAAAAATTGTTTTCGATATTATACAATTGATCTGTAGTTATAAACACTACACACATATTTTAAGCATATATTAATGTGCTTAAAAAGAACCAAGAGTTTCTAGAAAAAAAACTACAACAAAACATCATGAGCATGAAAAATCCCGTTTAGATCTGTTTGTTCCCGACTGACTGGCTATTTCCAAACACTGCAAACCTTGTTTATGTTAGCCTGTTGCAGCTAGCGGTAGCTCATGTGTCAAATGCGCAGCTCTGTCAACTAAAAAAAACGAAGAAAAACGTGAGGAAAAAAAGGCAAACATCTTACGTTTACAAGACGGAGTCCCAGGACCTATTTTCGTCTGATGTACAAAAACTGACAACCTCGAGGAGGAGCGGGAGTAGGACGCTTATAGTGGTTGTTTTCGCGACTACAGTCGTGTGCAACGAAATGTGCGTATGACTCTACGCACATTACGTTCGTAAACAACCATGTGAATACTACTGTATTGGGTTACACAAACTTTGCCTCAGTATTTCATGCTACTGTCATCATCTAGCAAATTTCCAAATGATTAAGTACGAGTAATACGACAAATATACTGGTACATGAACACAACCCTGTGTATAGTGAATCGGAATTTAATCTAACCTGTTGAAACAATTCGCTTTCAAGATTTTACGAAAGGGGTGGTTATTACTTCCGGTGTGACGCGTATGCAGTTTTTGTGCCTGTCAGGAAGAGCCGTCGTTCAAGGTTAATAATTAATTAGCCGAAGTTGTACCTCATAACCACATTTCTGGTTGAGCAGGATGAAAGCAGTGAAGAAACTTATGAAGGTGATGGTGTCCTGCCAGCTCCCGCCTGAGGGGATGAAGATTCTGTCAGCGTCTGGAGTGTATGCATAATTTTTAATGCCTTACTTACATATACACAATGCGGTACCCTTTCAGTTTCAAACAATTCACTGTAATTTGGCAATTAGTTACACTTCCGATGACGTGCACGAAACAATCTGCGTGACTGGCCCAAATTGCAGTTTATTTGAGTAATTGTATGTTTTTTCGTCTTGGGTTCGCATGGAAACAGGTGTGATTTGTGTCAGTGGGACTCAGACGTGTCACGAGCAGAATTACTCAAAGCTGTGCAGGGGTCCCACGGTCTCCTGTGTCTGCTGACAGAAAAAATCGATGCTGAGGTTCTAGATGCTGCAGGTACTTTTATTTTGAACGAAGTTATCCCACTCACTGCATTGGACCAATGTTTTGCCCTGCCAAATGTCAGTCCTGGAACATTCTGAAAAAAATGCAAACAATTAAGGGAAATGCCGTACTGTCACTCCCAGGACATTGAATCGACCGCAACTTGGGTGTTGTAGTTGCCTTGGAATTTGAGGGCATGCTTCTAACAAAAGTTGGGCTTTCCACACCAACGCAGGCTGGTGTAGTCCTACCCAAATCTTGTTGCATGAACTGATGAAGTTGTCACAGATCAGAGGCCAAACTTCTAAGACCACCTGAACCGTCCAGTTGTGATCGATTCAGTGCCCTAAGAATGGAATGATCTGGATATTCTCAAGCACACTGTCACTGCCCCTCCTTTGTGTAATACAGGTGAACATCAAAAAGTTGTTCTAAGTTGTTCTAAAAAATAAGTTCTAAGATCCTGACTTTTCTTCAACCACCTCATGAAATTCCATAGAAATTGGTTGTAAAACTTTCCATACTCTTAATAATACCCCTCCCTTTCCCAGTTTAATCCTTGAGGTAATCATCTGATGGTGAATAAATAATGTCGTACAGTATTTGTCAGACATGTTCCAGGACTGGTGTGTCTAAAGATACAGGATATCTCAAATGTCACTATCCACTTCCTTCTTTCTATTTCATTACAGATATCATTCGGACAGATGTGAAACTATCAGCATGTGAGAGCTTGGCCTTTGAGGTGTCAATTGGGGAGCCATGGGCTTGTAAAAACGGCAAAGTCTTGGCTGTTAAGTGCTGATGGACTCATCTGTCGGCAAAAAAAACAGAGGAATTGTATCGTGACTTTTGGGGCACCCTGTATGTTTGAAATAACAAGCTATTCGTTATGTTCCAAATCACAGGACCCAACCTTGTATGTTTGAAATACCAAGCCACTTATGATGTTCTGAATCACAGGACCCAACCTGAAAGTAATCAGCACCTTTTCCGTGGGATACGACCACCTGGCTCTCGATGAAATAAAGAAACGGTCAGAAACTACATCGACAAAACAGTCTGTGTGCATACAAGACGAAACTTTCTAAGATTGTATTTGACTTGTTTTCAACAGCGGCATACGTGTCGGCTACACTCCCGACGTCCTAACTGATGCTACAGCTGAACTGACTGTTGCCCTTCTCCTGGCCACAGCTCGCAGATTACCTGAAGCGATAGAAGAAGTCAAAAAGTCTGTCCTACGAAGTTACACATTCACTTTAGAGTTTTGCAGTCGTGTCAAAAGTAATCATACAATGTAAAGTAGAAGTGCAAATACTTGTGTTAGAAAAAAGATGGTTAAAGCAGAAACATGGATTTAACTGCTTAAGCACAAGTAAAAAAACGGTCTAGAGTTCAAAAGTAAAAATACATTTATCAACTACACTGTACCTGTTTTGATAACTTAACAATGAAAAAAAACTAACACATTCCAAATACATTTTGGAGCACAAGTAATTGCCTTAATGTCGCTCACTCACCAAACGATGTCTCACAGTGGCGGCTGGAGGTCCGGGACAACACTCTGGATGTGTGGATACGGTCTTTCGGGTAGCACGGTGGGAGTCATTGGACTGGGACGCATCGGTGAGGCTTCTTTGCTGCCATTACTTAACATCTAAGTTTGAACGACGACTATCATTCAGTTTGGACGATGACCTGTAGGTTACGTAATCATTTGTGCTCAGGGATGGCGATTGCCCGGCGCCTCATGCCATTTGGAGTGAAACGGCTTCTCTACTCTGGGAGAACAGCCAAAGCTGACGCTGCTGAGCTCAATGGAGAATTTGGTTAGGAAACAAATGAAGCCGAAACACGAAAAAGGTTGAGGGCAGAGCCGGGAGGGTTCCGAACTGGTTGTTTGTGCGCAATTTACACACCCAAAAATATATAAAATAAAAGATGTGTCTGTGTGGGACATAAACTAAGTCGCTGCTTTTGTCCTTTTGCTTATTTGTCACAGTTCCTCTGGATACACTTTTGGCTGAGAGTGACTTCATTGCCATGGCGTGCTCACTGACGCCAGAGACCCAGGGAATGTGTGACAAGGCCTTCTTCAGCAAGATGAAAAACACGGCTGTCTTCATCAACACAAGCAGGTAGCGTCCAAGTATGGACAGTTTTTGAGCATCTACAGTGAAATCTCGAGTCAAATGCAGCTTGTGTTCTGTAAATTGTAATTTGATTTAGAAGAACATAATCATGGCTGCAAAAATACCTCGAAACTCTGATGGAATTTCAGAGTTTGAGCTGCTGTCCTGCAAGATCTTTCATTTTTTTCTTTTCTTTTGTTTCCCTTTGCAAACCATTTTGCAAAAGGACAGAGTGCCGTTGTAGATCATGTTGTATGCCTCACCTGAGCAAGTTAGGTAAATTTGAAAGTTTTTTCTCTGAATGAATTGACTTTCTTTTTGTGTGTTTTTTTTTTTTGCAAGGTTAATTTTAAAAGTAGGACCGACTTCAGCAGGTATGTTAAGAACACAATGTGAAAAGAGTATAAGCCAGAAATTTTGTGATGATAATTTACATGCCGAGTAGTATACAACATCCAGAATCCCACTTGGAACTCAATCATTCCAATTAAAAGTAAACGAAGCATGGCTGACAACTTTGCTAAGTGTGTTGTTTATTGTTAGAGCTACATTGTCCTCAATTTGGCTGATTAGATGTATGGACAAAAGACCTTATCTTTTTGGTATACAAACATTGCTGCGAAATACAATTTGCCCCTTTCCTGATTTAATAATAATAATAATAATAATAATACATTTTATTTATAAGCGCCTTTCAAGACACCCAAGGACACTTTACAATAACAAAAAACACAAAACAATACAAAACAATACGGGTTGAGCAGCGGCAGCCAAACGCGCCAGCGTTCACTCAACCCGGAAGTCAGAAAGAAACCACGAGGGAGGGAGAGGGGGAGAAATGCTCATAACTCAGTACTTTTGGACCCCCCAAAACGTTTTTAAATAACATAACCCCTATCCAGAACCGGGCTGTCTCGTTGGGACGTTTTTGGGTTTTTTTTTGCCCATCCTCATTCTTCCACCAGTGTCTGCCTGGCACGCACGGACTCAAGGTTGACAAGGAGGTGCTCTCAAGTGGACACGCCAGCCTAAAGCCCAGTTTAGCTAATGCTGTATCTCATTCTGTTTTTGGACATGTTTTCAGACACTATCTTGAAACATTTGTGTGTGCTTTGCATATTTATCACACACAAAGGTTTCACTTCATCAAACCGATAATAATATCACACTATCCAAGGACATACAAGTCAAAAGTCTGGATTTGAATCCACTTGAGATGTTGTGCATTTTAAAATAAATGTACAAATTTAACAAGGATTCCAAATCTGCAATCACTTAGAAGATTGGTGCATATTTTAGTAACTTGCCCTGTTGACCAATAATTTGATCTTGAAATTAACCTTGTGGATCACCTGACCTAAACAACATTTTTCAATAAGTGTAATATCTCTGACGTTCTCGAAAACCTAAGGGTTTCAGGGATGTATATTTTTTTGCAGCAGCAGCAGCAAAAAGAAGTCAATGTATCCATACCATCAGGATTTCAATGAATATTCAACTTTTATTGAATATTTCATAAATATTTGAAACAATTCAACAAATTCCATCTTGAAATTTGTGTCTTGAGTATAGTTCAGCAGATGTGTCGTCTGTGCTGTACTGTATATTGTCATAGAGATTCACAACAATTGTTGACATTTGACACTCAAGGGGGGCTGTCGTGAACCAGGAGGCTCTGTATGAGGCTCTGACCAGTGGAGAAATTGCTGCTGCCGGCCTGGATGTAACAACACCTGAGCCACTACCGACAAACCACCCGCTTCTCACACTCAAAAACTGTGGTGAGTACACAAAGTGTTAAAATGAGATCTGTTGATGTCTGCCTCCCATTTCGATCAAATTGTCTTTTTACCCCATGTCTCGCTTTGCACAGTGGTTTTGCCGCACATCGGCAGCGCCACCTACTCCACAAGAGGCGACATGGCTTCCTTGGCAGCCCGAAACCTGCTGGGAGGTTTGCAGGGCACACAAATGCCCAGTGAACTCAAATTCTAGAACCTGGAAAGGACCAGGCCATCATCATCATGCCGCTGCAGTTCAGATGGCACCGTGGAGGCATTTCGTAACATCAATCTGAGACCAGAGTGAATTGACATTGAATTGCACTAGTTCAAAAATTACATTTTTGTTCCAACGCCACTAACAGCACTTGACACTCTTTGAAGCATTTCAACATGTCCTACTCTAAGAATCATTGATTAGCGATCTGGCTTTTTCTAAATGAAGTAATTCCCATGATGCAAAGCTCGCTACATTGACTTTGAACTTCAATTCCAATTGGTAGTGTACAATACAGTAGTTCATTTTCTTGAGAATAAATAATTCCATTTCGTTTGCATTTAAACCTTCTCATGTCCATGGCACTTCATGCTTCATTGTCTGTGAATTCAGAGGCATGAATTCCAACGCAGTAAAGGTGAGAGCGTTAACCACAAAAGAACTTCAAGAACCTGGCAGGGCCCAACTGCTGTGCAGTCAATGCAGAGTGTCTTGTAATGAACTCTTGGCCTTCCAGTTCAAGCAGGTGGAATTTTTCGAGTGCTTGTACAGATGTGATGACTGGCTGAAGCGTTTCCCACACTTGAGACAAGGATAAGGCTTTTCTCCTGTGTGGACGCGGATATGCTTCTTACAGTCCCCAAATTCGTGAATGTCTTTGAGCAGATTTTACAGGCATACTTTTTGTCTCCTTCCACGAGAAGCACGTTGACTTCAGCCGCTGCTTTCTTGCACTTGGACAACACGTCCTCGGAAGCTCTTGTTAGAGGCGCTTTATCGGGCCCAGCTGATCTGGATGCTGCTGAGTGATCCGCCTCGGATACCGGCACCGCTTTGGGGGCGATGGGACGGAAGGTCGTTCCATTTGATCCCGCTTGTCCCTTGGAGGGCTTCGAATGCTCCAGGCTGAGGAATCCCGATAGGGAGTTGTGCGCAGGCTGCAGGATGAGTGTGTCGCGAAAGGAGGAGCCTGAGTAGGGAGAAGCTGTTGCAAAGGGAGTGAAGTTACCGGGAAAACGAGAGAAGACGCATTTGAGTTTTGACACTGTTGGTCCGCAACACCTGCAGCAGCATCGCTGGCAGCAGCCGCCGCGGTGGCAGCTGCCGTCAGACTCGCGAGACTCGCTTCTTCCTCCAGAGCGCCTACTTCGCTATCTTGACCAGGATTCAGGAAGCAGGAAAGGGCCAGTTCAGAAAGGCTGTCAACAGCTTCATCCTCGTGGAGATCACTGCACTCTTTTTCAGGAAGAGCTGAGCAAAGCTGGGATTGTAAACAGCTAACAAGTCCATCTGCGCTTCTTATTTTGTCATCATATACTTCAGATGAGTCCTGTAGAGGCGTTGATGGTGAAAGATCAGGAGAGGAGGAGGTCATGCTTTCTTTTTTAATCTTCACTGTCTCCACCTTGTGACCGCCTTCATCTTTGACAAAAGTCTCTCCACCTGCGCTGCTGTCTGACTGACTCGGCACCTGGATCTCCTCCGAGTCAGCCATGGATAAGACATATTTTTCCTCTACCTCATCCAATTGGTCCTCGCAGATGTTTACTGTCATCTTTAAGTGGTCCGGAGAGAGCAGCTCCTCTCCTTGCTCCTCATTGTTGGCTGTGCTTCGGGTCACTGTTGGAGAACTTTCTTCATCTCCAGACACCCTGCGGGTCCTCTTTCTGTCATTCAGCCTATCCTCATGTGACTTTCTCTTGAGCTCTGAGGAATCTTCCCCCGACTGGCTCACCTCTACGCCCTCCACGTCAAGTAGCTGGGTTTGAGAGGACGGATGCTCCCGCCGCTGCACTGAGCGCCAGCCTTTAGGCGCTGTGGCCGGGAAGTTTTTTCTGGCCAGGTAGAGCTTACAGGCCTTGACCACGGAGTTGAGGTGGAGGTACGATGCGGCCAGCAGCACATCCATCACGTTGGAGGCCTCGAGCGACAAAGTGGATGTGTAGATCATATCCAGCAGGGTGGAGAAGGCCTCTGGGGTCACCACCTCCGGGTCGAGTGCCATCATACCGGGACCTCTAACTTTATCAACACTTTGTCCATAAGCATTGTCGGTACCATTACTGGAGCTGTTGAGAGCCTTGAAGTGGGAGCTGCATGCTGCCAGGACGGCGCGGTGTGCGTGAAATTTGTGGCCTCCCACTTCCACGATACAGTCACACATTTGAGCATGGAGCCGCTGGAGGTTCAGCTGCTGGAAAATGTGCTGGAAGTGACCTGGAAAATCCATATTACAGTGTTCCCCCACTATATCGCAGATTTTTATTTAAACTTTTGTTTTGTTTTATGTGTTTTTACAGTGTACAGACTAGTCTAAGTTGAGAGTTGGGCACTTTCAGTTTAGTACCATGTGCTGTAACAGACTAAGAAAAACTGAGATGTAGTGAAAGAAATGCAGTGTCAATAAAATAATGAAGAGGCAGAGAAGCTCAAATATAAGATACCACACAGAGCAGATATATGCCAATGGTGTATACAGTACTCTTTTTCTGTTGCTGCTACATGTGTGTTAAAATAGCTTTTGCTTGAAGATTTGTAATCACCCTGACGTTGGTGTTAATTTCCATTAGCTCATCTATGGCGTTTTGCATTGTTCGCATAAAGCAAGCAGACCTTTTTGATCAAATGATATGGTTTTATCGAACAATGTGGTGTTTAAATATACAATGACTAATTATATTTTACTGCCTACTCTTAGAATGTGTTCCTGCTGCGTGTTTTTAAACTTGTAGTTGTTAGGTCCTATATTATTGCCATAACATTTATGTAAGCATTAAGCTTTCATTGGACAAACTGTTATGTTTTGGTTGAACGTGTTAGTGTTTAAATGTTTGATTCTCTTTTATTTTGGGTGTCGGTTTTTACAGTAAGCCAACTGAGTGACAATTGTGAGCGCGTGAGAACAGGCGCTTGGGAATACGTTTTAAAGTGTGTTTTAATACATTAAATGTAAGTGTGTGGGAAGGGTAAAAGGGGTCCTTAGATAAATGTTCACCTATTGCGGTTGGCACTGAAACGCATTCCTTGCATAAACGTGGGAACAGGTACACTGTATGCTAACGTGTACGGGACTGCTACTGGCGTTCTAGCAGGTGAAAATGTCTGAAATGTGTGCTGAAATGGCATCAGAGTAACTCCATTCTGACCTCTGGCTCTCAGTCACGTCAGACGCGGACGTTCATTGTCTGCATCCGAGGCTCAAGCAGATGCTCTTTGTGGGGGAGATGCAGGGCTTCAAAGCCGATCGATACGCTTCTCAAGACATAGATCCGAAATTAATCGTTGTTTATTCTCGCTGCACGAAACGAGATCCAGGAATATGGAGGAGGATTAATAGTTTGTCGGACAGTGTGCGAACGAAGCATTCTATGACCATCCAACACGCGACGAAACCGGCATATTAATGCAACATTACCACCAACTGGTCATCTTGTGAAAGCGCAACAAACGTTCACCGGAACCATCGCACGAGAACATGTCTTCCCACACGGACTGTTAATGCAGACACAAACCGTGGCATCAATTTGCAACGATGGCTGATACCCAAGAAACCGTCCGTAAAAAACAGAAAATGTCCAAAGTTTGGGATCATTTCAGACTTAAACAATACAACATAGTGCAATGTGACCACTGCCAGGCAGAATTGGCATTCCACAGCAGCACGTCTACAATGATTTCGCATTTGAACCGAAAGCACCCGGTCGTCGTTTCCAGCTCAACAAGCTTCGATGACACAAGGTAACGTAAACATTCATGTTATCTATTTTACTGTCACCTTCGATCGCAAGTTAGTACGTGGCGTCTCTGCAACGGCCGCAACCTGATCTCGTTAGGACTCTATTATGCTCAAATAAATCCAATATCTGATCTGCTTATCCCTTCGAGGGTCGCGGGCGTGCAGGAGCCTATCCAAACTGTCTTCGGGCAGTAGGCAGGATATAGCCGAAATGGTTGCCAGTCAATCACAGGGCACACATAGACAAGCAACCATTTACACCTATGGACAATTTAGAGTGATCAATTAACAATTAGCCTACCGTGCATGTATTTGAATGTGGGAGGTAATCATTGTACCCGGGGAAAACCCATGTAGGCATGGGGAGAACATACAAACTCCACACAAGAAGGCGTAAATGCATAAATTTCCAGTACAATGTTTACTTGGCTAGTTTGACATCATAGCATTTCTTATGCATATCAATAATTTTATCCCCACTCCCCCCAGCACATCACTTGGTCGCCCAGTTCCGTCATGCTCTGTTAAAGAAGCTGCCTTGCTGACAGAGAGCATTTTGGACATGCTAGTCACTGATATGCGCCCATTATCCATGGTGGAGGACAAGGGATTTCGGAAGATGATTTCAACTTTCAACCCCAAGTACATCATACCGTCAATAACTTATTTCACAAATATCATGGAGAAGAGGCACCAGGAAATGACAGAGAAGTTGAAAAATGTCCTCCAGGACACTGAGTGTGTTGTACTGACTACAGACATCTGGACAAGTGTGGCCACAGAGGCCTATCTTGGGGTGACCTGTCACTTCTTGGGGGAAGATTGGGAGATGAAGTCCCTCTACCTCACAACTATGCGTCTTGAAGAGAGGCACATGTCTGTCGACATTGCGGACTGGCTTGAGGAGACCGTTGCCAAGTTTCATATTCCATTGCTAAAGGTGAAGGCAGTCGTCCATGACAACGAGGCTAATGTAGTGGGTGCGGCAGGAATTTTGGAGGAGAGGCACGGCTGGGCTACAGTGATATGCTCAGGGCACACTCTGAATTTAGTTGTTCAGAGCACGCTGAAAAATAAGGAAACCATTGCTAATTGTGTGGATTCGGCCAGATGCCTAGTTGAGCATTTTAAGAGAAGTGAATTAGCTTGTACCAAACTGAAAGAAAAGCAGCAACAAATGGGAATGCCGCCACTGATGTTGATCCAGGATGTAAGTAGCCGGTGGAATAGTACGTATCACATGCTGTCCAGGCTTCTCGGACAACGATGGCCTGTGACCGCAGCGCTTTCCGATCCCGCAGTCACCAAACGGCACTACCTGGATCTAGATCCGGAGCAGTGGAACCTGAGTGAGGAGCTGACTCAGATCCTCGGACCATTTGAAGGAGCAACAGAGTTTCTGAGCGGGGAGCAGTTTGTTACTCTCTCTGCTCTTCCACAGCTGGTGCACAACCTTAAGAAGTCAATACTGAGTTCACCATTTAAAACTGCATCTGTCAGAGCTTTCCAGGCTCAAGTGGCAGAACAGATCACAGAGAGATGGCAAAAACTGTTTTTATTTCAACCCGAAGCTCCCAACACTGTCCTCCTGGCTGCTGCTTTGGACCCAAGGTTTAGAAAACTGAAGTTTTTGCCTGCTGAAGATGTGTTTAAGGTCCAGTGTACAATCCAGTCCATGGCACTCGCTGTTAAAAAGGAAGCAAGACAGTCAAATCAAAGCAGGAGTGAAGCCACGGCCAAAACCAAAGACTGTTTAGGTACAAAATATGGATCTTTGCTCAAAAGTATTCTGGGATCATCATCAGACTCCAGCAGCAGTGAGGAAGAGGAGGATGAGGATGAGCAGCTTAGTCAAGCGGTGCAGAAGGAAGTTTTGCAGTATTTTGGAGAACAGCCAATCTCCAAGAAGGAGAATCCACTGCCATGGTGGAGATCAAACGCATTACGATATCCAACCCTGGCAAAGTTGGCCAAGTCCTTTTTGGCTATCCCAGCGACATCGACACCCTCCGAGCGATTGTTCTCTGCTGGGAACATCGCCTCAAAGCGGAGAGCGAGCCTCGGTTTTGAGCAAGTCGATATGTTGACTTTTCTCCATTGTAATCATATGCTCTTGTAAAGCCTTGCAATTGCACAAATCACACATACACACAAACCTACCTACCTCATCTATGTACCTATCGAAGTTTGTTTGGTGATCGAAACATCCATAAGCCTAAATGGCCTGGAATTCTAGTTTTTACAAATGAGTTTTACATTTGAATGGTACAAGATATCTCAATACTGTGTTTTTATCGTTGTTACAGATCCCAATTTTTTTGTATTGACTCCTGAAACTTTTTAGATGTCACAAATGCTTTGCTTAATCACCAATTCTTTAAATGGCTCATCAATTGACACTGTATATTGTATTTTTTAAACATGTTTTATAAAAAGGTGTTCAAAAACCCGTCTTCAATGTGGCACTCAAAAAAAAGGTTGATGTCCCAGTGAATTTTTCTGTATTATTCAAATGTATTGACATGCATATACAGTATAAGCCACTGGCACTTCAGAAATTAAACATTTCTAATACCTGTCTATGACAACAGTAACATCCCCGATTTTTACTGTGCTACATGAAATTGAGAGGAGCTTCACATGGGAGAACAAAATACACTGGTCAACAGCACATTTTAATCAGAGATGGCTTTGTGTCCCTCATTGCTTTTTTAACGCTATTGCAAACATGGCTTTACGTTTTCTCTAGCACATCAGGTTTCTGAAAGATTTTCATTTTTCTTTCTTATTAAGTTTCACCTACAAAAGCTTGCGCAGTACGGATTTTAACATGCATTGTCATTTATAGCTGTGATGTTTCAGGAAAAAAAAATCCACCTTTGGCTGAATCCAACCCATCATTCATAAATACTACTAATTATATACATATACTAATTATATATGTATATAACAACCTGGTGTGGTACTAAAAAAACAAAACTAAGGGCCAATTCGGAATCATGCGTCTGACAAAAATATTTTTAGTAAAACAAAATAACTAAACCATATTGAACAAACACGGCTGTGTCAACACTGAACACACATGACACCAGGTAATTCTAAACAACATTTAATCCAACATGCTGGCTTTTAATAACAGTGGCCATTCATACTATTGCATCAGCACAATCAGTATGTTTCACTAGCAAACTCCAGGGATGAAGGAACACAATGAAATTGAATGTTTTGCAAGTCGCGCAGCTGGACAGATGCTGGACAACCGCTACATATCGCGTTCCACAAAGCCTCTGACATCCTTGGCATGGAAAGAAGACGCCCCTCTCATATACTGTCCAGCTTCTTTAATACAAATGGAGCTGTGAATAAAGGAATATTTTTGATTAGTCAGCAACACAATTTTGAGTAATAATTGTGATTGGCGCTCATAGCTATTTTCCAAACATGACACATTCTCTCAGGTCTCAACCATCCATAATGACGCTATTCATTTGCAGCCATCAATCAGATCGCCACAAGACAGACTTGTTAGTATTTGACCTATTTTTGATCTTTTACAGTATTTTGAGATTTTAATCTTCACAAATTTTAACATGTTTAGAGTCTTTAATAATAATTATGAAAATATCTTTCAATAAAAGGACATTGTTTCTCACTATTTAGCGACATTCCAATGTCACCCGTGTGTACTCACTGGCTCTCAGGAGAGCGACGTAAATGAGAAAGTTTCGCAAAGAAGAGACGACGTCTTGTCGCATTTTCTTCTTCATTTCTTCTGGGTCCATTTTAGGTCCGAGTCCTTCCAGTTTGAACATTATAGCAGTCGATTAATTGCTTTGGTTCTCCGTTTCGCTTTCAACGCGAGGTTACTCCGTTTCAGGAGCATGGAACAAACAGTAACACAACGACCCGGAAATAAACGCCGGAAGTAGTTTGTCGAGTATGGCGTCCTCGGAGAGACAAACTACTAGGAGGCAGTTAAAAAAGATGGGGGGGCGAAACGACGTAGTACAGTACTGTTAAGTGGTATGTACTTGGGAGGAATTAAATTACAATGGCAACCCGTAAATTTTAAAATACTTGGTAATATATAATACAGCATTCTCATCTATTACAGAGCTCCAACAAACACTGACGAGGAAAATGAATGCCTTTTAAATGCTACAACCCACTAAATTACTATTATTAGTTGTAGTAGTAGTAGTAGTAGTAATTGTCATAGCAAGGTGATCACTACGAGGCTGCAGAGGTAAACAAACAGCATCTCAATTCAAAATGTGTTGTTTTCGTTTAACACGAGGAAATGCAGCAGCCCGCTACAAATTAAATCGATTCATATGCATACTAGTAAAATACATTCTATTCAGTATTTTTTTAGACCATGATTTTTTGGGTCTAAAAAGTCTGGAACATTTGTTTGGTGGTACAGTTTTGTAATGGGCTATTGGGATAACACGCATGTTATAATACGATAATAAAATGGTCTGCCCGCCCCCTTACCTCCGACGTTGTTTTTGAAGGATTATACACACAGAAAAAAAAACACTGCGAAAAAAATAGTAAAACGTGGAAAATAAACAACAGTCACTCTGAAAACTATCGAGAAACCATCTGCGTTTTGTGACGTACTTCACTGATGCCGATGTATGTCGCTCTCTGACCTTGCAAAGGGAGGGGCGGGGGTCCAGTGGGCAGACAACGGCGGAGTAGGGGGTCCGGGGTGGGGGAGGGATGGGTGAAATGAGCGAGAGGGTGGGCGGGTGGGTCTATTTCTGAGCCCAGGGTCGAGGATTAAAGAGAGAAGCAGTCCCGGCACGATGACAGCATCCTGCACATAGACAGCACCCCACCACCACCCCACCATCATCCTCATCCGGGATCACGCCACGGATTTTTCGGGGTAGAGACAATCGCTGTTTGTGTTCACGTTCTCCGCATCGCCCCTCCATCGACTCCCGGTCTGCGCGCCTCCTCTTGAAAACCACGAGGTGAGTGAACAATATCCACCCACCGAGGCACCCGATCGCTCGCCTTCCTCGCACCTTGCGTTCATTCCTGTCTTTTTCGTTTGAGATTTCTCGGCCGAATGAATAATTCCAATGACAGCGGTCCACGCAGCCCACGGACTTCACCCGCGTTCCCATTTGAGTGAGGCGATGGATATTTAAATCCGATTAAGAATATATATGGATCCAACAAAAGACTGACCTTTTCCCTTTGTTTCGTCTCTTGATTTGCGTGGCTGTTGAAACAGAATTTGACCATAGGGCAAGAGTGGATTCTTTCTGGAGGCATTAGGAGCAGCGTGTGACCACATGTATATTCACATATGGACATGGACATTTTGAATAAATATAGTTAAACCATTCAGCCGAGATATTGAGGACCCATTCTGAATGCACAGTGAAAGCTCAATTGAATCTTGTGATTCATGATTATCCAAGGAGTGCAGCTAGTGAAGCACATATTATGAATGGGCGTAGGCGACTGGCAGTGCCTTGGGACAGTCATCTTTTTTTCTTTCCCTGTCCTCATGCCCTGTGGCCAGAAGCAGGAGCCTTCTTCTTCTTCTTCTGCTGCTGCAAGCCATGACAACACCACTATTCCAGTGCATTTCGGTGTTCTGGAGCTTTGATTGAATACATGACGAATACACGACATGGTTTTAACATAATCTCCGGTCACACTTTCATTAACATCTCTGCTTTGGAGGCAGCAACGTCACAAAAAAAGGACTTGTACTTTTTTCATCCGCATCAGGTTTTTGCTATTATTTATTTATTTATTTATTTATTTATTTATTTATTTAATTAATTATTTATTTATTTATTTATTTGTTTGTTTGTTTGTTTATTTGTTTATTTATTTATTTATTTACGTTTGACCATATTGCAGCGACCCCTGTGTGGATAAACATTTCTGATAATGGATGGATATTACTATATTAGGCCCACATGTTATATTATATGTATGGTATTCATATTAATATCCATCCATCCATTTTCCGAACCGCTTAATCCTCACTAGGGTCGCGGGGGGTTCTGGAGCCTATCCCAGCCGTCTTCGGGCAGTAGACGGGGGACACCCTGAATCGGTTGCCAGCCAATCACAGGGCACACAGAAACGAACAACCATCCACGCTCACACTCACACCTAGGGACAATTCAGAGTGTTCAATCAGCCTGCCATGCATGTTTTTGGAATGTGGGAGGAAACCGGAGTGCCCGGAGAAAACCCACGCAGGCCCGGGGAGAACATGCAAACTCCACACAAGGAGGCTGGAGCTGGAATTGAACCCGGTACCTCCGCACTGTGAAGTCGACGTGCTAACCACTGGACTACCGGGCCGCCCATATTAATATTATGATTATTATAAAAACAATGAAGTGCTAGCAAAAAAAACCGGGCTGATTTTGAAAAAAAATAAAAAAAAAACCTAGATTGTTGACTTGCCTTTCTGATTAAAACATTTAGTAAAAATTTATTGACAAGGTTTGTCTGATAGAGTCACTTATGCTGGAGTGGTACACTCTCCTGTCTTGTGAACAGGCAGCGTGGGATGAGTTCCCACTCAGTGAAGGTGTAGATATGGGTGTGAATGGTTGTCTGCCACAATATGTGCCCTGCGACTGACCGGCGACCAGTTCAGGGTGTCGTCCGCCTTTCGCCTGAAGTTAACTGGGATATGTTCCAGCACCCCCCTGACACTGTTCATAAGCGGTGTTGAAAATCTAACAGGTGAATCATCTCAACACTTTGACTATAATTGATGAGAACATAAATCAAAATGTACCATAGTTTACTTTTCCAACCGCTGTGCATAACTCTACTTAATCTTTTCTGCATCATCCTCGGCAAGACAGTCGTATTGCAGCTGGCAATAGTGTCTGGTTTTGGCAGTCTCGAACTTGAGTCTTAAACTGGACAGTGATTTTTAAATTGCACCGGCAAATTAGTGCTTCTTTCATTTTTCAGCAGCTGGCCAAAGTAAAGCCTCTCCTTTCTCAAGAGCACTTTGAAACAGTAATTTGTGACTTGGTCACATCTCGGTTGGATTACTGTTTTACTGTAATTTATTGGTTTATTGTTTGTTGTATGAATTATTTTTGCTCCATGTACAGCACTTTGTATACAGCGGTGGTTGTTTTAAAGTGCTCTATAAATACATTTGAATTTAGTTGAGTTTTAATCAGGATTCGGCTAAAATATGTCTTCTTCAACTATATTTATGTTCCTTATTAATACCCAAACCTCAAATTGTTAAATTCCTGATTTATTCCCATGATTTCTAGCTCTTTTCCATAGAACGTTTTTCAACTGTTCTCATTTCCCAAATTTTGCATCCCTACTCTTACGATGTGTGGGAAAAAAAGTGGATCTTCTGTGTTTAGTTTAGGTGTGTGCTCTGGCCCTACTGCAGGCGGCGTGTAGTGACTCAGGGACGTATATGTTATCCCATGTGATGGGACGTGCATGCTCTGAGCTCCTGCTGCCAGTGGAGATTCACAAGGGGCAGAGCTCGCACATCAGGAAAGTCTTGATGCCTGCTTGCATTAGGCTCTGACTGCCTCGCTGACTGCTCCACTGTCCCACTTACTGCAGCCAGTCTGGCCGACCATGCTTTTCAGCTCTACTGAGTGTCTTCAGGGCGCTTAGTGGGTTGGTATTCTCGGCCAACCGGTAACTTACTTGAGTCTTGTTGTTGCTGTAGGATGTTGACTCGTTCATAGTGTATTAGGGCTACACAATATCGTCATCGCAATAATGGCACGTTCAATATGTGGATTGCAAAGATATGCAATAAATTAATACAATCGTATGAAAATGCCTGATCTTATCTGACTTTGACCAATCAGTTGCAACCTTAAATTGCCAACCAATCAGAGAACAGTATCTCCGGGTATTATAATGCTAAAAATACTTCAATACTTGAATAGACCATCAAAAATATTAGTTTTAACCCTCCTTCATCCTTTCAAAACATTTCACCTTCTTCAAACACCTTTCAAAGTATTCCTGAGCATCCGTTCTCACTCTCGCTTTGTTGTTTTAGTCACTCATTTGAAGTTTACTGCAATACAATACAATACAATACAATACAATACAATACAATACAATACAATACAATACATGCTGATTTATATAGCGCTTTCACAACAGCGGCAGCTGTAACAAAGCGCTTAACAAAGCAGTTAACATAAAGTAAAATAATAAACACAACACACAACATAAAACAAGAACAAAAAGTAAAATAATGAACACAACACATAACATAAAACACGGACAGTCGTGCAGTCCTAACCACTTTTCCCCTCATACGCTTTGTTGTTAAAGCAGTTTGAGATGAAAGCGGAGAGAATCAAAGTGTCCTTTCACCAGTGGATCAGAGACGTCATGTTCAAAATGTGCACACGTCGGCTACAAGCTAAGTTTCAAAGTCAACAAGAAGCTGTAGCATCCATTGACAAAAAAAGAGATTGGTTCACTTCTCCTGTCCCATGCAAATCCATTCCAATTCCAAGCGGTGACTCTCAGTTCCAAATACGCATCGGCGCAGAAGCCGACGCTCCTCTCTCCTCATCCTCAACTTCAGCAGTTATCCATCCAGCCGCACCAACGCAGACTGTCCAACAGCGCCGACGTCTCCACTGAACAAAACGGAGGCTGTGAAAAATGCTGCCCATTACAGGCGCAAAAAACACAAGCGCCCCGAGGCTGTCCAGCACCGACAGTCAATGGCGCCGACATTCCTCCAAATCAAAATCTGTGCTGGTACAGGCGTGCTGCCGAGAAGGCGCCACCACCAAGCACAGATTCTTCTCCTTTGACGAATGTCGTGGCCAAAAAACGCTGAAAACAGTCCACCTCAGGTCCACACGACGAAACAACAAACATGTGACAAAACAAAAAGACAAAAACTACAAAAAGAACAAAAAAAGCAAGGCTCGTGAAGAGCACTTGCCGACGGCTGCCTACTCGGGCGCCATCTTGAAAAAAAACAAAAACAAAAACTAACTACTGCAAAACTAACACAAAACAACTGACCTCAACAAACTATTTTATAAACACCAAAATATTTGACCAAACTATATAATTTCAAGATTAATGCAAGCATGTAATGTGAAACGCCACAGAGGGGCTAACAGAAATGAGCGTAGATGTTACCGTCATTATTAACAGTCAAACAACTGCTACTTTTAAACACACAAAGCAGCAAAACATACAAACAGACCATACATCAATATTTACGGTATTCTATATTATATTCTTTCTGCCCTGTGGGAACAGTGTCCATTACTGGAGTTTAATCACGCTACATCTCTTGCAGTAGACCTAAGCGTTTCCTGGCATTTTCCGGCAAATTGTGGTACCACACTGAAGGCACACAGCTTCAAATGTGGACTCACCTGTGCGCTATGCAACCCACGAAGGGGGGAAAAATGTCACACACGCTCCAAAATCTTGTCAAAAGTCTTTTCAGGAGAGAGGAAGCTGCCATTACACTTGCTGTAGGTCTCCGACATTTTAGTACAAAGTGTGCAGTCAGTACTGTTTCCAGGTTCCTTGGATGGATGATGGTTGTATAGGAGGAGAATAATTTTTGTTAATTTTTATGAACAAAAATGAATAATAACAGACCATACACTACGTTGAAGAGGAACAGGAGGCATGACCTCATTGATGTGACAGCTTCATGGTGATGGCACAGTTGACCGGCAGCGGTGCCACAATGTAGGCCAATTCTATTTAGGAAAATATCGTACAAAGAGTTATTAGAACGGAACAGCTGAGACTCTCTGTTTAGCTTATGGAGATCTCCCTTTTTATTTCAATTGGAATATTGAACCCTTTCAACCCTGTGCCCTGATAATATGGTAAGCTGTCCACTGTAGCCACCGCTGTCCCTGAAAGGGTCATTATGAATACTTTGAAAAATGGGTCTACAGGACCCGACATGACATTTCGGCACAGGAAGTCACACTTTTCATTTGATTGTTTTATATTTTGGGCATGTAAGTGTTTTTTTTTTTTTTTAATTATGGCTTTACTAGGTTGTTTAGGTAGGTTAGTGATGGACTCTGGACTGTGTACAAATTCAAGTTACCCTGGATTGGAACCTCTGCATTTTTTTATTTCACCTCAAAGCTTCAAAATGATTGAAATGATTGTACTTTAAGATAACTCTTTTGATATGCAGTTATTGAAGTGAGTCTCAGACACCAATATATCACGCTCTCACATGCAGCGAGACTTTCTCGGATATCAGGATGTTCCTCTCTCTGGGCCATCGATAGCGACACGTAGCACAACACAGTGCACTATTAAGCTTCAAAAGGTTCATTATTTCGTGGTGCAGTGGGGAGTGCGAGCCCCGCCAAGTCGCTGATGAAAGAGCAAATGAAATGAGATGTGCACGGTGAGTTCGGGCTTCATAAGGCTAATGGAATGAGCTTGAACGGCTGCATGAAGAACAGCAGATGTGATGTTGTCTCGAATTCCAGTGGCAGGCAGGCATAGGATCATCCAGTTCAGGATTACAAGTTTCCTGTCCAAGGGGGCAGCATTAGCTCTTGGCTTCCTGACTAGACGGTCACAGGTTCAAAACCTGCTGTCGGCAAATTCAGGGGTGATGGAGAGTGTGGGTGTTGTAATGCTAGTTCACTCACTAACGTGCCATTGAGCAAGGCATTGAATTCCCAATCTGTTCCGGGGTGCAACACAATTGTAAAACATTTTCCCTTGTTTGTGGAACCCATTTATGGTTGTATGTGAATTGTGATGACTGTGAAAGGAATGTAATAACAAATAGCAGTGTGTGTGTGTGTGTGTGTGTGTGTGTGTGTGTGTGCGCACGTCCCTTTCTCTCTCTCTCTCTCTCTCTCTCTCTCTCTCTCTCTCTCTCTCTCTCTCTCTCTATATATATATATATATATATATATATATATATATATATATATATATATATATATATACGGTATATCTACTGCATAGGACACTCAACAAAGCACAAGATACTGCTAAAAATAAAAGACATTTTTGAGTACATCAGCTGCTAACCATCAAAGTGGTCGTAGTTCATTCTGAATGGGCAACAACACTGAGCAAATATCATACAAAATCCTTCAAGTGGTTTCTGAGGCATTCAAAACCACAACCGTGACACACACTAAAGAAAAGAAGGAGATGTTTTCATTCGCTTTAGGTCAAGTTATAGTATGAATCCAGATGACTGACGAGAAACAGTTCAGCTGCCCCAATTAAAACAGGTCAGATTCACGACAGAAGAATGAAATGTAGTTCTATTCACGTTTGGTCGATATAGTTCCAAGTGGCATATTTCATTCTGGAGCCCCAACTTACTCATTTTGAATTTATTTTTTTATTCAAACGGATATTTTAAGAGTAACATTTGGCAACAGTCATTGAAAATCAATATTTTGCGGCCAAGTGCGTCGTGTTTGTGAGTGTACGACTGAAGTGAAGTGTGAAGTGCCACTGCAGAATCCTGCTCTGCTGCTGCTGTGTTCAGCTGGAGGGCAGCTCGTGTGTGTGTGTGTGTGTGTGTGTGTGTGTGTGTGTGTGCGCGTGTGTGCGTGTGTGCGTGTGTGTGCGCGTGTGTGTGCGTGTGTGTGTGTGTGTGTGCGCGTGTGGGGGTGGGGGGCAGATTTGGGACAAGCCCTCAATAGCTGCCTTTCCAAAATAAAGCTGCAGTTTAGTCAGTGAGGGAGGCTCTTTTTCTCTAGTATTGTGCACACAAGTGGTGTGTTTGTAGCAGCAGTATGTGAGTGAATAATTTAAGTTAGTTATTCTCAAGCAGGACACAGCGGACCGTCTATGAACTGCATATGTGCTCGTAGCAAACCACAGGACTGAACAACAAACTGCTTTGTCAGACATGGAGACTTTGTGTGGGAAAATGGGCTGCGAGTGGGGGATTGTCTCGAAAGAACGAGACACAGACGTTGCAACACAGGGATTGAGACAGCCCCCATAACCTCAAACACATCATGAAGACTGGAGGAGGTTGCAGGACAGAGTGAGCCGTTGCATGGGGACTTTAGGATCTAGCAGTAGTAGAACATCGGACTTCCATCAGCTTTTGCTCATTGATTTATAACTGGGATCAAATAAAATGCGGGCTAAGTAATGGGTTATGTCTGCATATAAAGCAAGGAAGGGGAAGGACAAATTAAGCAACATGGGGAACTAGACCGTATTTAGCAGTTTGCAAATCTCCGCCAAGGACAAACAATCCTGATTTGGATCACCACAAAATTGCACACCTTCACCATCATGCTACGGTCAAGACTGCTGGGGAATCACAAATGTCATATGTGGTGCTTACAACTGTTCTAATTGGACATAAAAACCATGGAGGAAGCAAATGTGGTCTATTTAAAAAAAAAATAGCTGGTTCTCAAACCGACCTAAAAAACCCCAAATAATTTCACAATGCTCTTAAATATAGGAAAAACAGAAATATGTAACTAAGCAATGATTGAATTCAAATGTATTGTATACAAATTGTACCTCTATTCATTTGTTTCCTGTACATGCAAATGTATTGTTCTTAAATGTTAAAAGTAAATGAAGCGTTCTGAACAAATGTGTTCAGTACGGACACAATTAAGAAAAAGTTGAAGACACTGAAACATGATGCACACTTTGAACATTTCATTCAGTGATTCTTCACATCTAAAGGGAGACTACGGACCACAAGGTGGCATTCACCCTAGACTGGGCAGCAGCCGATCGCAGTGCACGTAGACGGCCAAGCATTCGGTTACACTCACATTTAGGGACAAGTTAAGAGTCTTCAACAAATTGAGTATGGATCTTGTTGGAATGTCAGAGGAAGCCAGATTTGGTTGTTGAATATTTGCTTTGTTGACGCTAGTCATTGACAATGAACCAAATTCTCTTTGTACATCAAGGCACCCTTGTACCGCAAACCAACTGAAACAATTGCTGATATCAAAACATTTTTGGTGGAGCTAAAACAATACAGACATTTTCTTGTAGTTTATTCAACAACAACACAATACTGTACATCAGTGTCAGTGGCTATGTTTGCCTTGAAGAACGCCGCACTCATCACCATTCTCCACTCCTTCTTATTCACCAACTCCCTCGCAACGGACTGTAGTTACTTTTGTGCTTTCTATTCATCCACTTCACTACAGCAATGCATTTCTTTGACGCTGCCCTCTTCGGCCTCTTTATAATCCCCCCACCCCCACCCTCCCTCCGCAACCCTTCCAATATCCTGTCCTTTCGCTCTTTTCTTTTCTCCGAATTACTCTTTCTCTACCCCAGTCCCCTTTTCTCAGCCCCCTTTAAAGCCGCCTCCCATTTCCCCGCTTCACCTCCGCAACCCCCATCTGTCTTTCCAGTGTCCCGTCTAGTTTTCTGCGCTTGTTGCCTGCATTGGCAATGGTGTAGGAGAAGGCGGTCGGCGGCCATGCTAGCTGCATTAGCCCCATGCATTATTCATGTAGCCTGCATTCTGTGTTGGTCTTCTGCTGCCTTTTCACTGGGACGCGCGGGCGTCCTCAAAGTCCTCGGCGAGGCGGATGGGACACCGGGCTTAATGGAGGAGCTGCAAGCTGAAGTCCAGCTGAAGCCATTTACGTCAAGCTGGTCAACATTTAAGTGTAATTTTAGTCGGATTGAATGCGTGGTTTTGTACTGTCTCACTGAACTCCGCAGCCAACGACAAAGCATTCCCCAAATGTTTATTTTCTCCCCATGCTGGCTTTAGGTTGCAGCCATTTCCGCCCCTGATGTTCATGATGAAATAGCTTTTATTACTGGCCAAGATTTCTGTCTGCTTGGCAGCCTTTCTGCGTGTGCGCGCGCCACACTCGGCTGTCCCATTTCGAGAGCGCCCAGTTAGAACTGTTAACTGAACTGGGCGCTATGAAATTTTAATTTAGACAACCAGATGAGGATGGATGGCCTCGTCCGTCCATCGCCATGTGCATCAGAGACTGTGGTGGAACGAGAGTGAGAGAGAAAGAGAATGCGAGAGAGCCTTGTGGACCAGAGGAGGGGCCTCTTGGAAAACCACATTCACATAGCTGCAGGTTTGGAGTCACATCTGCTTTGCTTGACAGACTTTGAGGATTCACCCTGAAAGTATCATCCCGAATACTGGAATAGAATCTTTTTTTTTTTCTTCACTCGAAGATGCGAATCAGATTTGTTGACCGGATGTTTCATTCTTCATTCTAACCATCAGCTTTTCGTGTGGACATTGATTATTACATTCGACAGGCCTGGTTGATAGATTTGCAATCTGCTCGTCACAGGTGGCTACACCAGACTGGGAGCAGCACCAATGATCACAAGGGTCCCCCTCCAGCTTCTTTCAGCCAATCCTGGAGGGGCTGCAGAGCTGATGTCTCAGAGGGCGTGCGGCTGTTTGTTTTGTGGAGTCGTAAAGAGGCTTACTTCATCACGGTGAGTCACACCCTCTCCCAGTTCCTAGTTATGCGGGGCACTATGTTGGGACCCTGTTCATCTGGCTTTGATTATTCCTGTCTGTTTGAAAGTTTATTCTACTGGGCTGCCATTTTTTTTCTGGATTATTTTTCAATCTTAACATCAATTGCCAAACCTTCCTGAGTTTAGCATGAACGCTATTACATGAGCAGAATAGCGTCATTGAAGTCTGATGTCCGATGAAAAAAAAATATGCTCGTTAACCAATGGACTGGGTTCTTAGAACTGGAGGGATATAAAACTGCCAGAATGCTGCTGCTCTCAGTCATTGGAGATGGTTATCTGACACGGCAAGAGCAGGAGTGTGAGGGTGAGAGATGGGGAAAGAGTGAAAATGAAATCTCTGCACGAACTGCTTGACCTAACACTGCACTTACACTCATCCAGTGCAACTATAGGCACGAGATGGAGTGGTTTGTCAGTCGCCGTTCCTCAGTGGTGCGTCAATAATCACACTCATCTCCTTGGGCGCAGCTGTCTGCGATGTAACTTCACTCATCCTTCTTCATCATCGCCAGTCGGCCACAGTACGGATCAGCAGGAGATGCTAAAGTGACACCATGCCCAGCGTTGGCCTGTGCAGATCGAAGGCTTCTAATCCTCTTAAAGGTCAAACCTACGCGGCCTGCGATAGTATTACTGCGGGAGGCTCGTCATCACTGGCACACCAGCAGCAACTGAGGGGACCATGAAGCCAGGATTGTTTCCTCAACCCAATCAGAAATTCTGTCCTGCACATCGTCTATAGGGAACGAGTACCGTATTTTCACGACCATTCGGCGCACCGTGTTGTTGGGCACGCCCACCCTTCACTCTTTGGCAGACTTCCGCATGCCTGACGTCACTTACGCCCGCCTTTTCTCTATATAAACAGCGTCTCGGCCAGAAGCGCGCTCAGTCAGGCTTTGGAACTCGGCTCATACACTAGACTTTTAATGGCGCCTTATGGTCGTGAAAATACGGTAATGGAAATACAGTAAATATCGTAGTTCATCGTTTGCGGCCCTGTACATTGCAGATTTTCAACCGATTGTTTTTGTAGTGCCAGTATACTGTCATACTAAAAAAAAACAACAACAACATTTAATACATATACAGGGCTCCAGACTAACTTTCTTTTTTTTTTTTACTAGTGGCCCCTAACCTGAATTTTCAGTCGATTTCAGGGCACACACTGTAAATTGACTGTCAAAGTAAATCTTCAACCCACTCATTTTCACTCTATTATTGAGAAATAGGTTGAAGTTGGGAGCAGAAGATTGTCAGCAACAAAAAATATTCAGGAATAACTGATTATTTTAAAAAAACAAAAACATCTTCACATTTATTGATGGCACTTCGGTGAGTAGGTGAAAAACGTGTTGGGGGAAGAGCGGCCTCCTCTCCCCCGCGTGTTCGTTGAATTTCGGACGAGAAGAATGTTGGTTCTTCAAATAAAGGCTGGAATCGATGAACAGTTTCTTCAAACAGTTTCTTCTTTTAATGACAGAATATTCCGGGCACCCGCGAATTACAGACAATGGCTGCAGGTCACGGGTGCGAAGCAGGAAGTGATTCACATCACTTTTATACTATCAGAAGGGCGGTACCGAGGCACAAAGTGTGATATCATAAATTTCGTTTCTCCTAAACCGATTCTCAGCTTGGCGCATTCCAAAGTTTGTGCGTCTTCAGCAGGGAGTATTCCAATTCCAGGTGACGATTGTTACAAGGACGCAAAGCTACACTGCGGGCATGGGAAAGTTATACAGCATGACCAAATATGAGCACATTACAGACTTCAAATGCCACCATTTAGGGGCAGTCTGGATCAGCAATAGATATATTGTAATATTGTGAGTATGACTTGTGTGTGCCAGAGTTAAGGCAAAACACGGTGTGCGTGCATTCATACAAAAAGAAAAGCTTTATATTCAATTTTTTATTACTTTTAATTAACTTGCCATTTTTTAAATTCGTAGATGAGTTGGATGGAAAAAAACATTTATTTTGTTTCCATCGCTTTGTTAAAAAACAGGACGTTATTTCAATTCAACAATCTGACTGATTATGATTGAGGTTCGGTCTGTTAAAAAAACCAACAACAAAAAACTGGCACAACCGTTGATCATTGTTTTCCAAATTCAAAGCAGATGTCTTATTTGGTTGAGAGGCTGAAAATTCCGAGGGTTTGAACTACCGGTATTTTAAGTTAAACAAGGTCTCTAAATGATAGTTGCGGATTACTTTCATAATTGGGGTTTTTAAAAAAATGTTTACCAATCTTTTTTTCTCGATGAGGTGAAAAGCATGCGAGGGTCAGTCATCAAGTGGAGGTTGTTCCTGATTTTGCCACTGTGTTTGGGAATCACTACTTTAATATCGGATCAGAGCTCCAAGTACGAACAGTTAGTTTTTACACGTGTCGCTATTTGCTGGCCCGGCATGCATAGTAAAATTTTTTACAGAAATAGAAATGATTCTAAATCAAATCCTCCAAAATGCAACCCACAAAATGTACCCTCTACATATGTCCCCCAGGCTTTCTCATCTTCTGGGGCTCAAATATAGGAACTCATCCGTTCCAGTGTGTGAAGCATGTTCGTCAGGACCGGAGCAAAATAATATTACACAAAAACACAGTGAGCAAAACTTCATTTCAAATAAAGCAAGTATTTGTCTGAAGGTCAAAAAAAAATGTCAAATCTTTAAAACCACAACAGGCTCTGTGCCTCACAACCATACTTCCAACACAAAAAGCATCCACATAAACTGTGTTTGTGTTTGCTTGCGTTACATTTCGTAGAGCATATTTGTTTCTGCACAAAACAATGACAAAGCTGTGGAAAACTCCTTTCCAAATTAAGCTTATAACCCCGTCCTGCTTTTGCTTCCTCGTGGTTTCACTGAGGCCTCTGTCCTTCATTATGTCCGCACACGGTGTTTAAAGAGCAGCCAAATAAGAAGTGCGTGACTGCAGAATCCTTGTGCATATGTAAATTGAAGCATGCTCGTGACTTGTTATTGTTCCAGTGCAGCTATTTTTTGTCATTATTGCTTTCAGTCGGCTGTTTGGGTCAGGGAATCGGTAGGACGTGTTCTGGCCAGCGAGATTCTGCTGCCTCCTCTCTTTCATCTCCTTCATTCCGTCTTGCACTCCTGACTGGTCGCATGTCTGATCCATCATCACAGACAAAAGGATGACAATACACCCGTCTTAGAAAATCAAAGAGGATGAACTTGCAATTATGGAGATGAATTTGCGCTCTGATTTATCTAACAAAGCTATTTTCTTTGATATGCTTTGTTCTGCTTCTGTAGGCTCTGTGTCGAAAATGAAACCCTTTCTTATCTGTCTCTCTTTAGATAAATGGAGGAAAAGGAGCGGTGTCGGAGCAGGTCTCCAGCTCGGAGGGCAAGCCGGGTTCAGCAGGTGGTGGGAACCATAATACGTCGCACCCGAGAATCACTCAGCAGGTACAAATCGTCCCAGTTTGGCAAATGTAAAAACACAAACTTGTTTTAATCGTATTTCATTGTTCAGCAATTTAAACTGTCTGAGACATGTCATAAAACTGCCTCTTCCTCAATCTGTGGGTGCCGTGCAGGGTTATGTTACCTCAAGATTGAATTTCTGGATGTTTTCAGACCATAACAATTGAAAATAGGGAGGTTAGATATACAGTATGTGCGTGAGTCTGGTTTGTTAAAATGGATGACTGGAAGGAAGTGGGTCAGCCACAACGCTACGTTTGCTAGCAGTTTTCTTTCTGCGTATTGGCTGTGTTCACACTGTAGCGCAATTCCAATTTTTTTGCCCACATGCGACACTCAGCTGATTTTTTTTATATACAGTGTGAACAGTACAATTCAGATTTTTTTCCAGATCCGACCTATACGTCATCAAAATCCCAAAATGACGGTTCATTTATTACGGGCAGCAATGACAAGACGTCATCTTTTGTTGATGTCTCTCTGAAATGAGGAGATTGAAAAGCGTTTTTTTGAACCCCCTCCCTCATCGATCCCCTGTTTATATGAGATGATAAAAAGATGAGGCCCCACACACTGGACCATACTTCTGAAAATACAGTACTAACTTGTTACATCGTCTTTTGTGCATGTCAGTTGTGCGCATGCATGTCACATCACAAACGTGTTCCCTTCACAGAAGTCACATTTGTGTTTGTAAAGTGAAAGAGTGCATCAAAAGATTGGATTTAATGAAAAAGCCCTAATCGGGAATCACGCCCTTAAGCGTGAACGCAGCCTTGGAGTCGAATTTATCTTAATTTTACATTTTTTACAAGAGGTTTTGGACAATTCCATCAATCAAACTTTGTTGAAGCAGTTTGGGGAAAGTGCCATTGCACAGAACCTGAGAGCCCCGGCCCTAACCCCATCGAAAAACCTTTGGCGTAAACGAGACCACAGACTGTGTGCTTATTGATTTCCGGCCCAAACATGCCTGTCAATAATAATTGATTGACTGGGCAGATGCAGTACATTGTTTCCTTGGTCCCGTCACCACCCCATCCCACCCCAGCCCACAAGTCTCCGTATGATGTTTTTACCGTTTCCCTCATGTAACTTCTCACCCCCCTCAGAGAACGGTTGCTAGGTGATGGGAGGCCTCAACGTTCCAACAGTCTGTCCAATCAGAATTACCAAGCCAAGCTGTCACTGCAGATCACGAGGGATCCTGTGTTGGACCGAAGTACCGGACATGGATTCGCCCTCACCACAAACACACCCCTGCTGGTCAGGGATGTGGCCACAGGTACATGCAGTGTTGAGCGTGCGAAAGAGCCTGTCCACATTGTCCACACTGGTCTTTTTAAGTGGCCACCTGCCTTATGTAACACTTCACAACCTCTCTCCTCTCTCACACACCCCCATGCACGCATGCACGCACACACATTGACTGTCTTGGCATTCAGGCTGCCGGGCTTGGTGCCAGAGGTTTCCCCTGAACAGTGGCACCTTCTCAACCTTTCTAAATTCAATCACTTTTCCGTTCGCCAGCTTTTGGACATAAAACAAAGAAACGATGCAATATTGCTTTTGTCTGTGGCTCAATGTCAGGGTGTTAATTGGTGCCTCAAGTAAACTCTTTATAGGTTCACTGTAATACTTAGAATAAAAAAAAAAAAATCAACCATTGACACTTAATTGAGGACATCATAAGACCGTTTTAATTTTAGGACTAAGAAAAAGATTACAATTGATATCTACCGTATTTTCACGACCATAAGGCGCCATTAAAAGTCTAGTGTATGAGCCGAGTTCCAAAGCCTGACAGAGCGCGCTTCTGGCCGACACGCAGTTTATATAGAGAAAAGGCGGGCGTAAGTGACGTCAGGCATGCAGAAGTCTGCCAATGAGTGAAGGGTGGGCGTGCCCAACAACATGGTGCGCCGAATGGTCGTGAAAATACGGTACATATAATGTGATGATGATAATGATTGTTGCAACACTCCATTGCGAGGTGACGATACAAAGTGACTTGCCGTGCACCTCTTGGCCTCCAAAGGGGATTTAATCCACCATTTTAATGCCACCACTATCACGCCGTAATACTATTCAAAAAGGCAATGTAACAGCACGCATCTACGTTGTAGTTCAGAATCAACACTTACCTAATACCATGACAAAAACATTAGAAAAAAAGAAATCAAATGAGTCATAAGCATCAGGGATGCTGTTTATTAAATGTATTAATGTTATTATGGATAGGCTACAGACATTTTTTGCTAGTCGGAGTTGGCTGCAACAAGTTTTGCTCACACCAACCAATCAGAGGATGGAAAAATGCTGACATCACTGAGAGCCAGTGCCCGAGCCCAGTGAAGACAAATTTGAAATTTGATTGGTTAAAGAAATCGTCCCATTGCTAATTTCGCTGAAGTTACATAGGCGAGCACAACCGATCCTGGAGCCCAGAAAAGAATAGCATGAAATGGCAACACAATAAAGGTTTGAAACCTGATTGCATAGACAGAGTCTTCTGTCAACATCAACTAGAAGCACTTCAGCCAAGAGAGACCCAACAAAATGAGGAGAGTCGGGAAGATACAAATACAATTCCATGGAACAAATATTACAATTTATGTAGTCAATGTATACCTCGCTGCCCCTGATAGTGTCCATCTGAGAAGGCCTTGCTGGCCCTTGCAGCTCACCACTGACATCACCAAACATGGTTCCTTGCCCAAATAAAAGGATAACAGAACAAGGGGATCGCATGAGGGACGTAGAGAACATGAGGCACAGATGTTGGCCAAAATTAAAAAAAAAAAGTGAGGAAATCGTGTGATATTGACCTGGATGCTAGACATGGTTGTAGCTAAAAGCTTTTTGGGGACATTTGTGGATTAGTTTGACGCATGGACAACAAAGAGGAAGGGAGGGCTCTTAAAAAACTGCAAAGATCAGGATATTAGCAGAAGTGACACATAAACCCGATGGGGGAGGGGTGTGCTCTTGTGCGGCATGAGTGAGCCTGAATGTGTGCCAACATGTGCGTGTACAAAACTGCATGCATCTCTGTGGGCAGACGGGGGCTTTGCCAGGCAGATGGGGCGTGCGAAAGGAGCGCGTGGGTGCATGCATTTACGCATATGTGCTCTCCGTGCGTTTTTGTGTTTGCGAGTGAGCGCTAGTAAGCGTCAGCCCAAACTGCTGCGCCACAGTTGTGCTGCTTGCCTGAAGACAAATGAGTATAAATAAAACGAGAGAAATCCATGTGGAGCCGAGCTAGAAGAGACCGAGAATAACTGTAACCCCTCACGTCCCGGAGAGCTGTTGAGTCAGCCATGTTGAATAACCAAATGTGTCATTTTGTGCATGTGTGTGTGTGTGTGTGTGTGTAGCTCTCCTTTAATCTGTACTAAAAGTATACACTAGCCCACAAATGCAACCAGGACTGATTTATGCGAGCAACATATGCTTTTGATTTATTTTGGTGTGTACGTGTGTTTGTATATGTATGTAGGGAGTCCTGCAGATGGGATACTCTACCCAGGGGACCAGGTGCTGCAGATCAATGATACAGTGCTGGAGGATTTGAATAGCGATCAGGTGGAAAACATCTTAAGGTGAGAAGTGCAGAAGTACTTTCATCCATCCAGGAGCCGACTATCGGCTGTCCCCTACTCCTATTCGGACGATGGGGAGTTTTTGTGGCGGCCGGCTGCTATAGCTTCAAGCAGGGCCGAGTTGTATATTATCGCAATTGATGCGTGGTTGGGCAGCCACTTAAAGACCCAGCTACCGTTGACGACAATAAAACAATAAAAAGTTTAAGTTCCATATTACATTATGTCCCCTTTAAGCATGGAATGAGAGCTGAGCTTGCTCTCACTCAAAAGGAAACAGAGTCACTGCCTAAATACTTGATGATTGACTGTATTACATGTCCTCTAATTAAGCCACCGCATCAGATCAATTAACCTTTCCAGTCACCAGGCCAAGTGTTGCGCCACCATGCGCGTGTGCGATGTCATTAGATGATCTTCACTGTTTAGCGGACTATGTTGGGATTGATAAATGTGGGAGCGTGTGTGTAAGTGTTGCTCAGCAAAGCTTGGAGGGAAAAGTGCTTGCTTGACAACTGAAACAAAAAAATCGTGTGTGTGTGTGTGTGTGTGTGTGTGTGTGTGTGTGTGTGTGTTGTTTTTCTGCACAGGGACTTGGAGGACTGTATAACTGTGACGATCCTCCGGCACATGACTGTGAGTACAAAGAAGACATTGATGTACTTCCCTTGACACGCCTTCACTTGGAGTCATTGCACCATGGCGCATACCAACATATCCTTTTACTGTACTGTATTTCAAGCATGTAGCCTCAATATTAAGTGCCCATTCCAACTTGCTCCCAGTTTACAAAATACAGACGTACAAACAACAAGTCAAGTTGTTGGTCGAGGAATGAATTGCTTTTGTCCTGCTTGAGTTCAGCCAGTGTGTTTTCCCCCAAGACAATGCCACATGTGTGTACGTGTGTTGCAGAATCCCAAATCATCCATCATGTCAGCAGAGAAGAGAGCCCGTCTGAGGAGCAATCCAGTTAAAGTGCGCTTTGCAGAAGAGGTGGTGGTCAATGGGCACACTCAGGTGACAACATTTCATGCCACAAAGACTCATATATCAATTCAATTGAACAAAAAAACACTATATTGGTCACTATGGGGTAATTTAAGGCACATAGATGTAAACTTCTCTAAATAAAGGATGACAAAACAATCAACATAGAATTCAGTCAATAATTGCACATACATATTAGTCTTTGGTTTAACCTAAACATCTCAGGAAGGACTAAGACTAATAAATGCAGATTACTGAAATACAAAAAAACTCTTGAGTTCTTTTCACATGGACAATAAAGCCAACATGGACTTTGTTCCCCCTTTGCTTACATTCTCAATGCAGCCTTGTCATGTTCTCTCTGTTCTTTTTTATTCTCCTTCAGGGAAACTCTCTTCTCTTCCTGCCCAATGTTCTAAAAGTCTATTTAGAGAACGGACAGACCAAGGCCTTCAAATTTGACCACACCACCACTGTCAAGGTATGTTCCGTACATGAACTCCAGTGTGAAAAGGGTGTGCAAATTCAAGGGTTACGTTTCTTTTAATACACAAATGCTTAATTGAGATCACCGTCATTTAAAGAATAACACTCAATTAAATGGAACAAAGACAACACGTGTTATTCAGCCATCTGTTTTGTGGAGTACTTGTTCCCATTTGAGTCACAACCCATAATCAATAAAGTGATCCCGGTCATAGTGAGAGTTAAGTCCCAAACCCAGCCACAATATTGAGACCATGTAAAACTTTTTTTTTTTTTTTTTTAAATATACTTTGAGCTTTCAAATACTCCTCGCACACTTTAAACATATTTTAAATTTATTTGAATGGAAATTCTAAGCATAAAACATCAAGAAAATACATAGTAATATTGGAATACAAATGAAAAAAAAAAAATTTGTTTGTTAGCTTAAGCCTTCGAATCTCCCCTCACACATACAGTATTCATATTTTTGCTTGTTTATAAGCACTGGGGAAAAAGCCAAGGACTGTATTGGGGCAGGGATAAGTGAACCACAATATAGCAAAGGATTCTCCTCAGAAAACCAAATAACACTGATTGATAGGCTCTCAACTGCTACGCAGTACTCTTTGTTGGAATTAAAGCCCACTGAAAATCTGACAGTCTCAATGCCTTGAACCGGATTTTCGTTTCGAGAAGCCTGAAGTTGGAGGACTGTCTTTTGTAAGATTCACACTGCATGACATGTCATGATTGCTCAAGAATATTCGAGGGTGGGTAGACTGCAGCTGCACTCCAATGACGTGATAGTAAAAAGCAATTAATCGGATGGCTTCTGAAGGAGGAAAGAGGGGGAGAACGTTCCAGTGTATGAGGTTAATGTAAGAATAACTCACGTTTGGAAAGGAGGTAAAGCTGTGATGTATCGCATCTGGTATTTGTGCATGTAATTTAAAAATAAAACACTATTTTGTTAACAGCAGGTTTTGTGTTTTATTGCTTGTTTTCCTCACCACAGGGAGGCAAATGTGAGCCAGACAATTTGCACTGACCATCTGCCATCAGCGGACTGGAGTGAATTCTATTTGTTCAAGGGGGTCTCACTTGTTGTTTTTTTTTCACCATTCCAGGATATTGTTCTGACTCTGAAGGATAAGCTCTCCATCCGGGCTATCGAATACTTTGCCCTGGTGCTCGAGCAACAGTACAGCATCACCAAACTACTGCTGCTGCATGAAGATGAACTTATACAGAAGGCAAGGAAGCACGCAATAGCATCCGCCCCCCCCGCAAACAAATCAACTGCATATACAGGATGTTTCTTGCTTTGACTTTCAGAGCTTGCCTTAATGTTTCCATCGTTGTCTCTTGTCTCCATCAGGTGGTGCAAAAAAAAGACTCCCATGATTACAGATGTCTGTTTCGGGTGTGCTTCATTCCCAGAGATCCCACCGACATGCAGCAGGAGGACGCCTTTGCTTTTGAGTACCTGTTTTTACAGGTTAGAAATGAGCAGCTCCTGCTTGGCTCGTCATCATAACACTAATTTAGTACTACAGTTTTTTAATTGGTTATCTGTCAGTACACTGAGTGTTTCTATCACACCTAGATTTACAATACATTTTGATGAAATATTGTCAATTGGAAGCTGTTTTATAAATGATTACGTTATATTCTTTGCCCAAGAACGTGTACAGTGACATCATCTCCTGTGGAAAATGACATTAGTGTTCATGCTTGAGACTGATTTCAAGATGGGTGTCTGGCAGCAAAGCTGTGGGTTGCCCAATTTTGTCACACCACATTTCATGGGGAAAACACTTGCCGTATTGATTTGTTGCTGAGTCTTTGCCTCTCAAAATGATTGTGTGTGTGTCATTCGAAGTGATAGATCAGGGATCCAAATGTTGCTTTTATGTACAAGGATGCACATGTATTTTCTATTTTTACATCTGTGCCCAAAGTGTTGGTTTCACCTTGCAAGCCTGAACATTACTTTGCACTTATGTGTGTTGATTACACTTACATAATTGGTTTGTGCTTCCAGAGTGTTGGCGATGTACTCCAGGAGCGCTTTGCTGTAGAAATGAAGTGTAACACTGCACTCCGCCTTGCTGCCCTGCACATGCACGAGAGACTGCACAGCTGCGGACTGACCAGGACCTCCATCAAAGCCATTACGTGAGTGTTCATGTGCACGGTATATGGTTCACATTGATAGAACACACTTCAAGCTAATCTACATGACTCACAAAAAGTGGGGTATATTGAGATCTCAGGTGAAATGCCAGCAGGAACCTAAACTGCACTATCACTCACTTTGTCCTCTAAACTTTTGAATCCACATTTCCAACGATTCAATGGCTCTGTACTTTTTGCACAACCAGCCGTTGTCTAACAAGGAGCTCGGCAGCAAAAGTCAAAACAGGTGTTCGATTCCCAAATCCAGCAATGCATTTTCCGAGAACCTCCACTTGTTCTTGCCTTTCTGTGACTCTTCCTGTCTCTGTATATTGCTGTTGCAACCTGCTAATGACTCTCTAACACTGCCAGCCACTTCCCTCTGAGAGCATCCTGTTTGAAACCTTGCAAAGTTTACAAATTGTTAGGTCTTGGTCTCATGAATGAATGTAGCAAACACATTTCTGAGCAGTACATACCCCAACAGGCCATGACATTATGAACACTAAAACGATCAAAATATATACAACCCAACTAGTGAACAATGTGCTGTTTTGATCATCAGCAAGTGTTTGATTGAGCAATATTTTTAGTGGTGTGGGTATACGTTCCTAATCCTATGCTCGGTGTGCTTATCATTTCTCCCTCTGTATGATGACAGGAAAGAGTTTGGCCTCGACAGCTTCATTTCTCCCACGCTGCTGAGCAACATGAGGGAGAAGGACCTGAGGAAAGCGATCAGCTACCACCTCAAAAAAATTCAGTCGCTGTTAGAGCCTCGCCAAAAGGTATAAGTTTGGCCGAGGGGACCGAGGATATAGCACTGTGTAAAAAGTTGGAGGGTTGGAAGAAAGCAAACCCTCCAGTGGTTTTAAAGTGATATATGGATTGACAGCCTGAGTAGTCAGGGTACATATTTGGGATCTATTTTGAAGTTAACTTGGTCAAAGGAGTGGAGGACATTATTTTGCAGAAAGTTTTTTTTTTCTCTCTGACCGTCTGTATTCCCCGTGTGTTCTCATCCACTGTTCTTTTGTCCTCCTATCCATCACATTTCTGTTGTTTTAGGTGATATCTGCTTCCCAGGCTCGCCTGGCCTACCTCACTCAACTGGGAGAGCTTGTTTCTTACGGGGGAAGATCCTACTCAGCTACAATGATGGTAAGGGTGGAGAGCATATAATTTAGACGAACAAAAGTCTGCTATCGTAATGCTAATTTAGAATGCGAAACACCATAGACAGGCTAATTGAAATTAGCATAGATGTTACAGTAATTTAAAACTGTCTAACAACTTAGTTCAACACACACACACACACACACACACACACACACACACACACACACACACACACACACACACACACACACACACAGAAGCAACACAAACACAGATAACATACTGACAGGCGCATACGGTATTTTCTGTGGTCTCTGGGAACGATGACTATTAGTGCATCTTTGTTGGGGGAAAGTTTGAGATGCAGAGGGGCATGAACTGACCTGCAAAATAGCAGGGGAACTTTGCATCTCCTTTTTGTTTACCTTCTTGCAGTTTCTGAATACTTGCTAAAGCTTGTCTAAGCTGATGTTTTCTCTCTCATCAACACTCAGCTTCAAGAAAGGGAGGTCTTGGTCAGCCTGTTGGTGGGATCCAAGTATGGCATGAGTCAGGTCATCAATCACAAACTAAACGTAATCTCTACAATGGTTGAGTTCAGCAGCATCAGCCGCGTGGAGTTGCTTTCTGAGTCGGACAAAGTCAGTCTACTGCGCATCTCTCTGCACGACATGAAGGTATGCAAGTTGTTTGCACATGGACACTAAGAAACTTGGCTTTGTTTTTCATTCAAATGAAGGCACTTTTGTGTTGACACAGATTAGACAATTGATGCTTGAGTAAATATAGGTCAAGCATGCCTCCCGTCACACCCATGTAGCCTAAGGGAGCGTGTATGAGCGCCATAAGGTTAATTCACTGGACTTAAATGTGACTCTCTCTCCCTCTTTGTCCCACTCCATTGCCTTTTTCTCCCTTACCCCCCTGGCTTAAATCACTTCCGCTTTGAACTATCTTCTACAATGCCCTCCATCTCTCAGCCGTTTGCCTTACTGATGGACTCTCTGGCAGCCAAAGACCTAGCATGTCTGCTGGGAGGGTACTGCAAACTCCTGGTGGATCCGAGTCTCAATGTCTTCCGAATGGGGCGCCCCAAAGTCAGGGTGCACCGCATTTCTGCTGAAGAAGGTGTGTGTGGGAAGTTCACCGTAGTAGAGGGCGTGTGCTATGAATCCCTATCAAGTGAGCAAAAACTGTTTTAAGTAATCACTCTCTGACTTTGACCATTTCGATACGTGGGTTATTCCAGAAATGGAGGACAATTTCTCTTCCCCACCTTAAATTTCAAATAATCCATTCAAAAAATACAGAAACAGGCACATGCTGTGTAAATCACAGTTGTCCAAAGGTAAACTGCACCAGACACAGCACTTGATAATTAAAATACGGTGCAACCATAAAAAGTGTAACAATGATGGTAGAGTGAGACAAATCTGTTTTTCAATTCTGGAATGACCCACATATTTCTACCACATTGATTTTTGCCACCAAGTATTGGTACAGATAGAAGAGCCACTCATGGGTATATAGTGAGGAATTGACACAGCATTTTGCTAACATATCGTTTATCGTGTTAGGTTATGTGTCTCGCTGCTGTAGTGACTCCGATGAGACAACGGATGAGGATGACCCGATGGACTCTCAGAATTACAAACACCATGACCCAGCAAGTCAAGACTGGGAGGAAAGACGGAGGGAGGAGGAAGAAAAGAGGAAAGAGGAAGAGAGACAAGAGAGGGAGGAGTCAAAAGGCAAACAGGAAGTGAAGATAATAGTGACAACAGAAGGTAAGGAATACGAGGGTGAAGAGGAACAAGGTGCTTCAGGAAGCGGTCTGCATAAAGTGATGAATGAGGAACCGAATCCAGCGACCACTTGGTACCACACGGATCTACGGGTGACCAGCAGCTTTTCCAGCTTGTCTAGCAGTTCGTTGAGTGCTGCGCTAGAGGAAAGCGGTGCGACAGTTAAAGCTCGCCCTCATCTTGATACATCGAGAGAGAATCCCCAAACTTTGGATGTTCATCAACCCTACCTTCTGGAACCAAAACGCCTCCAAGGCCCTTCAAGACCGACCAATCTTAATTATCGAGTCAGTGACAACTCTTGTCTTTGTTTTGCTGAAATCTCTAAAGCTGATTTCCTCTCAAGCCCATCAGGGGCCACGAGTGATGATGAAGAGGAGGAAGAGGAGGAGGAAGACCAGGGAAGGGAGGTACTTAGACGCATTTCTAAGATCCCGAGTTCGAGAGATTTAAGGATGATTGACAGTACACCTTTCGAGAGAGCGCCCATTAAAAGAAAGAAGAAGACCCCTCCCAAAGTACCAATACGAACCAGCTCCATACCAGGTCACAAAGCAGGACAAGTTGAGGAGCGCCTCTCCAAGGATGAAGAGTCTCTTTTCCAAACGACTTCTTCAAACCCTAAAGCAGCTCTGTTGGTCAAAGAGAATGTGTCAGAGTCTGAGGAGGAGTTCTTTGACGCACAGGAAAGATTCACTCCTCCAGTTCCAGATCTCTCAGGTTTGTTCATGACATGTTTATCATTACGTCATGATGTCGTTGTTTTTGTTGTTGTTCAAATGTAGGATTGCATATTTTTTTTGTACTTGATCGACCTTTGTCAAAACCTGACTGGAGAAGATATGAACAATTATTGTTACTTTTCAATAAAAATTGCTTCTCTTTTGCAGATGTAGAGCTTGCAGATCGTCGGAATGCTAATCGTTTGAGTGGAACGTGGAATTCTCTTCCAGCAGCTATGGGAAACCAGCCGTCATCACCTCTCTTCAATAGAGTGCAACCTTCGAAAATAAAGAAGGACACAGGGGAGCATAAACATGCCACAAATACAGTCAATAAACCGTATCCTGCAGAGAAACCTGATGTTAAGATGAAACCACCATTGGCACCTAAACCCCAGCTGCCTCCCAAACCTCAGATTATTCCTCCCAAATCTCCCAAGCATGGGAAATCATATGCCCACTGCAACGGGGATGCCTGCGGACGTCTGTCTTCTGACCTCCTGGAAATGGAGCCGGACACTATGGAGTTCAAATCAGTTACACATGGTACGACGCCACTCATAACTGCAGTGCGATGTAACAAACAATCGTTACCAGTCACGGCACTGCAAACGAGGGAAGAACAGGTAAATAGGCCAAAAGGGAATGGACAACATGTTGTTCCCAAAGAGAAAATATACATTCCTGACAAAAAGGACCTTTCTGAAGTGGCAAAAAGTCATGGCATGATGAAAAGCCCACAAAATGCACCCTTCATCCCTCGCTCAAATTCTGGTTCAAAGTTATCTGCTCCCCCGCCAGTACCACCAAAACCCACTTCCTCTTCAACATTAATTGCTAGCTCTCCAGTCTCTCCAACAGATCCAAACAAAAGCATCTTTAAAGACAGCACAAGCCCATCAAATGGTATTCACCCCTGGAGCAGCCGCAATGGCAGTGTCCAGTCAGGACCAAGAAGAGTCTCCGTGAGCCACGAGAGCCTGTCACCCAAAAATGCAGACGCATCAATTGCCACCTCCCTCGCCTCGAACACCTCAAAAGCAGTTATTGGCCACGAAAGTAGAGAACAGCAAAGATCTGGGTCTGGCTCCGACCTTCGGAGTAGTTCTTCTAGCCTTGGAGGAAGACTCTCTGCCTCTGCTCTTAGAGGGAAGATTCAGGCGCTTCCCTGGTACATGACACGCTCGCAGGAGATTTTAGGGACTCTGGACTACCCCTCTACCAGCTCAATCAACGGGGATACATCTGGTTTTGGGTCCGGTTTGTCTGTAGCTAGTGGGCTGTCTGATACCAACAAGACCCCTGTGAAGGATAAAGAAACGATGACCTCAAAATCAAGCCGGAAAGGGAATATTTTAGAGGATGGAGCTGAGGTTGTCATAGCGACCATTAAGGAGGCAGAGGAAGTAAGCTCCTACTTGAGAAAGGTTAATGGGACAAATGGGTCACATCCAAATCTCAATTTTGCAAGCAACAGTGGACACAATGTTTCATCCAAGCAACCCCAGTCACGGACGCACTCGGCAGTGGGAATGGGAGGCATATCCGACATGCAGGTCGGGGGCGATTCGCCAACGTCTTCCCTTGGAGACGGCACCCCTCCGCAGCAGAGGGAGGCTTGTGGCTGCCGTACCGTTTACGCCAACTGTTTCAGTGGAGACAACGAGGATGGCATCAGCTTTGACGAGGAGCTTACTGTCTATGAGTTCTCCCGCCGCACGCGTCCCAAAACAACACGACCTCCTCCTGTCCCTTCGCCCACCACACCCACTCCAAATCCCAATATCCTGTCACTACTGAGAGACAACCCTCGTCCACTTTCTACTTTCTCCACTGCCTCCTCTGAACTCAGTCCCTTAGTTTCATGTCCGGTGTCGCCGACAACCTCACTCCGGGGTCCCCTTCATTCCCTTACCAACAAGAACTACGGTGCCCTGAAAGGAGGTTTCGCCTCCCTGCGACAAGATATAGATCAGCTTTTATTGGTCTTGGAAAAGGCAATACCCGAACAGATGCAAACTAACCTCCTGTCAAAGCAGGATAGTGCGGCGCCCGACCCCAATCACAATGGAAGCGAAGGCAATGCGACACAAACATATTGTACGGGATGCAGTCCCGGCAGCATGACGGAGGCTGAGAGGAGTCTTCTCCAAGCAGAAGCTCGACGATTGGCGTCCGGGTGTCAGCGGGCCACACGTGTAGGCTGGGCTCCCGATGAAGCCCTGCGATCTTTATCTAACGGCTTCGGTGCGTTGGTTCAGCTATCGGCAGCATGCATGCGAACCAGTCCATGCTCCGACTGTGAGAGCTGCCAAAACGCAAGCTTGGACGATGACAGCCAAGAGCCCATGGACAAGTTGAAAGAGATTGTGGCTCTGTACCGAGAATTTGTTGGGGCTGTTGAGACAGCTGGAACTGGTGCTGGGGGCAAGAGTGGGGGACTTAATGGCTTTGGACAGAGCCAAGGAGAAGGTGATGGCGTCAGGCTTCTTGCCAAACGCTGCACTGTACTCATCTCGTCTGTGTTCGCGCTCACACAGCTCTTCCGGACACCCACATTAGGCTCCTCTGACACTGCTAGTGGTGTACCCCTCAACTTTTAACCTGCTTACCCCTCGGACTGTTAAGACACTGAATTTCGCGTACGAGAGGTATGGGGCCCTTTGTTCTTGTACAGTAAGTGCCATGCACATGCACATCACACATATCTACGTGAAAATACAATGCCCACAAAACCCTAAATGAGGAGGGGAAACTTTGCCTGGCCTCTTTGTGGATGCGTATGGACTATGCATTTGTACATATAAGTTTTATAACTCTTATATTTCTCTTATTTTATGACAACCTGTGTATGTATGTAAGGATGAATTGTCCATTTATGTATTTATGTATTTATTTTTTACAGTATTTGCACCGTGGTCTGTGAGGTTCAGGTCTCTGGTGGTTAAAAAAAGATATAAAACTATGGATGTCACTGGATTTTTTTTTTTACCTAATATTTCAGACAGTATTAATTTTGATTCATTCACCCCACAAGGTGTAATCTGTAAATTGTCTCTTTTTAAATTCAAACACCTACTAGTCCATTATAATACGAACAATCATAAATGCACAAAATGGAACCAACTTGTTTTGTCTGTGCAGGCTTGCACCTTTTTAAAGATTTTGTTTCTCCAACATAATAAGTACACAACACATAATTTGGGATTAGAAAGCACCATTACAAATCAGGGAGAGTACTTCTGACTGTTACAGATTGCACCTTTTTATAAGGCACATAACCTTGTGTTAAGTGTTTTTCCACACTTTCCTCTGTCCTTACTGAGCATTTTTGAAACACTTGCATCATTCAAACATTATGCAGTATTACAATGTAGTTTTCATCCAAAGGACAGCATGTACATATAGGTATATAGACAGCATATATTTTCTGGAAATGTGAGAATAAGGACCGTGGCGTAAAACAAGGGAAGGTGTTTATGGTGAAATATTTTGTCAAGTCAGAAAAGTGACTGTTGACGCTGTTTTGATGTAGCAATGATCCAAAGTCTTAAAACACCGATCCACAATTGTCTCCCATATGTTTTCCTTTTTGGGTACACCATGTGCTGTAAACTGAGGTCCAAAATGTACCATTTTATCTCTACGTGTCTTATTATCAATGTCACTCCTTTAGTTTTATGGCTATGCAAACGCCTCATCTCTCCGTAGTCTTTTCGTCTTCTTGTGCCAACACTGAAAACAACAAAAACTGCATTACGTTTGTCCGACAATAATGGGTGCTTTCTTTGTTGGAAATATTAGCCGGTGTCTCTATTCTGGAGAGCGTAACTACCGGTACTTGCAACATTCGGCAAAGTTGCGTGGCACTAGAATTTGTCAATATAAAGACTCCATACTGATATCTGGGAGTTGTCAGTGTTATAGTAACTTAAACTGCCTGTTTACACCACATGGGAAAATAGAGAACAACGTCCGCTCATACAAATGTGAATAAGAAAGACGACATTGGTGAAGATGTAGTCTTACAAGTAGGTGACAGTTCATGTTTATGAAACAGCCACCAACCTTCGTTCGAAGCCTCCAAGTGTGTGCCAACATCTGGAGGTCGAACTCATAACAGTATCGTACTGCTGTTGCATCTAATAGGCTCGAGCATAAGCCCTGTGCTGGTGCCTGTGCCACCTCATTGTTTGTTCCGCCTTCTGGGTTTAGAGTTGTGCACTTCATCCTGCAGTCATGTTTCTGTACCCACAATTATGCAGATGTACCAAGATACGTGTTTGGGAATAAAATGACAAGTTGACCTTTCATGTTTTTGACTGATATCAAAACATTGTTGTCCACGGTCTCTCTTTTTAATCATGAAACAGTGCTCTCAGGGAGGTACTCATTAACATTTGTTTCTATTGTGGCAGTATAGTTTACCGTGGTGTAAAAGCACCCAAGATTCAAATAGCTAAATGTTAACTAAAATGTACAGCATGATACACATTTTGTGTTGTCTCACTGTAATGTTGAGGCATTACAGTACAATGCAGCAAATTACAACCACAATTTCAGGCACACACACACACACACACACACACACACATATATTTTTTTAAATAGTTCCTTTGATGGGGTTTACATAATATTGTGGTCAGGGAATGTTTACTGCACAACTCTTGTTTCTGCATTCACCAGGCAGTTTGAAAACATTTATAGCCTACACTCCCTTAAAGCACCGAGCTTTTAAATTTGTCCCAATGAAAAGAAGCACTTGAGCAGAGAGGCTTTGTAACCACAACAGCTCAGGCCTGCAGCCTCAGCCAGATTGCCCTTAATCTGATCGTCTGACTCTGTCTGACTTTTTGATTCGGTAATCTAGAAAGTCTGTAGCAAGGCACATGTCTAAAAAACATTCTCATAGTAATACGATTCTGATTTCTGTAAACACAAAACATGTCCCGTGTTCGTTGTAATTGACATTAAATGCTAAGGTAGAGTATGTACACTAAAAGTGAACACATAGTTGTGTGGGGTAAAGAGTGCAGGTTTTCCAAAAGTTTCAGATGTGGCTCAATTCATTCATTTTCCAAACTGCTTATCCTGGTTTTGGCACAAATAATTTCCAATTGTATTGGTTCGGGAATTTTAAATTTAGATCATAAGGCGCACAATTTCTCGTCAGAGTTTTTGTTGCATCATTCTTGTAGGTTTGTTTGTTTTGACCGTTCCGACAATGTTATGGCAATGATTTATGTTAATGGCCTTGGGTCCCACAGAGGAGCTTAAAAAGTTTGGGAGGCCATTTTAAAGAATGACCGCAGGAGAAGTCTGACTTTATGGTTATCATTTTATCTTGATGGGATGTAGTGAAGGTCAGTGCAATCAGCATTTTGAGCAGCTACACAGAGTGCAGACGAGTGCTTAAGCAGGCACCTTTGCTTATCCGCAAAATAACTGGTCAGCATTCAATAGTACGAACAGCTACTTCCATTTAGCGCTGTTATATGTCAAATTGCCATTACACCTGCGATTGACTGGCAACTACTTCAGGTTGTACTTCCACTGCCCAAAGTCAGCAGGGATAAACTCCAGCACACCCGCGACCCTTGTGTGGATGTGCGGCTTGGAAAATGGATGGATAGAGAAATGAACGGATGACTCAATGTAGTCCACAGAAACGATACAACATTCAGACTGACGATCATTTTATTTGGTTGTGAGGAACGGCTTGAGCCGTTTGTGCTTTAGGGTAAAAGCATTCATATTCATAAAGCCCAACCATATAAAAGGCAACACTTTGTAGACTGTTGAAAATGAAACGCAGTTAAGAAATAGGCCAAGTGGTCCATTTACATGGCAGCTTGAGCTTTTTGTGCCACTGAACATTTTCCTCTGCTGCCATTATGGTTCTGTGCGCCCAAACAGCGCCGCCTGTACGCGTCTCCAGGCGGTCAGGGATGGCTGCATGCTGAGTGGCTGTAGCTACTCGAGTGTGAAATGTGAGCCCATTATGTCAACAGATGTTACAGACAGCAGAGGAGTGCAAGCGTGGCATGAGGAAGGACGTATGTTGTGAATGCAGAGCCCAAAATAAATGTCAGTGACACACAAAAAGAAGAAGAGTTGTTTTTGAGCTCATTATATTAAATACGTTGCTCGTAATAAATACAAATGCAGCAGCAATGCATGGCCATAATAATGGTGGGGTTATGTACGGCTGCTGACATTAAAAGACGCCAATTAAATGTACCGGCAGGATGGACACTTAACATCGTTCTGAGGCTTACTCCTGGTCAAGGTGAATGTGGCTGCAATGATCCATCGGGTGAAATAAATTCAGGGCCAATCCATTTATTCCCCTTTTTAACAATTCCTTGGGAGAATTCAGTAATGGTGGCGGTGATGTAGACAAATTAGTGATTGTTCTCAATCAAACCAACAGAGATAATGTCCCACAAAATACAAAACTACTCAAATAACTTCTCCTTGACACTGTAAACAAAACAAAAAAAAGGTGCTGGGCTGGAAGTTTTGCACAAAGAGGAAAGCAAGACTTTTTTTTGTTTTTTGCATTGGACCCTTGTGTACAGTTGAAATCATGTGACAGTTACACAAAGTCATGCTCGTATATGGTCAGCCCACACTGAATGTTATCCCCCATGAAGTGCAACATCATCTCTCTGGAAAAATCATCACGCCATATCTGCATTTGTTCATACATCGTCATCCACCTCCTCCTGACTAGATCGGCCACACCATTTTCTCTCTCACACTCTCATATGAGCTTCAGCAGCAGCTCGTAGGTGGCGTTGATGATACCCCAGGAGAGGAGTGAGCGGTGGTAATTGAGGTGGGCCCCCCGAAAAAGCATGGCCACGCTTCCACCTCGCTCCCGCCACACCATGAGCAACACCTGCCCGCACGGCTGGAAGGCTCCGCCCACTCGAGACTGAGCCCGCGACTTGATCACGTTTAACGGGTAGAACATGATGCCGAGTGCCGCCCCAAGAACGCCCCCGCATACAAAATCGTTAACGAGGTGACCGGCCCGGCTGGTGGCTTCGGGGAGCTGTTCCTTTATGGGTCCTCGCAGCCCGAAGAAGAGCACGTTGCTCGGGCCATTGCGGAGTAATATGGGCACAAGCCCACGGTAGCACTCCCGGAAACCGTACTCCGTCAGGAGTGTCCTGAAGGTGTGAGCCGTGTTGTTGAAGCGTCCGTGGTGTCGGTGATCCTGAAGGAGCGTCTGCACACGCTCAAAGGGGGCCAGGAAGGCCTCCGCTGTCCCCGCCAGCGCAGCGGCAAAGCTTCGCGTGACCAGCTCCGGCACACCGCTGCCCTCGGCCCGCTCTAGAAGAACTCGGGAGAAGTCCTGGTACAAGCCGAACATAATAGCCACGGTGGTGCTCTTTTGGAGCAGAGGTGGGAGCAGCCCCCTGTACAGGTTTCGGAGGCCATCCTTCTGGAGCTGCCGGACCGCCTCGACCGCCAGGACGCCGTGTAGCTGTTGGCGAAAGAGAACCTTCTGGATGGGAAAGGTCACCATGATGTTGGTGAAAGCCGCGATGGAGCCGCAGAAGTAATGCTTTCCTTGAGGTCCCAGAATGGCGCTCAGAGGCCCGGTGGAAAGCAAGCAGTGACCTCCTTTGCTCAAGGAGGCCGGCGGTGGAGGTGTCTGGGCGGATGGAGAGTCCATGGTGTCAAGGAAGACTCAGTGCTCCTTGAGAATCACATTAGACCCACTCTCCTCGTTAAACACCTGCCATGACACAGACAATATTTTGTTGCCGGTACTAGAAAGGTGACAAATGTTGCCACACCACCAGTGTTGTATGTGAACAAGTTCAATGAACAAAAGTTCAGGAATTAATTCATATTTTAGGCAAACGTGAACTGAAAATAGTGTATTTTTGATTCGTGAAGACGTGAACGTATCTGTGAACAAGCTCATTCTGGGGCCAGTGAATGGTTTTTGAACGGCAGTTAATTTTTCTCCAAGAATGCCAGGTTTTCTCTTGTAATACTACACGGAGAAAAGCCGGCTCAACACGCTGTATCAATGTTAACCTAATTCATGTGTTTCATCATGATTTATTTGATCAGTTAGCATCTGTAATGGTGGATACAATTAACCTATTGAGGAATTGTTTCTTTATTAAATTAATATAATTTTTAAAAATACCCTTAATTTTATATGGCAATGTATACTGTTACTATCAAGTAAATCAATTCTAAACCCTTTCATCCATTACATTTTTTCATTCATCTTCCAAACCGCTTGATCCTCACTAGGGTCGCGGGGGGTGCTGGAGCCTATCCCAGCTGTCTCCGGGGCAGTAGGCGGGGGACACCCAGAATCGGTTGCCAGCCAATCGCAGTCATCCATTACATCAAATGCCAATACATTTATGTTCAAATATGGAGAACAAGTTTACACAGGCCAGAGATATCGCAGTCAAGTCAAGTCAACTGTATTTATAGAGCACTTTCAAACAGCCATCGCCGCATACAAAGTGCTGTACGTGGAGCAATTTAACATATACAATAAACAGTAAAACAAATCGGTAATAAAGACGGTAGAAAGCACCAAACAGTAAAACCAAGAACAAATCTAAGTCATGCTGAGTCGAAAGCCAGAGAATACAAGTGAGTTTTGAGGAGGGTTTTGAAGATGGGCAGTGAGGAGGCTTGACGAATGTTCGGTGGGAGGTCATTCCAGAGAGAGGGACCAGCAACAGAAAAGGCTCGATCCCCTCTAAACCTCAGTTTAGCAGGGGTTAATCAGATCGTTACTCAACCTATAGTTGAGACGATTAACAAATACGCGTAACTACGACGACAAAGTTGCGGTTTGAACGCTTACTGTGCAAACCTAATAAAGAAAAATTCGGACATTATTGTGCATAATTTGACTTAGTGAACGCTGGCGCGTTTGGCTGCCGCTGCTCAACCCGTATTGTTTTGTGTTTTTTGTTATTGTAAAGTGTCCTTGGGTGTCTTGAAAGGCGCTTATAAATAAAATGTATTATTATTATTATTATTATTATTATTATTAAGTAATGCTGACGCTCACCTAAGCGGCTACCTTAATGTCTTCGATCGACTTGGAACACGCCCTCTGTTTCCTTGCACTTTGTCCAGTTACGTCAGTTTTCGATCTTGAACAAAAAGAAAAGCTCCGGAAATGCGACTACTGTAGTCGTAAACCATGCAAAACGAAAGCTGGAATGTGAATATATGTAGAAAATGAGTAACCCGTGAGGTTAAAATTCAGCAACTTCTCCGGAGCTAAACGCGTTCGCCTACCCAATCGGCTATCTTGGCTATCTCAATCTCGTACAAACGAACTATCAAGGGTAATAATTATAGAATACAGTATAATGTAAGATACAATCACGCCGTGTCAGTTTAGCATGCTAGGTGGCTAACCTGACAGCCTCAAAATGGACAAGGGGCATCATGATGACAGGTTGTTGTGGACACCGGACGGACATTGAACGTCAAGAGACAAAGGGAGAACCTCCACGTTCAGAAACCTGCGGGCTTAAAAAGTGTCCTTACCCGTCGTGTGGGCCAGTCGCTGTGCAGTCCCACCGACAGGTGGGGAGCATCAGGTTTACTTCCCTGAAGAACAAATAGGCCAATGGTCTAGGTCGTGTCTGCAGCCCCAGTAACTGGTCCCTCTTCTTCTGTCTCAATTGTATCCACTGCCATGACTATTGGATAGCGTTTTCGCCATCTAGTGGATAGATGTGTAACTCTAATAGATGTCGTCAGATTGTACGTTAGTGTGCTCGTAAGCACTAAGTAGTCAACACATGCTGTTTTAGTGTTGTTGATGATGATAGTTATTATGATTCCATAATAAGAGAGGATGCTTGGATCTTGGTGTGATAAGGTCTTAATATGCAATCTCATCTCCAAACAGAAACTATGTGTACAAAAGGCAGTTGCAAACTTGCATTGATTGTGTGGACTTTTCTCTTAAATGTCACTAAGCACGTACAGTAAGCCGAAGCATACGGCTACATTGATCTCCAATAACAAGACTACAACCCAGTATAAATACAAGATACATTTTCCCTGGGGTTTAAGGTGGAAATATCGTCGTTTATATCAAACAATACCGCATAAAATATTATTTGTGTATTTGGACATATTTGGGGGTAAAACACAGTAAACAACCTTGACCAATCATTGTCGTTTCCACGGGTTCCATCAATCAGAACAGAGGGTCACCAAATGACTTCCTTGTTTCTGATAGATGTACGATGGTAAAAGTTTGGAATTTTCTGTTATTTTATTTCACACATCGGCATTCGTTTGAATGCTGACCGAACTACCCTGTCGTTAGCAGCAGACGTTTGGAATTTATGTGTTCCAAAGCGCGGGTCGTAGTTAAAAAAATATATTTATTGGAGGGGGTGGGTGATTGGGTTTTTTTCCCCAGGAGTTGTTTATGGCGGCCGTAAAGTAGAGTGTTTGCGACAGTAGTATGACGTCATCAACGAGTCCTAAATGAACGACCGATGGGGATTATTTAAAATAAATACAGTATATTATCTGATCGTTTCTTTTATAACGCGTGTAATGTTACACGCGAACGCATGCATGTTAACTGTTATCGAGAGGCGTAAATTGGAACACCCAATAAAATTAGATAAAATAACCCCGAGTGTCGCTTAATAATGCTAGCGTTAGCTTTATAGTTTGTTTGTGATCGATTAGGTTTAATCTTGAGAATGTAATTTGCACCCGCTACGAGTAGGATGAGATAAGAATTCTGTATGTCAGAACTGGACTAGAACGAGAGCTGCATCTGAAGCTAGTTTGTCGTCTTCGCTACCGATAACTGTTCATCACAAATGTCAGCGCAAAAAGACTGCGAGTTTTTGGTCAAAAGAGCTCGGGAACTTGTTCCTGATGACCCCTGTGCGGCTAAAGCCTGGCTCATAACTGCCAGAACGCTTTACCCTGCCGACTTTAACATACAGGTAAGGTCTACCACATCTCTTGCATGATTTTAGGTTGTTCAATTCATTAGGGACACAAAGAAATTCAAAACGTGCTGTATTAAGAGATTCTGCCTTTATAAAAGTAATAATGCTTTTATTTGATTGCACTGTCAGCTATACGTTCACTTCACCACTGTCAGTTATTTTAAAAATGCAAACTTGTCCAACGTGTACATGAGTCACAATAATACATTTTCTCCACAGTATGAAATGTACATCATTGAACGCAATGCAGAAAGGACAACTTGCGCTGGGAGATTGCTGTATGACATGTGGGTGACTTGCTCAGTGGTTCATGTCTTGGGGTGGAAACACTTTTTGAAGATACTGTATTTCATCCATCTTTTAGGTTTTTAAATTTCCCAGATCAGCCCATTGTGTGGCGTGAGATAAGTGTCATCACAGCAGCTCTGCGCAATGACGCTCAGGACAAACATTCCCAGTTCCTTCGAGGTGAGAGAAACGTGTAGTTTCAGTTGTGTTTCTTTGTGCATTGTAATGCTATACGCCTATCCTTGAGGATTTAAAGCCTATTTTAACAGGCACAGTTTGTTTGTCTTCACCAGGGCTTTTTGAAACACTGCCTGGTCGTATACAGTGTGAGATGTTGCTGAAAGCAACGGAGCAGTGCTTCAACACTTTAGAGAAGGCAGAGATGCTGTTGCTCCTTCTGAAGCGCTTTCCAGAGTCCGTGGTCCAACACGGGGTATGTGATTTATGACAATACAGTGAAAAAAAGGGAGGAAATATAATTTCATTATCCTTTTGTCTCAAAAGGTGAGTCTAGGCGAGACATTGTTGGAAGCAGAGACATCTGAGAAAGTGGAATCACCCATCAACTGCTTCAGAAAACTTTTTGGTTTGTGAACACTTTAATTAGTGCTTGCAATCACTTTCTCGTGTTAAAAACAATGTGCAAAGTGCAATTATTAGAAATTGTAAACTTGAACATAGGGCACTGTTTTACCTCTAAGAAATAGTATGAAATCATTGTTCCAGGGTCAAACTGTCCCCCTCATATCACCCTTGTCAACTGCAAGTTTTAAAGTCACATTTTAACATTCTTAAATATCATGTAGATATTGAAATAAGGCAGTGTTGTCAAACTCATTTTTCTCACTGGGCCCATTGTAGTTTCCCTTGCAGGGCTGTTAAGATTGTAGATAAAGAAGTCAAAAATAATGTTTTATTCAACTATTGTTGAAGTTACTCGAATGAGCGAATTGGTAACCAGAAAAGGCTTACAATATCAGTCTTACTTATTAGATGTGAGAATTTGAAATTTTGGTACAGGTTTTAGCAAGCATCATGGAAGAAGTTGACAAGTGGGATTTGCTTTCACGGGCCACATAAAATGATTTTGTGGGCCAGATCTGGCCCCCCTGCCTTGAATTTGACATATGTGAAATAAAATGACCACCAATATAAAAACAACAATCCTAACTTAAATGATGACTGAAGTAGTTGTGATGCAAAGGTAATATTGGTCAACAGCAAATTTTAAACCAGTGATGGCATTATGTGTCCCAAAATGTATTTTTCACGTTGGCTTAAAGAAGTGTTTTTACTTTCCTCTAGCATGTGAGGTTTTTGTGATTTTAAATTTTTTTTAAATCTTTGACCTACAAAAGGTTGAGCGATACAGATTTTACCATGCGTTGTAATTTATAGCGATGATGTTTCAGAAAATTCATTTGTTGCTGAACCTAGTTTCTGTCTTTGTGATACAGTGTGTGACGTCTTTCCTTTGGTTATAAACAACATGGACATGCGCCTGCCAGCCAGCTTGATGCAGAAATATATCCTGAAAGCTGCTGAATTCTACATCGGTTATGTCACCCGAGGACCTTCACCCGATGGACAGATAAACGGTGACGTATATCAGCGTGCTTGTTCTTGATTGTTTCTCTGGATTCATTTATTCTGACAGCAGTTATATTAAGCTTTGCCTTTTTATTCTTTCGGTTAGCGTCTCAAGAAGGTGGTCCCCTAAAGTCTCCCAGTGTCTCCCGTGGCTCCCAGCGCTACGTTATAGGCGGCTTGTCGGAAAAGTCCTCAGTGGTGTCCGAACCTTGGGAGAGGCTGTTGGACCTGGTTGCTGTCGTCGGCACGCGATGCGAGTGGCAGGGAGACAAAGGGCAGAGGTAGGCAATCTATTGATTTCTCTGTATAGCTGTAAAAATTATCAAATTTCATGTTTGTCGCACATCAGTTCTCGAGCAACACGCATCTAATGCATGCAGTTTCTCAAATGGTAGCAGTGTGGGAGGTACTTTGAGCTTGTCCAGCCAATCATTAATCCGAGGATCCTCTGTCGTCCATCGTCCATATTTTGGTCATTCATCACCTCTTTGGCAGTGTCAATGCAGTCAGTGCATTATTATTAGTTGATCTTTAGCTATCATATTGTGCAGCTGGACCTCATGATGTAGCCAGTGATTGTTGTGAGGTTACTCAAGTTGTAATTGTACCTTTCTTTTGTAGAAGCTATATTGACTTACTTCAGAGAGTGAAGGAGCTGTGTCGCTACTTACCGGGCCTGGAGGGAGACACCAGAGCCCGCTGTTGCAGTCAGGTTGTTATCTGCGCCGCCCTTGTCCTCTTCCGCAATGCCTTCCTCTACATCTCAAATGTGCAGCCAGCGCTGTTCCAAGGTCGGTCGGTCATCATCGCTGCACACACACAAACATCGACTCACTATGTTTAACAGAATTAAACCTGACGACCTGTTGGTTTTATTAATCAGGCGTGAGTACTCTGAACTTGAGCCCGTGGATTCTAGTGGAGGACTTCAGCTCAGTGTACAATGATGTGGACGCAGAGAGAGGAACAGTCAAACACACGCACAAGAAACGCAAAATGGCCGATGGCAGAGAGAAGACCATTGTGAGGATAATGCAAATGTACACCGATGCATTTACTCGAAAAAGGGATCGTGTCTTTATCTACAGTGTCGGTGTGTGCATGCTTGTGTGTGTGTGATTCCAGAGCTCAGATGATGAGGAAGGCTTGGGGAAGGTGCGTGGGCGACACATCTTGGTGAACAAGACTGAAATGCCCAACTGGTCAGAGACTCTGGAGGGCTTTTATACAGCGAGGGAAAGCTGGGACCTTCTTCACTCCCATGACACCCTTGAAACTGGTAATCACCTCCTCTATTCTTTTATGTATTGATGCGCCGTTATTCAATGAAAGTATTTCATTGGCACCAGCCTGTGGAATCTTGGTCCCAAGGCACTATGTTGAAATGAGTTTTTGGGAGCTTCATTTAAACTAAAGTAGTGCTTTGCTGCCATCTTGTGTCATCTACAGGCAATTATAAACCTTTGTGTGTGTGTGTGTGTGTGGGTGGGGTCACTTGCTCGTGCATTATTACTATTTGCAGGGGAACACTGTCTCAGTTTTGAATGATTGGGTGACTTTTTATTGACATTTTATTTGGGGTTGGGGGTTGATTTGTTCTTTTTACAGAGTTCAAAAAGATTTGTGCCTCTTGGAAGACAGAGAGCTGGCTGTGGTTCCGAATTTTCCTCACAGACATGATCATATATCAGGCAAGAAACTATTCCATAAACCAGAACAATTTTGAGCCAAGTACACCAGTATGAAGTGCTGTCAGGCTACCGCAAACAAACACAAAAGTCCCTGACAGAGAACGATTTTTCTCTGCAACGTTGTTCCAACTGTCTATCGTCTTGCTTGATAAGTGATGCTTGACCCTGTGTTTTCCAGGGACAGTACCGTAAGGCCCTGTCCAGCCTGCATCAAATGGCCGCCGTGCAGCAGCCTCAGTCGGGCCAGCAGAGTCCCTCGGGTCAGATCAGTCTGGAGCACCACAGGGCCCTCATACAGCAGGCCTCCTGCCACTATGCGCTGGGAGAATACAGGGTAAGCACAAGCATGCTTGTTTCGTACAATGTGAGTCGTCTCTGCTGCCCCACTCATTCAATTTTTTTAGATGGCCTGTGAGAAGCTTCTTGATGTTGTCAGCGGACTGGTACCCCCAAACCATGAACCAACAAAGGCCTCCGAAGATCAGATGAGAGTCAAGACCAAAGTAAAGAAAAGTAAGATATTCATTCTTGGATTTTTCATGAGGCGATTTGACCAAATAACCAAATCATATGAATGATTATTAATTTGTCCAAACTAGGTCATGACCTGAGATTGCTCCCATGCACCAGCAATGCTGTGTTGCCTTTCTGCCTCCAGCTGATGTTGGCCTGTTTCAAGGTACTGTTTGTCCACGTTGTGCAGTTGTAGTCATATGCACTAAAACAACCATTTCCTCCTTTTGCGCCACCCAGCCACGAGCCTTTACAGACACCCGAGATGACCTGTCGTTAGGTCACGTGGTGGTCCTCCTGCAGTACGACTGGCCACAGGGCGAGATGCTCTTTCTAAAAGCCGTGGATAAGATCTGTCTTCAAGGCGGTTTCCAGTATGAGAATTTCTTCAACTATGTCACCAGTATCCTGCCTTCCAGATTCTTTATTGTCCTTGCAAACGTAATCTGGATCCATTTTCTGAGTGTTGTATTTATTCCCTGTCTTATTGATAAATGATTGATCCTTTGACAAAATGGGAAAAAAATTGTGTTCTAGATGACATTTTGGGATAAAATATCTGTCAAACAAGGTTATGTCCTTACACAGACAGAAAGTAAATTAAGCAACTTTTGTTTTGCCGTCAAATGACAAAATGAGTCAAATTTAACCTGAACAGGTTGTAAATACTGTATTTTTATGGACAATAAGGCCCTCCAGAGTATAATTCACACCAGTCAAAAAATGCTACATGAAGATGATGAAAACAAATGGAAGTCACACTGGAGAATAAGTTGCATTTTTTAGAGGGAAATTGATTTTATGACACCCCAAAATCCCCGTTCACTCATCGTGGCAGCGTTCGGAAATTAACCGGTCGCAAATTTATATCATTGCTCAAATGTGCCCAAATCATAGCAGCACCACACCCCGTGTGCTCTCTTGTCATGGATGTTACCCTCCTTGAGCTCACATCCTTTGTCAGACATCGACATGCTGGAGGAGTTTGCTTACCTGCGAACTCCTGACGGCGGCAGGATCCAGCTGGAGCTGCTACCCAATCAGGGAATGCTGATTAAGTAAGTGCTTCACATTCAATCAGTCAGCATCCGGCCTGGCATACACCAGGCTTTGTCGGTTTGTTGTTCAGAAGGAAGGTCAACTTGATGATCAGTTTGTCGAGGACTTAACCCACAAAGATGCTGTCATAGGAGCGGGCTTTAAAAAGAGAAGGGTTGGTCAGTATCTCATAAAAGTGAGGACACCCCTTACATTTTTGGGAATATCTTTTTTTAGGGGGCAACACAGGAGAAATGATATTTTGCTATAATAGAAAGGAGTGAGTGCAGATGAACCGTCACCGCAAAAATAACTCAACACGTAGCCATCAATGTCAAAACCACTGGCAACAAAAAGTGACTACAACTAAGTGAAAATATCCATATTGGGCCGAAAGTGTTGATAATGGCCATCAATGGGTTTTTTTCCCCCCATTACTACTCCAACCTTCTTGGGAATGGAGCTGACCAGAGTTTTACAGGTAGCCATTGGAATCTTTTCCACTCCTCCAGGACGCCAACACGGAGCTTGTGAGTGGGTATTGGCAATCTTATAGCCTTGAAAAGAGGCCAGAGGTCACCAACATTTTTTGTGAGCCGCCACTTTGGTACTGAATAATATGAAGGGTTACCAGTTAGATCGGGACTTCTGAAATACCAAATTGGCTAAAAATTGCTTTCAATACATGGCCACAATTAATGACACAATGAAGATGTGAAGACGCCGATCGTTTTTATGATTTCTCACAATAATTACAGTTTGAATATTTTGAGCCACAGTCTCAAGTAAACTTTTGGAGATGTATTTTTCCCGTTGATTCCGAATCTGCCATCGTTTTTTTCACTCGCGCATCAGGTCTTCATAATAGTAATATAATAACAGTCACATAATATGTAATATTGTAATCTATTTTGTAACGTTTATGGAATTAATGGTTAGGTTCAGCAACAGGTGTAATTTTTTTTCTGAAATGCCATAGTTATAAATTATAGAAGTAAACTCCATATTGTGCAAACTTTTATAGGTCAGACTTCAAAATGAAAATATCTATAGTGCTGGGAGGAAAAAAAGTAATTACATTTGGGGGGGGAATCAGCGTAAAAAATACGTTAAAGGACATATAATGCCATTTCTGATAAAAAATTTGCTGTTGACCAGTGTAAATAATAACATGGTGAGGATGTGTTGGTACTGATCGTCATAATAATTATCAACAATGATTGAACAAGGTGGGATATAGAAAATTATAAATATTCAACTCTTTCTATAAATCTCTTCATGTGTTTACATTTTGTAATGTTCACTTCTACAACATTTCTAAGAAATCACATTGTCTCATCACTGTTGAGTTACTTTTTGAAGAGGCCTTCTTATGTAGAGTACCTAGGGCAACATGTCTTTTTCACAAATTCAGCTATTTGCCACGAGGTGACATGTTCAACTTCCAGTGACCGCTGTGAGACTATGAGAGCGATAACACAAACAACCCGCACGACACCATGGATGAAAAAAAATGGCTAATTGGGCCCAATATGGACAAGTTCGCCTAGGGGTGTACTCACTTTTGTTGCCAGGGTTTTGGACATGAATGGCTGTGTGTTGACTTATTTTGAGGGGAAAGGACATTTACACTGCTCTACGAGCTGCACACTGACTTCTCTCCAGTCAAGTAAAGTGTCATTTCTTCTCGATTGTCCCATTAAAAGACAAAGTGTTGAGAACAATGTGCGGGTTGTACTTCGTTTTGTGAGATACTGTCTGTCAAATCTATCAACTTAAACTTTCAGAGTTGCAGACTTAGGAACACTGAAATGCAACCGCACTGACCGAGTGTTTGAATGTTGCTGTCCCTCAGGAACCCTAGGCCCACCCTGGGGTTGGAGTTAAACACCCTTCTGCTACAAGGGGTGCAGACGATGGACAGGTACCCCGGGCCCCTCCTACCACAGTGCCCATCCCTCCCCCAAGCACCAGTCACCATTCATTCCCAACTCCAAGGCCTGCCATACCCCCCTTCCCAGATTTTTATTTGGGTCAATCATTTAAGAACAAGTCGTCGTCGTCGCAGTTTGGTTGATTTGAGCCATCGCTCGTCTTTCTGTGGTCATCACCGTTGTTAGTTAAGACGATGTCGTTCTTGTTGTACAGTTAGTTTCTTTTGGCCTTTTCACAGCACTTGGTCTCATTTCATTTGTGCTTATATTTCATGTGTACTGTTGATTGAGCTTGTTGCTTAATGGTTTATCATTGACGTGGCATTCAAACATCGCTCTCTCAACGCAATGACTGTTTATCTGTGTTCTCATATGCAGACACCACACAGTGACGAGAGGGATCACCAAAGGAGTGAAGGAGGATTTCCGTTTGGCCATGGAAAGGCAAGTGTCGCGGTGTGGGGAGAACCTGCTCAGTGTGCTGCACCGTTTCTGTATCAACGAGAAAATCATAATCGTCCAGTCTCTCCCTTGACACTTTAAACATTCTCAAAAAGGAGTTTTAACAGGTTTTTTTTTAACAGTAAAATGTGGAAAAAGCACTTCATAGTTACCACACTGGTATTTTGTTTTGGGGCGGGGCTTAATAATAACCATAAATAGTTCAGTACTGTTGTGTTGGTTTCAACATGCATAACCACAACATTTCAAGTGGTTTTAATAGAATGTGATATTTTGTCAGAGGTTTGATCAAATAATTCCCATTTTGGTTTTCTTTGTGAGAACTTGTTCTTGTCTTCTTATGCATTACCACTCCCACCATTGGGCACAAGATGGCAGCAACTAAAAATTGCATTCAAAGGAAAATGGTTAAACTGTTGGAAACGACTATGAAAAGCCTTGTCGACAAACCCTTGTAAATACCTTGCTGACATTCAAAGTGAGCCACATAAATAGCCGCTTTTGGAGCTCCTTAGATATTGCAAGTGTACTTGGGTTGCTTTTGTGTATTTTAGATTGGCCTTAAATTGTAAATAAAGCATTCAACAATCCTGGTGTGTTATCTTGAATGAGATTTTTTTTAAACACACATTTTGTTTACTTAACAAAATGTTCATATATTCTTTGACATGCAAACTGATGTGTTATTGTGATGTATAGTAATTTGCAACATTAACATACAATCTATAAATACCAAATGTCACATTTTTTATTTGCATCCTACTCATTTTCCTATATTTTCCCAATGCAAACAACGGTAGTTGCTTAAGGCCCTGTCACACCTTGACGATTCAGCCAGCGTATGCCGACGTATCAGAATTTCCCTAAAACGCTGGCATACACTGAATTATCGAATTTTTTTTCAATTTTGGGCGTATACATAGCGTATTCATAACGGGTTGGACGTATACATAACGTATCAGTAAATTATATAGAACGTTTCGATAACTTATAGATAACTTATTCCAACGAATGCCTAGCGTGTTGCCGGCGTACACAACTTATGCCCAACGATAGTCTAATTTATGCATAGCGTGCAGCAGCGTATTGCCGACGATCACGTGACGTAGTCTGTAAAAAGGCTGGCGCTCGACGTTTCAAATAACTGCACTAGACATTACAGTACCAACATCTGTTTGGGACTATCCCCGGTCTAGTTAAAATGGTATAACCCAAGAGGCAAGGTGCGGCTTGCCATCGTTACTGTGAGTTGCTATTCACGCTATTAAAGCAGCAATCAAACGCCATTATGACTTGTGTCATTAATAAACCAAACAACATCAGCGTCATGCCAAAGAAAAGTCTGGGGAGCTCATCAAAGGTCTCGCACAGCCTCAGCCCATCACAGCCACTGCAGCCTTCGCCAACTACGTGCGTGACAGCCTGGTCAGCATGTCCAAGCGCAAGTTCCGAAAGGCACGGATGTTGGAGAACAGCTAGTAGGTATTCTCGACGTATTTGGACTTATGAGTAACCTACACTTAACGTGTTTGAACGTGTGCAACGATCGCATAACTTACCTATTACTTATGGCCTGCGTATACGGGACGTATAGCCATACGCTGACATACGTCGAGAAATTTTAAGCATGCTTAAAATTTCTCGACGACCTCGACGTACTTCGACGTATACCAACGTGCTTCAGCGTGCTGTTACGTATACAAAACTTACCCATAACTTATTCGACGTACGCCAGCGTATTTGCCAAATTTTTCCTACGTCGGCATACGCTGGCTAAATCGTCAAGGTGTGACAGGGGCTTTACTTGCACCATTTGAATGCAGAGAAGACAAAGATGTACTTTATTAAATTAGGTAGAAAATTTATGCTGGGGTGGGGCACAAGTGACAGGTTTTCATCAAGTTTACCAGACCCCTGCAGATAACAAAAACATTTCAAGTTGCTCAAAAAAAACAAACAAACAAACAAACAAACACTTAAATATCCAAGAGTGCTTGAAAGCCAAAATCCCAAAATAGAGAATGCACTTTTAGTGAGTGTCAATTTTCATCAAGAGTCACTGCCTGACCCCACAATAATTCAATTTCTATTCTTGTAGGACAGCGTTGATCAAGATTTAAAACTACAGGGTTTGGCCTCAACTCTGACAAAGTAATAGAATGAGATCAAACGTGACATACGTATACAGACCAAGGCGTACAGTATGTTACCAAATGTTGGGCTTTACTAACATCCCCATCTCATGTTAGCCAATCTTTATCGGGTCATGCCTTCACACGATAGAAAATATTTCTGGTAAATCTTCTTCTCGGCGTTGCCGCCCCAAGCAACACCACCCTGAACGGCCGCTCATGTTGCACATGCCAGAAACCACCAATGCCTCCACCATTCATTTTACAGACAAAACTGCCAGAACAACTTGTCAAACATTGCGTTTATTACAACTACCACAGGAATAAATACAATATTGACACATGGTTTAGTTGCACAATTGAAGCAGGGTTAATCTCCTCTCAAAATGTCTAAGGCTAATTAACATTGACAGTCCACTTGTAGGTAGAAGTTTCAAACACAAGTTTCACATATGCTTTATTTACAAAAAGTAAAGAATATTGGGCTTTCAAGTGAAATTCCAAGATGAACCAAAAATGCACGATGAGCTTTACAAGGAGATTTACCGGTAATCTGACCGTGTCAAAACTTGACTGCACATGTAACCGTTGAATGTTTCAATGCACAACTTGTGCCTTCTAACAAGGATCAGAATGGCAAAATTCACAAGACGCGTTCAAAAGTTTTGAGGTCACCTGTGAAAGTTATAGAATTATCCTGAAATGTCATTTGAAAGCCGACTATCCTGAACCTTTTGTGAGCAGTGTACTGTACGTATATATAAATCAAGGCAAGTGGTGTGTGACATAGATCAGCCTTTTATTGTGTGAGTACAGTGCAAGACTTTTCTTCATTGCACAATATTCGTTCAAATATACATGTTCAAAAAAATACAAGCACAAATAATTAGTACACTCTCACCAAAACATTTACCCCCAAAAAAAAAAATCTGCATATTCTATATGCTCATACCCAGTGGATAACAATGTGTCTAAAGAGCATTACTGGTTTTCAATTCTTAATTGGATTTGCATAGCCAAGGAAAAATCAAATCTGGGCAAAGTTTAGTTGGATTAATCTGACTAATTATCTCATGAGGAAATGACTGTCATTGTGCTTGGGGTGTGTGTGGAGGTGTCACAGAGAGGGAAAATGATTATTCTGAATAATAAGCTTCCTGTAGCTCCTACGCTCCAACTTCCAAGAAGAAAGTGACGCTCCCAAGGTAGCGGTCGGTGGGCGAGTCGTTGATGATGCCCTTTCCGTTCAGCTTGCACTGCACTTGGATATGAGTATCGTACTGCACTCCCAAGAAGCGCACGGCCACCACCGGAGACGAGTAGTTCACCTGACGGCCCAGACGTCAAGACATTGATTGTGTGACAAACTTTTTGAATTGATTGGTTGGTAATATGCTCTTACATGTCGGAGTTTCCCGTAGTAAGGATAGTACTTCAGGTCAAAAATACTCTTGGGGAAAAATTGGATTTCTCCCAAGGCATCTGATGGTCCTCTCTAAAAGAGACATTTGTTGAAAGAGACATTAATTTAATTTTCATTATTTCTTATAGTTAAATGTAATTCAACCTTTCTAATGTAGAGGTTCCACATAATTGCATTACTCTCTCAAGATACAACACACCTATTAAAAGGGGATGTTGATAGATACCTTGACTCCACAAGTAACATTGACCGGTTTCCCTTGGCCAGGCAGGTATCCAAGAATCTAGAGGAAAAAAATGTACATCTCACTATCACCGCCATAACACAGGGGTGTCAAACTCATTTTTGTTGTGGGCCACATTGTAGTTACGGTTTCCTTTGGAGGGCCGTTATGAATTTTGGGAAACCATATAAATCTTTAATCACCTCCACATATTACATACACAGCGCACAGGAAATTGATGAATAGACACTAGTTTTAAAATCAGAAGTCAAGAATAATGACTGACTTATTGTGGATTACATAATTTGAAATGTTGGTTTAGTAAGCATCATGGAACTTGACATACTTGATTTGCTGGGATAGGCTCCAGCACCCCGCGACCTAGTGAGGATCAAGTGGTTCGGAAGATGAATTTATGGGCCACATAAAATGATGTGGCGGGTCAGATCTGGCCCCCGGGCCTTGACTTTGTCACCTGTACCATAAGAGAACTCCTCTCCTTCCTTTTTCATCTCGTCTTTTTTTTTTTATAGCAACATTGCCACCTAGCGTACATTTCATCCGTCCATTCATTTTCTGTACTGTAGCTTGTTCTCAGCAGCAGCTCTTGGTTTTGGAATTTGGGAGAAAGCTGAAGAAAACCCATTTCAGCAAGAACATGCAAACTTCACGCACCTCTCTATTGGGAGGCAGACGTGCTAACCCCTCATTATCTGTTGCTATTACAATCACAATCGATGCTGCGAACGGAGGGTTATCTATTCGCTGCATGGTTAAAGCAATATCTAAAATCTGTAAGTAATTGAATTCCCCCCCCCCCCTCGAAAAGATTTGTAATTGCCTTTAGGTGCGTGAACTCCTTAACTCTCTTCAACATGCAGTAGTTCCATGGCACCAAGATAAAAATAATGATAATAATAATCTAGATGCCAGCAAAGCACTACGCTTGTATAAATGAAATTCCTCAATTCACTTCAGCATAAATTCCTTGGCTCCAAGTTATCACAAGATGGCAAGCCAGTAATTCTTTCATTGCCATCCTCAGATGGCTTTTTCCTCTACCTTAAATGGCCACAAAGTGACACGATATCACATAATACCTTTGTCTCACTGCCCGCCCAAAAAAAGAAAGAAAGTCCGATTCTTTCCTGTCTTACCCTGTTCATTCGCAGGAGGATACACGGCCTCCCCTGCGAGTAGCCGTAGTGGGGGTCCTGTAGGCCCGAGCACTCCCCCAGCCAGGACCTCTTGAACTGGCACGCTTTCCTCTCGGCGTCCTCCTCCAAGTCTTCCTGCATGAAGTACCTGTCCTGTGTGCAGCGGATGTTCTTCCTCTCCTGTGCGCCATCATTGTAGGCTAAGGGGGGTGAAATAGGGGGATCGGGGCTTGAATAAATCGTTGCAATAGCTCTTCCTTGCCAAGGCCTCTGATTAAGGCAGCGTGAATGAATACAAGAAAAGGTGGGGGGTGGCCGGGGGGGGGGAACACATACACACAAAGAGGTTTCCCTTCCCAGCATGCAATGCCGGAGCAAAAGAGACTACGGGACAAAGGTACTGATGAGGATCCGTGAACTGGGTTTAACCCATGCGAGCCTCCCGAGTGGCGCAAACTCACGTCGTAAGTGTTCATCCATGGAGCGGGCGTAGCGCTTCCACGATTTGCGGTCAGAGGCGTTGAAGGAGATGTCGTGACCTTCCAGGTGTGGCGCCATGGTCATACCTGCCAGTGGAGACCCACAGACAGTCAACTGTGACAAGACACGAGGGGTGACCGACAGGGAGAAGGAGAGCCGGTGGGGGCTGAAGACTTGAAAGACCGAGTGTGAAATCTGAAGTCTAATATGTTTGCAAACTTTTCCCACCAGGTATCGCCTCAAAAATACTTGGCTCTCTAAATACCACCATGATGACCAACATTAAAATACAGGAACATAGCAGCTCTAATTATAACTTGAAGAAAATGAGCGGTATTACTGCTAGAAGTTTTGGTATTCTTGTAAATCACTGTAAAACTATGCACCGTTTCAACATGCACCGCACTTCCGAAAGGGAAAACTAAGAGAATTAAATCATTTCATTCAATATTGCATATTAAATAAAATAAAAGTTGTACATTCAATAAACATTTTAAAGTGAACTGTTAAAATTTTGTGCTTTGAAGTTAAATGAAACGGAACAGAACTTGAAAAAATATACCTGAAAAGTAAAAACTATCCTGTATTGGATTATATTTTATTTTCCGCCAAACAGTCTGTATTCATCGAGCTGCAAGCTTTATTTTAACCTTTGATTTTATTTGATGCTTTAAATGTCAAGTTTATCTTGATTTAATTTAATGCTTCTTTTGCAGACCACAAGAGGGACCTCACATGCCACCCGTGCCCCTCCGACCACACAATATATGTGCCGTTTGTGCAGTGGTCCCCAACCTTTACTTCATCTATCCATCCGTCCTCCATCCATCCATCCATCCATCCATCCATCCATCCATCCATCCATCCATCCATCCATCCATCCATCCATCCATCCATCCATCCATCCATCCATTTATTATTTCATATTTTCACCGACAGGCATAGACACAAATCAAAACAAATGATTACATAACACAACAAGATGACCCCCCCAATCTGTGTTAATTCATTTTGTTGGGGATGTTGAAAATGGAAGGAATTTGTTGCTTTTCTGTCAGTCTGTCAGATAGTCCTTTTGAAATACTTCCCAGTTGTGTTGATAACGTGGTTTAGTCAAAATACCCCGGGGATCAAGAATTAGAGTGCAATTTATATGACGTTAGCGGCTGTAGCTGTGGGGGATAATTATTCAGATAGTGTAGGCCAGACTCTAACCGTCCTGTGAAAATGGCTTTCGAGCTTTGCTTGGGTGAAGAAACTCAGTGAGGGTCGTTCTTATGTAAATTTGCCCCACAGTTATGTAACAGTCGGTAGGAAGTGCAGAACGTCTGACAAGCACATTTTCAGATGTAGACAAATTCAAGATTTACTTGGCGTTTTAAGCACATTTGATGGTATCGTAGCGTTTTTTTCCGGGTTATCATAATATGATCACATTTTACAGTGATTCACTCATTTTGATGGTCAAGAAAGATTAAACAAAACCCAACTTATTTGAGGCATGCAACTGATCAATTTGGTTGCCATGGTGTACCAATGATTTGGAGCCAAAAACAAGTCAACTCAAAGTCCCGAAGATATTCTGATGCAGTGTGAAGGGTGCGGTGTTCCGTTTACCTGGTGGCATCACTCTGTCGTTATAGGTGGGATGGTAGGGACTAATGGACCACATCAGGCAAAATATACAGCCGCCGAACATGGCCGCCAGGAAGGTGTAAAGTGCAGCGTAGAAGAGGAGGATGAGGCCTAAAAATTGAGAGAAAATTAGAAGACCGAATGGGAACTCACAAGACTTCACTTGTACTTAATAATGGACTGTTCTGGAATGTGATCTATCCAAAAACCTTTGTGGTATCCACGTTGCATCTGGAATGAAATCATCCGTAATGACCCTATGTGCATTGATTGCAATTGTTATACTTGGTCAATAATCTTTTTTATTTAATAAAAAGACTGTAGATCACATTCAAGGAAAACTACTGTAACACAACTATTTAAAAAAAATTTTTAGCATGTCATAGCTGAAATCTAAATTTAGCATAGATCAATAGGATTGTGGCTAATTGTTGCTAGGCAAAATTCATCGAACTCAATGAAAAGTGAAATAAATCATTTTTTTCCATACACGTACTCCAAAAACAACACTTTAAAGGTTTATTATGAGACATGTTTGTGTAGACATATACCTTATATCATGCCGCCCAATCACTGATCTGTATTCAATATAAAATGCAGACTGAACTCTTAGAAAGAGAGAACGTTGCAGATTTACTTCAGCGGCTAACAAAGGGGTTTTCTACGAAAAACTGCATGACTAATTCAGCAGCTTGCCTTTGTGGATAATTTTGCATTACTATTGTTGTAATTTCTATATTTTTCAATCATTTTGGCCCATGGAATTGTTAAGATTACCTATATCATCCTACATCTGTTCAAGAAATAAAAACTGAACAAATCTACAAGTTACATGTCTGGTTTGTTAGTTTTTCTGAGTCTTCTTGAATAACTGACATTTTGCTGTGCATGCACTTTTCACAGTTGGGACGATGTAGTTGCAGCCATGCTTCGTGTACCCCGAGTCCACAAAGGCCTTTCTGTTAGAGCCCAGTGAGAATTCTTCCAGCTGTCTTTTCACTAAGGAACACAGTGAACCTCCGGTTGACATCGTAGTGCAGGTCCTTTGCAGCCATGGAGGCCCCGGCCGGCCAGCTCCAAGGAGCACCAATCACCCCACTCTGGTATTGTATGGACGCGCTTGCTCACTTGCTCATTCTTGCCCGGGATACGTGGGCCCCTATTCCTCCTTATGGTTGCACTCATTGACAAGGTGGCTGTGGTAAGCTGTGCATGTGCTGCAGCATCGAGCACGTTTCTTTTTTAAATTTTATATATTTCACCAAGAATTAAAGCTACATTTTCTTGTATACCAAACTTTTGGAGTGTGTGTGTGGGGGGTGTACGTGCTAGCTTGCACTGAGGGGGTTTGGCATCCATGATGAGTTCATTGTAGGGGGTGTCGCAGCAGCTTTGGGAACGAGGATGTGGAGAGCATGTTAAGATGCGGATGGAATGTGATTTCTGGCTAACACGAGTCTCGGAGCGGCGCGCTCCCACTGGGATCACGTCCCCGGGCGGGCTGTTTTTCTCTGGAATTATCTGTGCACCTATGTAAACAGCAGTGACACACACATAGACACACACGAGACTGGAAGAACTGTTCAAGTTTTCCCAAAAACATCTAAGTGAAGAGTGGGCAACCTAGGGCCCGTGGGCCATATGCGGTTTGCGAGCGCATTTGATCCAATTCGAAAAACAAAGAAAAGTTGACACAAGAAGACCTCAGAACTCTGAACCAGGGGAGCTAACCACTCTCCACTGCGCTGCTGCATTTACTTCACAAATCCTCATGTTACACAGCCTACGGCTCGGTGCACACAGACAATCGGGCTGCTAATTTTACCCCTTCCCAACCAAGGACATCGAACGCAATCTAATAACTGTCTTGTGGGATGTAAATTAGCCTTTGATCTGAGGTGTGTTAAGTATGGATTTGTCCTAATAATGTGGTCCGAAATGGGCCAGGGCTGGCAATCTCAAATATCAAATATGTATTTAATATTTACAAGCAAAAATCTTCATGTGTGTGCAGAAAGCTGACCATTCTCGAGTCATTTGATTCCGAGGACTATTGATTGAGCAAATGTAGCCAATCAAAGAAGTGCCCCGACTGACAAAGAAGGAGGCGGCGGTGAAAGAAACATGTCCCTTAATTTATTTATTTATTTATTTGTATGAAAGCGGGTTCCCCACATGACAGGAAGTATTTTCCAAAGCAAGTTTTTTTTCTTGCTGACAAAGCCATCTTACAACGCTCCCGCCTCCGGTCGTCTTCAAAACTATCGCCGCATTCCCGGAAGTGTCTGCTCATCTTTGTTTTTGTGAAATCACGTGTGGTCATATATGATCACTCGGCCTTGAAGGACAGCATTCTAGACTGGTGGTGAAACTGAATCATTGTGTGTGGTATTAATATTAATAATAATAATAATACATTTGATTTATAAGCGCCTTTCAAAACACCCAAGGACACTTTACAATCAGGAACAAGCGTGTTCAGATGATCTGAGCACACACACAATATGACCAAAACTGATAAAAATGTCTGATTTTCCATTTTTATGTGTGAGGTCTGTCAAAGATTTTTAAAAAATAATTTAAAATTGAAAAATCCTTATGAATGTACCGGGCTTAAGTTACATATATTTATTTAAATGTTTTATGTTTTTATATTTTACTATGTAGTGCTATTTTCCTTTATTAAATACATTGAACAAAAAAAATGGTGCTGTTTTTTTTTTTTGGGGTGGGGGCTGGAACGGATTAATGGCAATTACAATTTATTCCAATGAGGAAAACTGATTTGCTATACAAACCTGTTCACAAAACGAGTTACACTTGGAAGTCAAGTTACCACTGTGTAATACTAAAAATGTTAGACTGGCACTAGGGTTGTTCCTAAATTCATTAAGGCCTTGAATTCAAAGACATTCGAACATCACGTGTTTGCTTCATCACAACAGTTTTATCCGTAAGGCCAACCGAAATGTTGCAATGAAATGTTGCAATACAAAGACCGAGAAAACCTCTGCCCGCCTCGCGTCAACTCACTCCAGCTCTTTCCCGAGCGGCCCATGAACTCCTTGGTCTCTGCATTCCACAGGTAGGTCTTCAAGTCGCTGATCTTCTGGTGCAGCGTCCGTCTGGGCAAGGGCCGGCGCTTCCACCTCTCGAAGTTGAGGTCCTCCTGCTCCAGAGGCTGGTGCTCGGCCAGCTCCTCCTGCTCCTCCTCCAGCTCCTGGCCATGTTTGAGGATCACCTTGGTCGGCTGTCGGAGAGAAGGGGAGAAAAGGCGCTCAACGCACATGACCACCTCTGCCTGATCGAAAGTGTTTGTTTTTTTTCTTTTCGTGGTAAAATGACAGACATTTAAGACGACCCTTCACTTGGCTGCATATTCATGATGTGGTCCTGTCTCCTGTCTCCGTGTTTAGGTGGATCATAAGATCCCGCTGGTGACCTTCGCGGCCCCACATTGAGAGAGACGACCTCCCTTGGAGCTGACCCTCCTGCTTGCATGTGGCAGTTCATGTCCAGATGTTTGGACTCGCAGACCCCAGGGGGACACGCAAGTACAGTAAGTATCCCCCAAAAGAGTCCCCGCACTCCCCCAAAAAACTAAATATGAATCGAACACCTCACACAGTGTTTCAATCCTAAAATGATGATTTTCATTTTATTTCATTTGAGCACTTACTGGACTTTTTGGGAGCGGGATCTCCTCAGCTCCTCCTTCTGTGGAACTGGGCTCCATCTCAGCAAGAACCTAAACATCATTAAACATGTGTTTGAAAATATGAAAATAATATGGAAACGAATCAAAGACCAGACCAATTGAAAAGGTACAGAAAATAAAGCACTCACCTGACGTTCTTCCGGTAGAAAAGCGTATTTAAAAAGTGTGGAATGTTAAAAAAAATGCTTTTTGTCAAAAGTTTTTGGGGGGTTTCATTAGAAAGTTTGAGGCCGAGGTGTGGAGAGCCTCCTTCATCGAAACGCCCAACTTAGTGAATGAAGTCAGGAAATGAGAATCATTGGGAGAGGGTGGGGGGCGAATACTAAAGTGCTTTTTTTCCCGTAGGGTTCAAGGAACGTTTTGGCAAGGGCCCGCAGCCTGGCGCTGCATTCTCCACACGCACACCGTTACGCATTGTCTCTAAACCGAGCAAAAGCATAGCTTGAATACAATATTTAAAGCTGGTTAAAACAAAAACAACAACAACAAAAACAAAAACAACGCTGTGATTCATCTATTTTTGCTCTATTTTCCTAGCAATAAAAGCAGCATAATTAATGACACGGTGACATGCGTTGGCACATGCGTGGTGCATCTTACAGAGCCTCTTTGCAAGCGTTCAACATAAACTCCTCAAGTTCAAGGAGTCCCCCCACCCACCACCACAGCCTCCCTCCCACCGCCACACAACGCATCTGCACAACAGTCACGTACGTCGCACCAAACGCAAGCCCGAGTGCAAGTGGGGGAGAGGACTCACTTGCGAGCCCCGGCTTTCTGTTACATGAAAAGAGAAGTTGCGTCATGGAAAGAAAAACGACTGGATATTTGGAACGTGCATTCACGCGTGCTTCTTTGTGTGAATTTCATGGGGAATGGGGACTCATGCTCAGCATGTTGCACTTTTGCTATAAGCCCGCCAAAGAGTACCATGATGACCCTAAAAAGTCACTTCAGTGAATCAATCATGTTAAAATGAGAGTTTGGTGTTGAAATGTTTTGGTAGGGATGCGCATTAGAGTTTGGGGAGCTTCACACAGGGAAACCCTGAATGTGGTTGAGTGCACTGCATTGTGGTATTGACCCCAGACTTGCTGTGTATTGTAACACTCCACCATCACACCTATCCATTTTCTGTTGGGCGTATTCTCATTAGGGTCACGGGTGAGATCAAGCTTATCCCAGATGACTTCAGCCAAGAGGCGGAGTACAACCTGGACTGGTCCTGTCACCAGAGAATCACACGGCACAAACAAACATTCATTCACACTCACATTCACAGCGATTACGGAACACCGCGTGGACATGCACACTGCATACAGAAAGGCCAATTCCATCCATCCGTTTATTTTCTATGTTGCCTATCCTCATTTGGGTTGTGGGTAAATTGGAGTCTATCCAAAGTGATTGGTTGTGTGTGGCAGCGAGGGTTGGGCTACAGCCGCTACACCCTGTACTGGTCACCACCTAATCGCAGAGCACACATGAGCAACCATTGACATCTATGGACATTTTAATCTTGATTTAAACATGCTGAACGCTAAAGAGCAATGTGCCGCCAATGATAATTCAACGTTCATACAATATTAATAAAACAAATATATTTAGTTCTTAATCATTTTGGTGACAATTTAAATAATTTAAACAGTTTTCAAATGAAAACAGAATTGCGCCTTCAAGGCAGATGCTTAAATCTGACAGCAGATGGGGCCACATAGCAATCTGAAGGCGCACAACGCAGTTGATCAAATCCCGTTTTTGGACTTTATGTGACAAAGCCCTTCGAAATGACTTGATAGACAAAAGCATGTTTGACACTGTTGTAGTTACTCCTAATCTTCAACTGATTTAAATCTTCATATTTCTATCAATCAACGATCAAAATGAAATGTATATGTCAACATCATTTGTTTTCTTTTGCCTTCATCCTTTTCAACAAATTTCTATTTTCTCTGAAATAGCATACAAAACCTCAAAACCTGCAACCAATTTAATTTGAACGTTATTTTTACTATATTTCGAGTTAAACCCATTGTAGATTAGTGTACACTTTTGGTGAAAATAAAGTCATACATTTAAGTAAGTCCAACTTAATATGTATTACTTCTATTACTGTATACAATTGTTTACGATGTTATCGTAATTGGATCAAACAACGCACTGCAGGCTAAATGGACGCTTGAAGATGATAGCCCAACATTTAAACTACCGGTAAAAGACAACATGAAGACATTTTTCAAATAGAATTATTCGTACTTATGTTTGAACTGACATATACGTGGATATTCATTCCTTTAAATTGTGTTGGATATTGAGAAGCGAGTTAGTGGTGAATTTCAACAGGTATCAAGCTACTGTTCTGTTAATGGATGTTTTTCCCCTTCACGGTTATGACATGCGCACACACTGCCGCGACTCCACTCTCAGTCCCCGACGCGCGGCGAGGACACGGACCCCACGGACGTGCGAGCAGCGCCGACAAGGGGATGTGAGAGTCAGTCGGGGGGCGGGGAGGGGATCTTGGTCGAGGGAGGGAGCTGCGGTCCTCGATCTGACGTTACGTCCATTCAATGACTACGGGCAGCTGGCCCGAAGATTTACAGCGAATACCATCGAGACGTCACGCTTGGCTCGTTCGGTTTGATTTACAAGCAGCGGGATCCATCGTCTGCGGCCCAACATGCCCCCGGCGCCGAGCCTTCAGTCCAGCGGGCTGACGCTGTCCGAGATCAGCATCGGTAGGCGCGTGTGCATGTGTGCAAGGTCAACAGCGTGTCTGAACAACACCTGTGGTTAGCGGGTGTGAGCCAGACTGGAGAATGCCAAGCTTTCAAACTGATCATCATAATACAGTGAGCAATGCATTGATGTTCCATCACGTATTTTTCAGGTTCATCCAGGCCGCAGCGCGTCACTGCAGGTGCGGCGCCCTGCATGCTTCTTTCGATGCATCGTGCTCCGTTAGCCACCAGCAAAATACAGTAGACAGCAATGATGTGGTACAACGTGTCATGATGGCATTATGTGGTGTGGGTTAGCTCCCAAGTTGCTTTGTTATCGCAAAGACCAGGGTAATGATTTGTTGTGGCTGTGGAAGTTGCACACGTTTGGGAGGAAAACTTATAGGGAGCATTTATAGAAGACTATGGTTTGGTTAACTATGAGTATGCCTACCAATCCTAAAAGCGCAACATGAAATGCATTTCTCTGGTTTCGATCTGAATAGTTTTCTGTTTGGTAATGCATCTAATGTTTTGTCCAAGTTGCACATAACTGGCAGGAAAAGTCATGTTATTATTCCTATGAGTACTACGATTATGACAATTTCTAAGTGTAAAAAAAAACCCAAGGTGAAAAGCATTTCTCTGTGAAAGTTCTCTGTTTTGGTCAAGTGTTGATGGGTCTGAGAATGGATGGCTATGATGTTGCTCGATCAAGAAACCATCCTTGTCATCTTTTTTCTAGATGGATTGAATCCATAAAGTGGATGGCACTGTAACCAATGCCAAATGGTATTCTGGCTCACAGGCAGCAAGAGGGAGTGACTCCACTTATGTTTAAAAGCAGCCAGACTGGCTGGTTGTCGATGACATAATCAACTTACTTCTAATGGGAGTTGCGATCAGGCTAATTGCTTTGTGGTTGGTAATGAAGTATCGGCCCCGAGTCGGGCCCACGCCTCCTCCCGGAGACAAAAGGGGCGCGCGGCGGCGTCTCGCCTTTCTCCCGGGGATCCGCGGAGGGCCAAGGGCCGACACAGAAGTTCCTTCGCTGAGCCGCAGACAGGGGACGCACCAGAAGTTTCTTTGAATTTGAGGTTGAAGTCAGTCAAAAACAAAGTACAAACTTAGTCAGGAGCCCAAGGTTCAGACTGGTCACAGACGAGTTTATTCCATCAAACCCGGAGAGGTACAGATGTGCACATCGGCAAAACTCTGAAAACTTTCAAGATTAAACACAGGTTATGTAGTGTTACGCGGGGCCAACCCCCTCTGTTCCATTGGCTAGTTGTTGTGGTTTTTTGCTGATTCTTGCTGACTCTAATAGTATCTAAATGCGTTGTGTAGATCTGATTGGTTGGGCTTTTTTGCTGGCTCCGTTTTAATGGTATCTGTTGGGCATCTTTATTGCCCAGTTTTGAGTTATAATGGTGTCGCGCCGATTCTATTCTTAAAATATAAGTGAGGCCCCAGTTGGGGCCCTATCCTGTCTTTGTGCGATCGTATGTGGGTTTCTTGAGACTCAGCATTGGGGCTCCTATCCTGCCTTTGTGTGATGGTGTGTGGGTTTCTTGAGATTCAGCATTTTGGGGCTCCTAGCTTGACAGCCTAATGAGCTACTGCCGGTAAACAGGCTTGCCATTTCAATGGTAGGCATCCTTGCTGATCCGCTACCATCCCTGTCCATATTTCTTCTTGACAACCGTACGCCTATCTCTGGTGTCCATGTACCTTCGTTTGCTTAATACTATTAGGTAAGTAAGATAGGGCAACACAGTCTTGTGATTTTAGTGTTAGTAGATATAGTGTAGACATTTAATATACAAAACAGACACTACAGTAATTGTGGCAGTGGGGAGTGATGTTGTGACAAAACACAGAGGTAATTTTGAGTGATTGTCTTTTCTGTGGACATGCATTCTCAATTGTGTGGTCAATACAGCGAGGGATAGAGTGATAAAAGATTGCATAGACTTCAGTTGAGATGTCATCTCGGCCAAGTTTGAAATCTGAATCTTGCACAACATCTAACCGAGCAGCGGCCAAGGGTGGCCATGCATGCGTGCGTCATTCTCCATCACCGTACCCACAATCAAAGTTTCATGAAATAAAATTCACCCATCTCCAGAATCAGGCCCATCACACTCATAATCAGGCAGGAACAAGTCCACCTAAAAAGCAAAGTTTGCTGAGCTTAATTTACTAGATAATGCAGTTTACTTTGCCGTACTGTTGCATCGTTAACTTGTGTAAATAAAATGTATTATTATTATTATTATTATTATTATGCACTTATTCGGGAGCTACCAATCAGAGGGATCAACTGTCATAGATAGCGATGCAATTTTGCAAATTGCAATCAATGGCGCAAATTAAATCAGATCTAAAAACCACAATGACACAAAAATCTCTTAATTCTTCACAATTCTAAACTTAGTTGTATTTACTTAGTTTAATTGAATCCTGCTTTTATTATGAGTGTGTGTGTGCAAGATTGATATATATGTGTGCATTTCATTTCATGAAACCATGACTCACAGTGTTGTGATAAACAATTACTTCTCAGCCGCGGCGCTTACTTGCTATGGCATGAAATCAATGAGCTTAGTTGATGTTGACTGTTAGATTTGATGGTTATTTTTTTCCACTATTCTTTCCACGCAGATCAATTGTATATTTGCTCTTTAAATGTACAGTTCCAACAAACAAATTGTGGCACGGTATCTAAGAATACCGCATCCATATAAATGTAACGCCTGTTCAACGGTGCACGGCCTTTTAGTTCTCCTGCTTACACTCTAGACCAGAGATGGGCAAACTACGGCCCGCGGGCCGGATCCGGCCCGGTGGGCTTTTTAATCTGGCCCGCCGAAGGTTGCAACACAGCACAATTAAGGTTCGATATAAATGATTGCATTCATTTCATTTGGACTTGTAATGACAGGCATTTCAACGCCAGGTGGCGCAGTTACTTGAAGTTGCAGAGCACAGAGAGGGAGGGGGAGACGATACGGAAGCCAGCAGTAGCGCCAACTCAAGCAACTCCCGCTCGATACGACGGAATAAGCGTGTCCGCGCCGCTATTTTCTATCATTGGATCCAAAACAGCGACATGCAAGTGACTCTTTGTTGCAGTGAGTTTTACTGCAATTGCGAACATTTTCACGTCCTGTCGATCATGGCATGATCAACGAAAAGGTACAGTAATGGCCACGGAAGAGAAAGTGAAGTGTATCTTATTAAACGAAGCGAGTTACAAAATACGAAACATTCAGGAGACGCTTGGAGTCTGCAAGACTCAAATCTACAAGACTTTGAAAAACGAAAGTGATTTGTGCTCAGTCCGATTCTGGCTATTTCCATGCCCAGAGTGAATTGCTTATGCTCGACGGACAGTCGAGTAAATACACGTTCCTGGAATGGTTTGACTGCTATCGTGCTAAAAACGTTCCGCAAACTGGACCGCTAAAAAGAGAGTAAGCGAGTCCCAGAGCGCTAACTATGAGCATAGAAGACTTCGAAGCGTCCCGTCCGTGTCTGGCTTCAAAAGTTCGCTACGCGACATCAGCTGAGCAACGCTGTCACGTGTGGTGATCGAGGGGAGGTCAAGTCAGAGACAATGAGTGGGTCGAAAGAAAAGCCACCAGGTCTCTTACACTCATTTTGTAGCAAATAGTCCTAACTTTGTTAGATTTTGTCATATACCTGTACTGCTTGCTGCAGTTTTTGGCCAATATATTGTTGCACTTTGTTGCTTGTGTTGTCAGATGTATGTTGCTCACATACTTGAACCTTCATACAGGACATATACCATAGTTGTTTCACTGTTCTCATTAAAAAAAAAAAAAGGTATGGGACTACTTGTTCTGTTGATGTTTGGTATGGACTGTCAACATATACATTTTTTTATATGTACCGTATCTTGTCCTGACACGGCCCACCTGTCAAATTTAGAAATCAATGTGGCCACAGAGCCAAAAAGTTTGCCCACCCCTGCTCTAGACCACTAGAATGCTTTACCGGCTAATTAACCCATAGGGAAACAATAAACATCAACTACGACCAAAAAATAAACCCCACCGATAAGTTAACCCCATAGACAAACAAACCGAAATATTACAGTTATGTCACCAGCGGGCCGTGGTTTTGCAGACATCATAAATTTCCCCGAGCTGTGGAGTTGGCCCAAAGGGTGCCCAAGAACACCACTGCCCAACACCTTTGATGTAGCTCCGCCCCACATCACACGACAAGTGGTGGAGCTCAAATGTGAACTTTTACACATCAATAAAGCTATTCAAATGTGTGATGAACTAACTACACTACAGTATTTTTCCCATATGACCAATATGTTATTGTAGGCCCACCAAAGCCAAATACTGAACTCAAGACTGCGGGTCCGCTTTGTCCATAATCGCTATGCCAATGCTATTCTCAGCCAGTCAGCCCAACAATTTTCAAGCATTACTGTATTTCCCTTTGTGATCAAATGAGCCCTATTGATTTTGAATGAAATCTGACACAAGATGGCCCATGACGGAGGCTGATGTCTTACTTCAGCTTCCCTTTCAGCCCTCTTCCTGTCACACGTTTCAACTGATCTCTAAACCCTCAGGAACTGTTATACAGTATATTAACACAAGAGTCTTGTGTGTGTTAGCCCAGTGATTCCCAACCTTTATTGAGCCAAGGCACGTACATATTTTACATTGGAAAAATCCCACAGCGCATCAACAAACGCAAATGTCACAAACGTTTGTAGAATGGAATGATGATGATCTCGTCACAGTTTACTCACAAATTACGGTAAGTGTGCATGCCGTTATGTGAATGGCAACAGGTGACTGCAAAGGTCAACTGCACCCTGTGTCATCTAGTGGAAGATGATCGAATGGTTCTGCCTGTTTCTATTATGTTGCTAGCATAGATAACTTAACAGAGATACATTATTTGATGAATTGAAATTGGCTCGTTTCCCGCGGCACACCTGATGATTTCTCGCGGCACTGTAATTAATGTATGACTGCGGTAGGACTCCACACACAGACTAAGTTATGGCATTTAGTTCGCTGACATTTTTGATTCATTACCAATTTATGAAAGTGTCGGCTGTCTTGTAGGTTCTTTTAAGAGGAGGAAGAGGAAATCCATCATCGTTACAGTGATGCTGCTCATCGTGTCAGTGCTCATTCTCATCTTCGGCTTGGCAGCGACCACTAGGACACAAAACATCACGGTGGGCGGCTACTACCCAGGGCTCATTGTGAGTGTGCAAGGAATAGACACAAACACACCCACGGCCAATGATCACAATATGTGAAGTAAGCAAGCGCTTCCCACTTGCAATTCCTGCAGGGTGTGGGGTGAAATTTCCCGGCACTCATTATTCAGCATCGCTCTCATTACAGGCTGAGTGAGGTGAAGACTCTTTGCCATTCATTTGTTTTCTCAATTTTTTGCATTCTGACACAAAGAAATACCAGCAGCATGTAGACATGTTTTAACTAACATTGTTAACATCCTTAACTCTCATAGACAAAAGCATTTTGTCCCCCCAACTCTCTGCCATTACTTGAAATAGTATCATTTGTCTAAAAAAATCTTAGAAGTATATCTCCGCATAACATTGTGAACACCGAAAAATGAAAGAAATAAAGATCAGCTTACAACAAAGAAAAACTGAACTTGATTTTTAGTCTCTCTCAACCTTTGTTTTCTTCCCTGTCAAATATTTTTGCATGTTTTCTCATAACTTTGTTCACATTGTACTTTCTATCTTCTGCTCTGTCCAGTGAGTGCGCATACTCAGTGCACAATGAAAGCGCCGCCGCCGCCTACTGTAGTGGATGTGAAATTACACTTTCTTCTAATACCAAAAAAATCAAAAAAAAACATGTACTCTGGGGTCACCCCCCTCAATGTATGTATTTCGCTATTACTGCCGGACAGAAGGTAGGTCAGACAGTCCTTTCGGAAATGTAGTTTACTTGACTTTATTACGCAACACTTATATGCCCTATTTTTTTCATCTTGTACTCAACAAAAACTCTCTCTCTCTCTCTCTCTCTCTCTCTCTCTCTCTCTCTCTCTCTCTCTCTCTCTCTCTCTCTTTTCTCTTGTCTCTCTCTCTCTCTCTCAATAGAGATAGATACAGTATATATAGATATAAATACATAGAAATATAAACTAATACCTAAACAAATACAAATTAAACTAAAACAAAGCATTTTTTGAAAAAACAAAAACAATGAATACAATCTAAGAAACCCATTCTGAAAACGACTTTGTAATTAAAGCTACCAGAATTTAATAAACAGAAGTGAAGACGACATAAAAAACAAGTGCAATGGAAATTCCCAAACTTGTCTAACCCCGTTCCTAATAGCTGCGTTCTCTTTCCTTTCAGCTGGGCTTTGGCTCTTTTCTGGGAATCATCGGCTCCCATTTAATCGAGAACAAGAGGCAGATGGTAAGCATTATGACGGTGGTGTCACCTCACAGGGACAGTGCCAGAGCACTCGTCCACCTTCTCTTACAGCAGCTTGATGTCAGTACCAGTGCACCAGTGCAATGACACAACACCGCAGCAGAAACAAGTCGGGCCTGCAGAGGTTTTGCGCCGCTGTGTACCTGAGCTAAGTGATCCGCATCCAGAAATAGATGCAGACTGTAAGAGGAGCAGGCCAGGTGTCCACACTGGAACGTGAGGAGGGAAACTGCAGCGGCAGTCCTGTTAGAGCTGACGTGACGAATGACTTTGGCCCGTGACACCTTTTCCGACAATGCAGTAAAGTTTGAACGGCCAGCGCCTGGGTCGGCGCGTGTCGTGACGGCTTATGCCACAAGGCTGACCAGTTCATACCTTTTAGATCTGGTTGCTGATGCTGTTTATGAATGTTTATTGTCTTTGCATTCGCTGGCATCAAGATACAATTCCTGTTACAGTTAACAATTTAGATGCCAGAGAATGGATTTGCATTTTTAGCAAGTTGCAGTTACTAGACAAGTGAAATAATCAGAAACAAAACATTTATTTATAAACATGGAAGCATTTACAGTATTCACAGTGTCAAGGAAATCAATAAAAGAGTAACCTGTTACTAATGCTTTTCAGCTTCAATTAGGGTTGGGTAAGTAATCAATTTTACCCATGAAGTTAAAATGTTTTTTGGTCAGGATTCTTTTACTTTGTAGCGGTCTGTATCATCCAATGTGTGTTCCCACAGGTGTGCGCTGCTTCCACTAATTAATAACATGGCTCCAAACAGAGACAAGTCAGTCACAAAATCTGAGTCAGTGTTGCCATTTTAGCGATTTGGTTGTGATATTTCAAAAGCGCGGCAGGTGGCTTGAATTCCTCCTGAGAAACTGGTGACATGAGCTGAATCATTTCCACATTTTGTTCCATATGACAAGAAAAGAGTCCAGTGATAGACAGATACTGGAGACAGACAGATACTTTATAACATTGCCCAAGACGAGGTAAAAAAAAAAAAAATCATTAAATTCATTTCCAGTAATCAGATATATATCAGGAAAAAAATCTGACATTTGATTTGCTCGGCTATGGTTTTAATTAAAGGTGCATCCATCCATCCATCCATTTTCCAAACCGCTTTATCCTCCCTCACAAGGGTCATGGGGCGTGCTGGAGCCTATGTCAGCTGTCCTCAGGCAGTCGGCGGGGGACACCCTGAGCCGGTTGCCAGCCAATTGCAGGGCACATATAAATAAACAACCATTCACACTCACACTCACACCTTAGGACAATTTCGAGTGTGAACCTCCCATGCATGTTTTTGGAATGTGGGAGGAAACCGGAGTACCCGGAGAAAACCCACGCGCACACGGGGAGAACATGCAAACTCCACACAAGGAAGGCCGGAGCCGGAATCAAAGCTTGGTCCTCTGCTCTGTGAGCCGGACGTGATAACAAGTTGACCGCCGTGCCGCCTGATTATAAATGATTATTTTGAAAATAGATTAATCATTTAGAGACCATGTTGCATCTAAACGTGTCCAAATCCTCACAATTTGAGCAACCTCTCGGCAGTAAATACTCTGAGATTTGTGTAGTATTCTATGAAAGCAGACTTATTATCTTTGTGTTGAATAAAAAAATTAAATTCTTGCAAACATCTGCTTTTACTTTAGAAAACAATATTCAACATTTTTGCCAATTTTCTGACATCTTACAAACCCAAGCCAGTAACTGAAGCTTAATTAATTTATGTTTGTGCATTTCCTGCTCTGTCAGTTTGAAATAATGTCCTATTTTTTAATGTAGGGATGGACATTAAAACTTGTTTTTATTATCCGATTCATGGATTAATCAACGAAATAACAGATTAATCGATCATTAAAACGAGTCGCATCCCTAGTTGTAATCACCGCTAACAAAAAGAGGCAATTCAACCTGCATGCCTATATTTACGTTTGTGAACGCTGCATGGTAGATCAAGCTGATTGTACGCTTTGCTGTCTGCTCTTTTTCCAGTTAGTGGCTTCTATTGTCTTCATCAGCTTTGGAGTGGTGGCTGCATTCTGCTGTGCTATTGTAGATGGAGTTTTTGCTGCCAGGCACATTGTGAGTAGAACTAAAGCTTCTGACAAAGCAAAGCCAATATACAGTTGTGCTCATAAGTTTACACACCTTGGCAGTATTTGTGAAACATTGGACACATTTAGGTTCAATATTACAGATGACTGAATATCTCATTATTTCCTGATTGCTATGCTTTGTTTCATGATTGTTCTATTCTGACATGCCTTATAGTTTATTTTGAATGCCAAGATAAATGTGTTTTGGCTGATACTTGTTTTCTTTAAAAAATAAATAAATAAAGGATACCGGTACGCGTCTTGTAAATTCTGTAACTAAGATAAATGTGTTTTGGCTGATACTTGTTTTCTTTAAAAAAAAATAAAAAATAAAAGATACCGGTACGCGTCTTGTAAATTCTGTAACTGTATGTGAGATTTGAAGGAGACATGTGCTTAAATGTATAACACCTATTTATCAATGCCAGACTCCTCAAAGTGTAATGAACCTTAACTGAATGGAACATATGGGTGCAGGCGTAGATCAGAAGTTGGTCAGAAACCAAAACAAAAATATTCACAAAATAAATAAATACATTTAAAAATACATATATTTTGGGGTCACACGAGAAGATGAAAATCTTTGTTGCACTGTCTCAGATTTTTGGGGCAAAATGCCACCACTTAGGGTCAGTCTGGAGCCCTGATTTTCATGAATTATGGAGGATAGGTTTCCAAACACAAAAATATGTAAATTTGAATGCTGAACCCCCTAGGCCTATATGGTGTGTAGAAATTGAAGAAAATGGTGGTCATTACATTGCAGGACCTGAGGCCTCTTTATGCAGGACGCTGTGACTACCACTCCAGTGAGACTGCATCTGAGCGAGACGTAAGAGATGCCCACCATCTATATTTGCGTCATACATTCAAGGTTGAATGAAGAAACGGGACGTGATGTCTTGTGCTGTGCGTGATCCCTAGGTGCCTTGCCAGACGTCGTCTCGCACGTCCTGTAACCTGCGCGTGAGAACCAACACGTGCTACTGCTGCGATCTGTACAACTGTGGCAGGTGAGTACGAATGGGCGGTTGAATGACGGCACGGCCTCGGAAACGAGCTATCTGCTTTCGGGCTGCTCGCCGTGATTGTTTCCACTTTGTGTGGGACACTTGTGCTTTGAATAATATTTACGTCTCATGTGCCCCAAAAATTCTCTCACATTCCCCCCAAAAATCTCTCACACTCACCAAAAAAACCCTCACACAGGTACATACAAAATTCTCATTCACCCCAAAACCCTCTACACCAGTGGTGGCCAACCCGCGGCTCGCGAACCGCATGCGGCTCTTTGGCTGGTTCAATGCGGCTCCCGGGCTATCACACGACAATTGCCGAAAACGCCTCGGCTGCGGCACTGCCAAACAACGGTGCTTAATACACAGAACGTACTACATCAGCCTATCGTCAATCCCGTTACTTGATAGGCATAGACAGCAAACAATCAGATGACTGAATCACTGCTCATGCGCAGACAACGACGCTAAGTGCTAAGCTAGTCAGCGAATTAGCTCTGTTTTTAAGGCAGGGGCGCCCAATACGTCGATCGCAATCGACCAGGAATCAGCAGACTGGTCCCAAGTCGACCGTGAGCGGTGGGAGGAGGAAATGGGGGGAGATTTGTGTGTTTGTGTCTTTGCAGTAACACAGTAAAAAAATTGGCTCTTAGTCTCTGACTGGTTGGCCACCCCTGCTTTACACCCTATAAAAAGGTCACTCACACCAAAAAAAAATAATAATACTCACACTCAGCCAAAAAAATCTTACAAAGACAACAAACCTCACACCCCCTCTGCCCCCCCCCAAAAAAACTCACTTGCACAAATAACCTCTCACAAAAAGTCTAAACTAAATATAAACTAACTACAAATTGATTTTAAAACTATGAGAAGCATTCCTCTGACACTCATCAAAAAACTCTGACAAACACCCAAACTCTCATGCACACCAAATAAAACTAACTCAGACTTCCCCCAAAACATCTCTCACTCACACAAAACTGTCACTCAAATTAAAAAAACTCACACAAACCAAAAACTCACACAGACCAAAAACTCACTCGGAAAAAATCTACCACAAAGACCAAAAACCTTTCATGCACCGAAAAATCTCACACCCACACACATGCGCTGCAAAAACACCTCACCCGAGAAATATTTTTGCACTCACCCAAAAACTCACACTCACACCAAGAAAACTTTTTAGACAACTTAACTAAAATCTCTAATTCACCAGTTCACTTACTAAAACATATATTTTCAAATTTGTGTTAAAACCACTGTTGTCTGACACACTTTTTAAAAATAATTCGAAGTGAGTTAAAAATTGTCCGTGAAAGGTAGTTAAAAAAATGAAAACAGGTAGCATCTGAAATCTCAAATTCTGATTGGCTCTACCATGTATCAGTTGATCGGTTTTGGGGTAAACGTTATTTGTATCCTATACAGCACTTCATACTTTCAATTGTTACCAGAAGAAGAATGTTTCTTTTTTTTTCTTTTAACCTTTGTTTCAGAGAGCATCCTCTAATGGGACTTCAGAATAGAGATGGTTTGAAAAAGTTTAAGAAACCATCCATGATTTGGAAGTAGGTCCCTTTTTTTTAGATCCATCATGGCTGTCTTTAAAATGGAAATGACTCCACCGTCGAACTGTGTTTTCCCCCCCTGCATGCCCGCTATGTGTGACACCCACTGTAGACGTCCATGTGCCAGCTCCACAGCAGCCTCCTTTGTGCCTCGTCTGAGTCGTTTGATACCAAAAGTTGAACTTTTGAGGTCTGACTACTGCTTGCGCTGTTCTCTGTGTTAGCCGCGTCGAGGTGGTGGGCGGCTACCACGAGTACACAGACGTGAAGAGCTGCGAAGATGTTGTGCACCTCTACCACCTGCTCTGGTCGGCGACCGTCCTCAACATCGTGGCTCTCTTCCTGGGCATCATCACTGCTGCGGTGCTGGGTGGCTTCAAAGACATGGTAGGACGGACAGAGATTTGAGGCTTTCGTGACCACGCTTGAGACGAAACGCGAATAACGTGGCTTTCTCTGTGTGTCAAGACACCTGCTCAAGCATCTGAAAGCAATTCAGAACCGGAGGCCATCACAGCCTCAGTCGCCTCTGAGGCTCCATCACGCACTAATTCCAATGTCAACTCCTACCGCAACGCTGCCCCTTGCCTGCCGCCATACACGGCCTACGATGCGCAGGTAATGTAGACAGTGGAGCGTTGAGATGAGTGCACTTCAGACCTCCACTGCTAAATGGCGGCAGCAAATTGCATTACCATTCATTGCAATGAGGAAAGATGTTTTGAAATACAATACAATACAATACATGCTGATTTATATAGCGCTTTCACAACAGCGGCAGCTGTAACAAAGCGCTAACAAAACAGTTAACATAAAGTAAAATAATAAACATAACATAAAACACGGACATTCGTGCAGTCCTAACCACTTTTCCTCTCATACGCTTTGTTGTTTAAAGCAGTTTGAGATGAACGAGGTACAGTGAATATACAAAGTACAAAATACAATACAAATACAAAGTACAGTATACCCACTCCATTGCCGGGTTACGTTTCAGACCACCCCTGCAAAAAATGAAATCCACGATACAGCATAGAAATAACTCATTGAAATACTCCTTAGACGTGTTTATGTTTTTAATTGCATGTAGGGCACTTCAGGGTTCTACATGAAGAGTGACCCAGGGCCACAACGGGACTGTCGATTCACCCGAGTTTCTCTGACGAATTTCTCTAAAATGCAGTTGTAACTCCCCGCTAACCCCCCCCCCAAATAAATAAATAAATAAATAAATAAATAAAAAAGCAGGCGAGACAGATTAAAGAGGAGAGAAAAGTACCGGTAGTGCTTTGTTGCCATCTTGTGCTGTCTACAGGTAGTTATTAACTTGTTGGAGGGAGGGGGGCATCTTGCAGAATTATGCGATGCACGGCAGGTATTGGTCCCTATCCGAAGCAAATAAAGGGAAACTGTCACACGATGACTTAAAATAATTTTGTCTTTCCATTTCTGTCAGGGTTCTTATATGTTCGCCGACTCTTCTGGCCTGTCAGACGACTCCCAATCCGGGGCCAGTCACCTTTGGCCCACCATGGTGCCTCCGCGCTACTCCCCACCTCACGACCACCCAGACGACAAGCCGCCACCGTACAGCCCCTAAGAGGGCTCAAACGTCGTCTTCGGGTTCTCCCCCAAAAGGACCAAAGTGTGGAACCCGAGTAGGAGGGCGAGCGCGGCGGATGCTATCTTTTGAGTTGAGAGCCACTTTAAAGGAGCAAAAAGGTAGTCTGGGCACTGCTTGCACGCTTGGCCTGTACCGTTCAAGCGAACCCAGTAAGAGGCAACCTGTTTACAGTCGTCCTGCCTTAACGCAAACAGTCTTCCAACGCGGCAGCATTCTGTTGTTTTTATCTTTTCAGATGCTTTCTGCTAAACACATCCTACTGTCCTCCATGTTTTGGGGAGAGATCCTTGATGTGACTAAGTTAGAAGTTACACATCCTCAGTGGTTTGGAGCAGCAGTCCCCAAAATTTCTTGCACCATGGACCGGTTTCACACAAATGCGTCGGTATAACTGATGGACTGGCATACGGCAAAAATAAATAAAACACGGAATGTACTTGTTATAATTAGTGGGTGACCTGTGTTTGTTTCTATTCAACAAGCTAGTTCCCCCCAAAAATAACACTTTACAGACGGGATGCTGCAAATGGCAGTTGTTTCTGGGTAAAATATGAAGAATATATTGTTTTTGGACTTTTTTTTTGTTTTTATCTCCATACATTTCTTGTGCAAACCGTAAATTGACATCCATGACGCTGTGGCTGTCTTCCATATTTAATCCTTTGGTTTTGGCGAGTCTGCGTATCTGACTTTGTTTCAATAAACTACAACACACATTGGGCTTTTTCCTTTGTAGGGGTTTATTGAACAGCAGGGTGATTCCATATAAAAGCAGCCAAGAAATTTTCCTTCACCGGTCATATTTTCTACAAATTTGAACAAAACATTTTTGTTCGAAAGAGATTTGCTACACATTTGTGAATTAGAAAGAGATTTTGTGGACACCGCTTCACGATACTCAAAACACATTAGTCGATGAATGAAATGCTCATTATCTTTACCTGTAAAATGCCACTCGGTTGACAGTAAAGCTCTGAAAACAGCCATCTGTCAAGCCTTGTCAAAGGTGAAGGGGTTTGACTTTATTTTTGTTTTACTGTGATTCATGTATATTTATACATGTATGTGTGAAGAATGTTAACTGTTGAGCTTTTTGTATGGCAACTGCTTGACTAAAATGATTGAAGTCACTTCATATGATTTCAAATGGGAAATGTGTTTTTGAATTGACAACAACAGAAGTACCGAAGGCAACCAGCATCACAGAACAAATTAAGGTAAAACAGTAAAAGAATAATTTATTGTCATCCGACTTCCAATCATATCGACGAAGAGGGACAGTTTTAATACAGCAACAACAATTACTATATGAAAAGCAAGCATGGTTCTACAAAAACGACATTACACAGAATTTAGACTATACGTACATCTCACACACACACACCGATGTTCATCTGTTTATTGTCGTTGACATGACGTAGAATGTCCCTGCCAGCTCTACCTCTTTAATCACCACTACACTCACAGTGAAAAGTCAATGAAGAGTCCAAACTAAGACAACAAAAGAAGCTCTCCCCAATGATTAAATACTAAGTGCTAACTTTCCATCAACGGTCCTAGTCAGGAGTGCCCAACCAGTCAATCGTGGTTGACCGGTTGTCCGCGAAGATTTGTGCGTCTCTTTATTTTTTGTATTTGTGTACACTGCAACCCTAATCATCCCCATTCGTTTCACACTCAAAACAAACAAACAAAAAAAAAACCTGGCACCTGGCCTGCGTCACAGAAAGTTGTAAGTAGTCAGCAGTTTGCAATTGCAGCTAGCGATCAGAGCCGTTGAGACACATCTATTTGTTGTTTGAGTCTCATTCGAGGTCTTGTTTGATCTGCAATTCAGCGACGGCATTGTGAAAGAATGGAAAGTGACTGGAGAAACATTTTAAAATGGTACACGCAAGCTACAGTAGTGATGTTTCTGCACTGAATGTGACAAAAGTTCATCCCTGTCTCCTTGTGTCAGGGCTCCTTACTACGAACTCCGTCTTGTCTTGTATCTAGTTTACTTTTCTGTTTCGTTCGTGTTCAGGTCCATTCCGACTGTTGTTCATCATGGCATGCGTGCTTGCATGCATGTGTATATGTGTGCATGGTCGGTTACGATTCGATCGCAGAAAGTTGGCTGCTTGAAAAGTAGATCTTCGGTCAAAAATGGTCGGGCACTCCTGATCTAAGGGTTGACTCCCCTAAAGCACGTATCACGCGTGTGGGCTTGTGAAAGGAGGGTGACAGAGATTTAAACTGCCTGACTGAACTTTAAATACCTTCAATGATACTCATGTGCGGGCCTGCCAAAAATCAAAATATATATTTAAGATCAGGAGACTTGTGCAAAGATGAGCAATGTCAACGAGGGAATGTGGAGTGATCGTCGCAGAAATATATGTCTGCTGAAACTTAAGCTACCGGTATTATTTTTTAATCACCCTAATGAGTTTAAAGGGTTAATGTAATTTTAATTAATTGGTCAGAAAATTATTATTCAATCGAAATAATGTGCCTTTGTTCGTCGATCTATGCCAGCGACGTATAGTGACAAGCAGAAAATTAAGTGCTCTTCCACAAAGTACAAATAATCTGTGTCACCATCTGTTGCCAGTTACACAACAGAGTAGCTTTGTGTTCAACTAGCATGCCCAGATTTCACACTAAGTACATTTTTAAGTCAGTTGAGACGAGGTCATAATTTTTTTCTCAAACTTTTTGGATGTATGTGCCTTTGCTTAATTAATATTGGGAAACACTGGTCTAGGGAAACATGGCCTAAAGTTCAGTACTCAGGCAGCAAAGATCAACACTGTGACAGAGAAACTAAACAAGTTTGATGTCTATTAAATGTCAGCTGTTCAAAGTCTTTTTGGAAATACAGATAATCAGGGTTCTGGATGCAGATTCAAATGACATGCGGTGCAGTCACGTGTGTGAACATTCGCTCATCCAGACTACCGTGGAGAAAAGAAAGCTCCACGGAGGAGGAATGGAAGTCCAGGTGGGGCCCTCCAAAAAGGCACGAGTAATGGCACGGGCCAGCGCGGCTCAATATGTCTCCGGAATGTTAAAATTGAAGTCTGACTTGCCCTCAGGTGGGCTAACGTTCATGGGCGGCCCGGGCCGGCTCATCATCATTTGTTCGTCAAAGTCAAAAATGTCGTCCCAGTTCAAAACCTGGCCCGGGGCGGGCGGACGCACACCCTCCTGGCCGTGAGCCATGTGGTGCACGCCGCCGTCCTCGCCGATGAACGGCACGGTCGACCCGTCTGTGCTCCACGAGTTGGGCTTCATCTGCATCGTCTTGCAGGGCAGCAGACGGTAAATGTTGTCCTCGCCGTCCTTGGCCTTCTTCCCGCTAGGGTCCACGTTATGGACTTGCTTGCAGTGGTTGGAGAGCAGTTGGTAGTTGAGGAAGGTGTCCTGGCACATCAGGCACTGGTAACGCCGCTCGCCCGTGTGCTGAATTTCGTGTTTAGTCCTGTACTCGGCCAGGGCGAAGACTTTGTCACAGTAGCGGCACGGGTACTTCCTTTCCCATGAGTGCGTGTTGAAGTGGCGGCGGAGGCTAGTCCGACACACGTAAGGACGCTTGCACACGGTGCACACGTAGAAAGTCTTGCCGTCCATGATCAGCTCGTAGTGGTCTTCGGACTCGGACTTTGACTTTTTCTTGTTCGGTGAGGGCTTGAGATTCTCAGGTATTTGCGGGATGGATCTCTTCCCTTTGTTGGACTTGGAGCCGCCCTCCCCTGGATCTTCCTTAACGGGTACAATGTCGTAGGTGTTCTCTCCTATGTTGGCGTAGATTTTACAATCTGGGGAAATGGAATCGATTTCTGTGGCTGCATTGAGCGTGACCGTCTTTTTCGTTGCTATCGTGGGTTTGACGACATTTCTTTGACTTGGGGGGCTGTCCGAGATGTCCAAAAGCCTAATTTTGAAATCCCCTTGCTGCGGTGAAGTGCAAATTTGCTTTTTGTGGACACCCAGTATGTCAGTGTTTTCCATCACGTTGCCTTTTCCAGACGATTGAGAAGCACTGGGCAGCTCGGGGGTTGAGCCGCTGGTCTGAGCCGGCGTAGTGGGAGTACTTCCGGAGGAAACTCTGGTGGGGGAATTCAGGTTATTGGAGCTGCTGTCCGGACTGCGCAGAGGGCTTCTGTCGGGAAGCTTTATTTCTTGCGTCCCTGCGGGAACTGCTTCTTTAAATGTTGGACTTGTGCATTTTTTACTTTGCACCTCTTCAACCTTTTCTGATTTCACCGCATCAACATAAATGACATCTCCTGAAGTTTCCTGATTGGCAGCTCGCGATCTGGCGTCTGTCTCTGAGACAAACATGACGTCATCATCATCCGAGTCCACGCCTCGATCCGTGGCATTGCTCGACAGCTCGAACTCCTCCGCAGATATGGAATAGGACTCGGAGATGATGGGCATATCTTTTCCTGACGATGTTTGGCTTTGGAGTTTTTCCTCCTTTGACAAACCAGGCAGCCCACTGACATGGGAGAGCGGCGTCGCCAAATTCGCGAGGAACTTCACCCCGAGTGTCTGCCCGGCACTCATGAGCTCCTCCAGCAAATCCGAGCGAATTCGTACAATCTTGGAGCTGTAAATGTAATTGATGATGTGCTCGAAGATCTCCGCTCGAAGAAAGTTAAGTTCAATGACTTGCTCGGCGACGACAAAGAGCTTGTGGAAATATGTACTCGATGCAGACAGGATGGCTTTGTGGGCGCGGAACTTCTTGTCTTGCACAATAATTGTAACATCGCAAAATAATCCAGTATTGCGCTGCTCATTCATCGACATCAACAATGCGGCTGAATACTGCGTGTCCATCACTGTGATCAGCTTTAGAGTTGGCATGTCTGCAAGGCGAAAACAAGAACAATTGTGAATTAGAGGAGACGTATTTTGTTCTTATTTTTAAAAATTATAAAAAAAATGTTCCCAGGTGCTTTGGCACTTCTCTTACATTCGTCAGAAGCTGTGAAGTGAGCCCCAGGAAGGATAAAAATCATATTGCACTTGAAGTTTGGATGCAGTCAATCAATATTTTCACATTTAAAAAATGTTTTTGTTTTTTTTAATGGATTTTGATAACACTCCCATATCTGATGAACGGCATTTCCTTGATTTGACACCATCAATAAATCAACAATAAAACTCTTCTTTGCATTCATTTCCTGCTTACGTGCTGCTGGTGTTCTAAGTCTTGACAGGAGAGTACACGGACTCAGTGTTTAAGTCCAGATGCGTAAAAAAACACAAACAGTTGAATATGGTCCTGAGTGTTTTTCGCTATATTACATTTTTAATGGGTATTTACAGTATACATAGTCACTATAACACCCTTTCGTTTGGTAAAGGAGAGCCACAGTCACAAATCCACACTCATGAGTACACTCATACAGAAGCTGGTCACATCTCTCACCCAAACATTAACATGCAGGCTTGCTGATATTGCACTCTATCCCACCAAATAGGTTTCGATTTATAATGTGTTAAAAGACAAAAAAGTGTCTTTCAAGTTGTGTCAATTTCAAATGTGTTAAAAGACATATACCGGTAAACACTTTTTGCTTCTTTTTGTGGAAGCAGGGCCAGAGGGAGTAGAAAACAAGGGTGCAATTTCGTAAATGTCCTTTATTCGAAGCAGCATTTCATCACCAAGCCACCAAAATACATAGGTAAATGGATATAGTAGTGGTGTGGTGCATGACATCGACATGATCACAAATAAATCTGTGCTGAAACTACAGCTCTTGCTTGCCTTTCAGCTTTCACATGATAGGGGTTTGCCCTGGTCAGCTGGATGTAATTGGTGGAGAAACTCGGTGTGAGGGCGGTTATTATGTTAATTACTTGGAGTGTTTCAAAACAGTGTATACATTTTTAGAAACAAGCAAGTATCTAAAGATTTACTGGTGTTTTTAAAATGTATTAAATATTTGATGGGTAGGCAGGCACTACAGAGACAGATCTATTTGTAATTAAAAAGTCAATATTCTGGAACATGTCAAGAAAACCAGTCATATTATAAGATTTCCTCTGTGGCAATTTAATTGTTTTTGATTAACCTTGATCATGCAGTAATGTCACTACTACATTGAATCAACTTGTGTTTTTGGGCCAAGAGATGTGAAGTGAAATTGTTGCATCAAATTCTTACGTTTACATACAAAGTCTGAAAACACTGCAAGTGCAAGCAATCAATCCCCCATGTTACAAACTCACGATGATCAGTGACGTTTGCTAGTTTTCCTTGAGCCAAGTAATAGCATATACAGTTCATTTGACAGACTACCCTAAAATCTTTAAGTGTATCAGATAGATCAAGGCTCCAACTTTGACTTGTTTGCGTGCTAAAAATGTGATAATGCAGTTTTCTCATTCTATTATGAACAATGGGACAGAGAGGGCCTAAATAATGACAGATCACGAACGCATTACCTTGCAGAAATGCACAACAGTTACTACTTTTGACTCGGAACTGTAACCAGACGACAAGATGAATACTGAAAACTGATCAGTTTACCTGCGCCTTGTGCGTTTTCCGCCCGCATTAAGAAAATAGCGATCGTCGCTAATGCGTTAGCCGCTTGGCTACACAATGGCAAAGAGCAGAGGGGCTTCACCTGCCAAACGAGAGCTGCGTCGTCGCGTGATTGTCACAACAGCCACGAGGAGTCGCCACTGCGTGACATCGAAACGTTCATTTCGGAAGTGTATTTGAATTCAGCATACAGTAACATATCATTAAAACATGATATAAAACAGCACATGCGTTTTCCGGTATGAAATAACTTCCGGGTTGTCTCGACTGCCTTCAAAATGACAAGTGACGAAAGTGCCGCTGCTTCAAAACTATGAAACTTGTTCCAAAGTAGTTGTAGTACTTGCATTAAGTGGTTTAAAGCAACACGACTTGTGCTTCTCTAACACTATAGTTTGTTAAATGTATGAAATAATTTGTGAACAGTGCATTTGGATCTATATTAAGCTGGTTTGAGTAGCTTGACATACTAAGCATTTTACATTTGTTCGAGCTGTGTGTAGCAGTCACGAGGCATAGACATTCACACGTAAAGGCAGCCCTTAGAACTGAATAATACGTTCATGTGGCCGCCATATTGGATAAGACGGCAGCCCTTAGAACTGAATAATACGTTCATGTGGCCGCCATATTGGATAAGACAACTGCTTTCTAGTCAAATTAAGATCTCATGCAGCGAAAAAGCCACTCGCCACCTTTGACAGGTATAACGGATGTAAAATGTGTCCATGCCATTTTTCGAATGCCAGGATTTGTGTTATATACAGTCTATTTAAAAAAAGGACACACACACACACAGTATGTATGTATCTATCTATCTATCTATTTAGATGTGTGTGTGTGTGTGTGTGTGTGTGTGTGTGTGTGTGTGTGTGTGTGTGTGTGTGTGTGTGTGTGTGTGTGTTATATTAATTATTTTCATATTTCCTAAGCATGGTCTCCCCCCCCCTAGTTCCAAAACCCAATTTGCACGCCTGGTCCTTTACTCGGTCATAGATAGGCATAAAAAGACAATATCCACAATTTCTAATCTTACCAATGCACATATTTACTCTTTGTATCTATTCTAACCAATACAAATATTTACTATTTGTATGTATGCTGTACAGTCGTGATGAGCCAAAACAACATGTTATTCTAAAGTTTGCATGCGTGTTCACAGCTATCAGAGCATGTCACACTGAAACTCCTACAAAAACCTTCAAACACCTGGATAGTATTTAAAATCATAATGTTAAAAGTTATATTTGTTTTTCGTGGTGCCATTTTCCGGATGTAGTACCTATTAGTGGGTGTGTGAATCGGAAAAAATACTTTGTGCACTTACAAGTAGATACTTAAATTAGCACGCCCGCGACCCTCGACCCTTCTGAGGATAATCGGTGAAGAAAATGAATGAACGGATGGTTTGCAGACTAAACTGACACATACAATATGGCGAAGGCGCTTACGTATGAGTCGTCCACGTAGATAAAGATTTGGCGAGTTCGACGACGATACATTAGGAAACAGAAAACGACGAAGAAGAAGAAGGAGGAGGAAACGGAAATGCACAGACTATCGGTTGTTGTCGTCTGGTAGTTTAGCAGAGGATTTTTCTTGGCTTAATGAGTTATGTCATTTTAAAGTCCATATTATACCGTTTTTTTCTGAGATCCATTCGCTTAAGTCATGCCACAGTTTAGCCGTTCGGCATCTCGGAGTCCCCGCCGCGTTCGAAACCGCTCTCGCTCCCACAGCCGCGAGAGGAGCATATCTCCAGCCAGCTTCGGGCCTAGACTACCGAGGCCTCGCGACCGGGAGCGCGAGCGACAGGAACGAGAACACCGACTAAGGGAGGCGAGGACCATCAAGCGGTTCCGAATCGGAAGCCCTGGACGCAGTCGGTCACGATCCCGAGAAAGGTACTCCGGTGGAGGCCAAAATTACAACCGCTGGTCGGAGCAAAGAGACGCTTTGTGGAGGCACGGCGGCTCTCGAGACGATTTTTACCACGACCAGCAGAGAGACGATGCTCATAGACAGAGACAAGAAGAACTCATGGCAAGGTATACCCCTCCATACTAAACACGAAAGCATATGATTCAACGTCTACGTTGTGTTGGCAGTATGAGTCAAGGGACTTGATAAAGTAGTGAAACAAAGTTAAGTGCAAGCATAATGGAGGACTACCTAAAACATAAAGTACAGTACAGCATTGCCATTTGTGGCCTCTGTAATTTTGACCCAAGACTTGGTTCCATTTCATGCCTGTTAATTTTGGGTCCATTAAATTTACTTTTTAGAGAGAGAGAGAGAGAGAGAGAGAGATGCAGAGATTGAGATAAAAATATAAAAATTGGTTAATTAATCTATTATCAGAATTTAACCTGCCAAATATCAGAAAAAAATTTGAGCATATAAACATCCAGATTATCGGTAGCTTTTCCCACCTTACTTTGTATGGAATCGACAAGTCCGATGAATCTTTGTAATCTAAAGAGTTGATATTCAATTCCTTTGTTTCTTTCTTTTAACAATTAAACTTATCATTTTATTTGAAAATTTCCAGGCGCTGCATTGTCCAGGCAAGCAGGTTCTAAAGACAAAAAATGTCATTAGGATTGAGTCCATCACAGGGAATCCGAGGTTGCTTAAAATGGCCTTGAATTTTCATGTCAATGTTGTGCGGTTGACACACTGACATATTCATGGTGATGCTTGTGTTGTTTTTAGAAGGGAGATCTACTTTTTAAGACAATGTGATGGTTTATTTGGGCCAGTCTTTTATATTTCCAAAACCAAAAAAACCCAAAGCAGTCATTGTGGGAATTAACATGCCACTAGAGATGGAAATGTTTTCTGTTAACCAAATATTCTTGAAAAAAACACTGATTTTGAACCTGGTTTCAATCAAATATATTATTGTTTAGAGTTACAACTTGTCATAACTGACATTTGAACATTGCTCCTCTGTGGCGTGTCAAAGTTACAAAACAGTTATTTTTTCAGGGACTCTTCAGGGTTTTAAACCAGTCACTAAACATTGCCTGAGTAGTTTACTTGTGTTTGGTCACGTCACTTGGCGTGTGGCTGGTTTTATACTGTTTGCAACCTCGAAACCACATATGTCCAGATTACTGTTTAGCAATGGTCCTCTTTAGTTAGTAAGATGGGTGAACTCAAGCAATGTGTGTGTGATGTGTGCTCGTGTGACACAGGCGGCTGAAGGAGCGAGAGCGCATCGGCGAGCAAGGTTGTCCCGAAGTGTGGGGATATTCGCCAAGAGTGAAAGAAGAAGAGTAGGCCAAACGCGAATCACCTTCTTCCTGCAATGTTTTGTCTCATTCAAATCATGTAGTCAGTCACAGAAAGTTTAAAACCACTTTTGTCTTGTTTCTCCACCAGCTCTGATGAATTCACACCCGTGGAAGATGACGGTAAAAATGTCAGCTCGGCATCCAACTCGGAAGGTTTGTGTTGTGCGCGCGCACACACACACTTACAAAAATACATTAAAATGAAGAAATGACGTGTATTGTATATTTAGTTGTTTGGATCTGAGTTGAAGAGGCACACACTTTTCTATTTCTATAAATTCCCTCAGGTCCGTGTACAAAATGGGGAAAAAGTAAAACACTGTCAATGCGTTTTAGTTTACAGTGTGTGGATGAAGTGCCGCCATAGGTGAGAATGAATGCTTTGACCGTTCATGGGGGCTTGTCTGCCCTTCGTTTGGACTCGCTCAACAAGTAGCCACTCCCAAAATCTACCACAAAATACCTGCAGTGGGGGCAAAGGGGGCGTAATTGGTTCATTAGCATTTTTACAAGTCGGGACCACCCACTCAAAACAGGCTGCATTCACTAAAGCCATTTAAAAAAATGATTCAGGATTTTACGTTGTTTTTGATGAAAGCATGTCCCAGCCTACGGCACTTAAGAACTGTTTTAAATTGTGAAGAAAAAAGGCATAATAATTTATTTTTGAAACAGTTTTGCTTCCGTGCGTTTGTAGATGAAAAGAGGAAGAAAAAGAAGAAGTCAAAGAAGAAAAAGCATAAGAAGCAGTCAGACAGTGGCATGGAGTCCGACGATGGTAACACTGAAATGCATTATTTGACGTTATTATGACTCACATGTTTAACGCATGGCGCCGTAGTTGGCAGCTGTCTGTAAGAGCTCTTCAAGAGTTGTTTTTGTCTTTTGTTCTGTGATATGGTGTTTGTTGTCCTTCGTTGTGGACTTTTTTCAGCGTTTTGGCCACGACATTCGTCGAAGAAAAAGAAGAATCTGTGCTTGATGGTTGCACCTTGGCAGCATGCGTGTACCAGCACTGATTTTGATGGGGAGAATGTCGGCGGTTTTTGACTGTTGCCGCTTGACAGGCCCAGGTCGCTTGTGTTTTTTGCGCCTGTAATGGACAGCGTCTTTCAGAGTTTTGTTCAGCGGAGACGTTGGTGCGGCTTGATAGTTGGCTGCCGGAGCTGAGGATGAGAGACGATACTGTGTGCAGCTCAGATGCGCATTTGGACCTGAGAGTCGCTGCTTGGAATTGAAATGGATTTACATTGGACAGGAGGCGCGAACCAATCTCTTTTTTCGTCAGTGGAAGCTTCAGCTTCTTGTTTACTTTCAAACTTGGCTTGGAACAGACGTGTGCACGTTTTGAGCATGATGTCACTGATTCACTGGTGAAAGGACACTTTGATTCTCTCCTCTTTCATCTACAACTGCTTGAATATGGTTATGATTGCGTGACTGTCCATGTCTTATGCGTTCTTTTATACTGACGTATTTTGTCATTTCATGTTAACTGTTCTGAAAAGCGCTTTGTTACAGCTGCAGCTGTTGTGAAAGCGTAATATCAATAAAGATTTTTTTTTTTCAGAGGACGGAGTAAAGAAAAAGAAGAGTAAGAAAAAGAAGAGCAAAAAGTATGTGTTTTTATAACTATTCATTTATCCTCTCCAAAGAAAGATACTGAAACAATGCCACATTTGCTCTCAGGTCCAAGAAGTCCAAGAAGAAGAAGGTGAGGAAGAGCCGCAAGTCGTCGAGTGACTCCAGCAGTAGCGAGTCTGAGGAAGAGGATGCTGGCGAGGTGATGTGGGTTGAGAAAGGCTCCGCCGAAGATAACCTGGTGGGACCCGAAGCGCCGCTCACGCTACTCTCTCAGGACGAGAGACCTTTAGAGTAAGTTTGTCATTTGAAAAGAAAGAAGAGTCAGCTCAAGTTATGTTTGAGAAGGGAGACTATTAGGAGGAGGAGCATTTGCGTCACCTCAAACAATACAACATTCTACATGCGCACCTCCATGCTAAGAAACGAAGAAGGCTTCACAGTTAGGGTCCTACATATTCAAGTTTTGTATCCTTTTTTGTTACAGTTTCGGTCACGCTCTGCTGCCGGGTGAAGGTGCGGCCATGGCGGAATACGTTAAAGCTGGAAAACGTATTCCAAGGAGAGGAGAAATTGGGCTGACGAGCAATGAGATCGCGGACTTTGAGAAGTCAGGCTACGTCATGAGCGGCAGCAGGTATACAGTTGGTCATCTTAGGTCTTTATATCCACATTCAGTGCTGCACGGAGACACTCAATTGGTATGAATGTCACCCCCGGCAGACATCGCCGCATGGAGGCCGTGCGTCTGCGAAAGGAAAACCAGATCTACAGTGCAGATGAGAAGAGAGCGTTGGCCTCCTTCAATCAGGAGGAAAGACGGAAAAGGGAAAGCAAGATCCTGTCCAGCTTCAAAGAGATGGTCTACAGGAAGACCAAAGGGAAAGAGGACAAGCCATGAGACAAACAGCTCCATTTTGAGCACGTTTGTAAGCTATTATGTAAATACCACTTTTTTTTTGTACGATAGATCAATTTACTTTCATTTACTCTTTGTAGTGTTGCAAATTTGTGAGTAAAATAATTTTTGCAACGACAAGTATTTTGGGAATTTATTGTTCATCACCTCCTAAATGCATCTGATCATTTAGTAGTTAATTATAAGTTAGTCAAAGAATAGGTCTTGTAAATTTGACATCTAGAAATGTACTTAAGGGGACTTAGAAAAAAAGAAAAATACAGAGCTGCACCGCAACATTAAAAAAAAAAAAAGTAAGATTAATGTAGTATATTTTTGTACAACCACAACCCAAAACTATCACACACATATATGTACAGTAATCCCTCTGTTTATCGCGGGGGTTAAGTTCCAAAAAGAACCAGTGATAAGTGAAATCCGTGAAGTAGTGAACTTTGTTTTTTTAGTTATTATACAATTCTTAATTATATATACAATGAAATCAAAGACCAAAACCTGTTTTCAGGCCCAATTACAAAAATCCCAAACGTTCTCAAAAAATAACTAATAGTTTTGGAAATACTGTACTGTTGACACGCGTTGCCGCCGACGGGTTCTGATTTAAAGGGTTAAACTCATTAAAAAACTGCACTAAAAAATCCATGAAACAGAGAATCTGGAAAGTGAACCGCATTACAGCGAGGGATCACTGTACATATATAATATATATGTATAAAACATTCATCTATTTCTTTAAATTCACCTCAGTTACATGTTGAAAAGGTCATCTATCAGCTCTTTTGTTTTTGGTCTATTATACTGTATATGAGAATTATCCAGTAGAGGAGCTTTCATTAATGCTTTTACAGCATCTTGTGGCATATATAGGACATTATAAAATCGTTTGAGGGGCATTGATTACCGGTACTTGCAGATTTTCTATATTCACGGCAAGTGTCATCCAGGGAACACTGAATCACGTTTGTATATAAAGACAAAAAAGTTTTGCCTTTTTGCTGTCACATAGCGGCCCGGTGCTCAACTGATTAGTTGGTGGGCTTCACAGTGCAGAGGTGCAGGGTTCGATTCCGGCTCCGGCCTTCCAGTGTGGAGTTTGCATGTTCTCCACGCGCCAAAGTGGGTTTTCTCTGGGTACTCCGGTTTCCTCCCACATTCCAAAAACTAACATGGCAGGAACACTCGAAATTGTCCCGAGACGCGAGTGTGAATTGTTTGTCGATGTGTGCCCTTTGATTGGCTGGCAACAAGTTCAGGGTGTACCCCGCCTACTGCGCGCAGACAGCTGGGATAGGCTTCAGCTCGCCCCGCGACCCTTGTCGGATCCTAAGCGGATCAGAAAATGGATGGATGGATGTTGTCATACATAAATTCCTGCAGCACAAGTGTATTTGGAAAACGTAAATTGTGGCAAAAGTTATTATTTCACTGTATCATAGGCATTGCACTTTTGGCGACATTACTATTTGGTGTGTGACGTTAGGTTGTTGCGTGATGTAAAATGTCAGCCTTGGCTCAAAGGTTGTGGAGATTTGTATTATTCCATGACAGTGTTAAAGAGCAATATGGAAACCAACTCTTAAACAGTCGATCACATTTTAATTAGGAACATGACACAAATTAATGTGCAATATAACTTTTTTATTAATGTACAACAAATACCCTTAAGATTAATCTTGTCAGTGGATGTTCTCGAGTCCCTGTAGAGAAAATAAAAATTAATTGTAGAGCATCATTTAACAATAAAGTTATTATTACAGTGAGTTTGTCGTGGCTGGTAGCTTTGACTTGGTTATCCGACAAACGGACGTGAACTTTCACCTTGGAGTCAAAGTAGCGCCCCGTTCCTGACACCCGCCTGTCTCTCTCCATCAGGTACCATTGCCAGGGAACATGGGCGATTCTTTTCTCCTGCAGAAAAATTAAAATGTACACATAAATAGTGTAAAAACAAGATGTTTGCACGTTTCTTCTTACCACCGCTACATTAGCGTTAGCATCCCCGATCCACCACCAGCTCACCTTTCCGCCGTTGGTGAATTTATGGATCTGTGCAGTGGCGACGCCGGGAATAATCAGACACGCCGCCATGATCCCGAGGCCGGGCAGAATTTCATACCACATGACGGCAGCAGGCGTTCAATAGCCCGGAAATCAATAGACTTGAAGAACGCCGGGTTGACCCGTTTATTTTGCTCTGGAGACTAACAAAATGGCGCCCCTGCACAAGACCTTCCACTACCGGAAGTATAAACGACCATTCTGCCTAAATTGTTCAAACTAAAACAATTGATTTTGGTAATCAGCGAGGAAAGAGTGTTTAATTAAATGTGGAGATTGTTTTTTTCCCCCCAACTTTTTGAAGTATTCAAAGAAACCATAGCTCACAGCAAAGTCCTAAACTTTCATGATATGCGACAAGCTCACATCTTGAGCTTTAAGTTAGAATCAATTTAAAGTTACAGTACCGTTAAGCGTGTATTTTGCCCACAGCGTCCCCTCTTGTTGCTTTTGCAGTACTACGCCAGAGGGGAGGTTGAATTTTGCGCATGCGTGCTTGGTTTCCTTCTCACTTCGGCGAAGTTAAAAAAAGTAAACAAGTCTTGGGAATGACACAGGTTGACGCAAGTAGCCTTTCAAAAATATGAAGGAGGATAAAGAAAACACTCGACCCAGGGAGAGGCGGGTAGAATTAATGTGCGATGATTCAGACAGGACGGAGAAGTCGAAGGAAAAGAAGGAGACCATGACAAAGGTGAAACTCGAGCTAGGCTAGGCTAGCCCCACGAGTACGAATTTGTGATTGTCGTATGGGACACACTTTAATCTGTATTTTATTAAGCCATAATGTTTCACCAATGTATACATATGTGTGCTTATACATGTGTTTATTGTATATATGTATGGAATTTTCATCTTTTTAACACTAGTTAATTGATGCTATGTTCATTTTCCATGACTGCGTCACTATTCTGAGGTTTAAGGTTCGAATCTTGACTATGGTCTCCTTGTGTGGACTTTGCACGTTCACGTCGATTTTCTCCAATTTTCCCCACACTTTCCAAAGACATGCGTTTTAGGTTAATTGAAAACTCTAAATTGCCTATATGAGTGTTAATGGATGATTGTTTTTAAGCACCCTGCGATTAACCAGTCTAATATACTCAACCTGTCGCCCGAAATCAGCTGGGGATCATCAGCTAATATGGACTGGTAGTATACTATTGACAATGCACGAATGTTTGTTTTTTGTTTTTACGATTTATCAAATTAACATAGTGAACAGTCACCATATAGGTTCTCTGCGCTGTGTACTAATGGAGGACTGTCACTCGACTTGTAGATTGTGATCAGAAGGCTGCCACCGAGTCTAACTAAAGAGGAGCTAGAGGAGCAGCTGCAGCCTCTTCCTGAAGTGGACTACCTGGAGTTCTTCTCCAATGACACCAGGTGATCTTGTGACACCCTAAACTTGATTTTTGACTTACATATTTATCTATACATGTAGCGTTGTGAAATTTAACAACCAAATAAATATTTTGCGAGCTGCCTTTTCCTGAAAAATGTGCCTCTAAGAGCGGTTTTCTGAATAGTTCGACTAATTTATGTACAGTACATTCACTGCCCACATTACGACGTGGCTGGGTGAGAATCCGCCATTTTGAAGAGACAGCTGGACTGCACTGAATCATTATTACATAGAACTTGAGAAATGTTTTAAATTGTGAAAGAAAATCATAAAATGTCTCCTTTAACAAACGTTTCTTCTCTCAGCCTGTACCCACACCTCTTTGCGAGGGCTTACATCAACTTTAAGAACCAAGAGGATATCGTCCTGTTCAGGGATCGCTTCGATGGCTACGTATTCATTGACAACAGAGGTATCAAAAGGTATCCTGATATTGAAGTTTATATGAAAATGTCCACTCAAGGGGGTCTTTGCACATGTTTGTTGCCAAACAGGACAGGAGTACCCTGCTATTGTTGAGTTTGCACCTTTTCAAAAGACTTCCAAGAAAAGAAGCAAGAAAAAGGACGCCAAGTGTGGAACTATTAGTGACGGTCTGTATTTTCAGAAATGTAATTAGTATTGTACTCTTTTATTGATCCACACTCTCCAAATATTTTCTTATTTTGTAATTAATATACAGACTGCCAACTGACATTTTCAGCAAAAAATGCTATATTTCGGGTGACAAGCAACCACTGACCCTCACAGTCACATTGTCACTACCTCTTACCTACACCAAAATCAGCCCACTTGTACCACCACACCATCAGTGAAACACTAAAACGTTTGTGGTACAGTGGTATCTACTGCATATGTTTAGTAATTAAAAAAAGAAAAAAAAAAAGACAAAACAAAAAACACATTATATGCTTCACCTTTTACAATATTGTGTATTCTTTATGTGTACTTATTCTTCAAGATCCCGATTACAAGAAGTTCTTAGACTATTACTCTGGAGACAATGAGAAGTTGACATCCACACCTGAGACTCTGCTAGAAGAGATTGAAGCCAGGTCAAAGGAGCTCATAGGTAAGGAAACGTTATAGTCGGGCTGGACCATGCCCATTGATTTTATCAATGAACTTGAATATGGATGTTTTTTTCCCCTCATGTGCCCTGCTTCCTCAACATGGCTGCAAACAGAAATAAGATAGTTCCCAAAAACTTAGTCAGTGTTACCTAGTTTTAGTTAGTGACTTTATTTCACAACTCATGTGACTACATTTGAAAAAAGCGACTCACAGCAGACATCATTTTGGCAATTTTACAAACAAGAACCTGACGAGAGGCTATCACAGAGTCAGCTGCACGGAACATTTCCAAACGCATAGTACGGAGCCTGTATATATGTTGTCGAAGCAGTGATAGAACCACATAGTTTTTTGATCCAAGGTTTGTGCATTAAAGCCAAGATCGCCTTGCCTCACCTTTACAACTACGTATGACAAAAGACTGAGAGAAAGCACATGAGAGGCAGTCATTTTCACATCTGTAATATGTACTTACCGTACTTCTATTTTTCTATAGATGTTTTTGCAAGTAAATGCTGGTGGGTGGGAAACTTGCTGCACATAAACTATTTCAAAGCTTGTATGGTATTAGAAAAAAGGAAGCACGTCCCAAAAGGAAAAAATGCAAATAAATATTTTTGAATCATGTCATTGTCATTTGTAAAGAGAATGACCTAAATTACAACTGGAATTTTGTTCAGCAAAACAAAGTAAGGCCATGTCACCCAATCCTACATTAAATGAATCAATACTCTTTGTGTCTTAGTTCCACTAAATCCAACTTTTATTTTTCCCAAAGCTAAAAAAACAACTCCTCTGCTGGACTTCCTAAAGAATAAGCAGGTAAGTCAGGCACAGCAGTGAGCCAAACTTAACAGCAGAAGATAGACTTCTTCCCTCCTCAGAGAATCAGGGAGGAGAAGAAAGAGGAGAGGAGGCGGCGAGAGCTGGAGCGCAAGCGCCTTCGAGACGAGGAGCGCCGCAAGTGGCGTGAGGAGGAGCGGCGAAAGCGCAAAGGAGCCGAGAAAATGAAGAAACCGGAAAATGGCAAGGACCAAGTCAAAGACGAGCCAAAAATAAAAGTAAGTTGTGGACGTGGGAAAAGTACTCAGACTTGAGAGAGTAAAAGTAAAAAGTTGTGAAAAAAATGTGTCCCCTCATGTGAAGTACAGATACCAGAAATATCTGTTTTAATAAGTATTTAAGTTAAGATGGTTAAGTTGTAGTTTTAAAATCCCTTCAGTTCACTCACACACACACACACACACACACACACACACACACACACACACACACCCCGCCGGATGATGTCCTCGCTCTTTGTCCACTGCGTAGCTGCTGAAGAAGCCAGACAGAGGAGACGATGCTGACTCGAACAAAATGAAGGAGAAGTTTAAAAAAACTGAGAGGCCCGGCAAAGAGCAGAGCAGAAGCGCTGAGCACAAAAGACGACAAAACAATGACATCAAGGACGAATGCCAAAAGAAGTAGGTCATAATCGGCTCATATTATCTTTTTCATGTTGAAAAAAAAATCTTTGTTATCCACGACAACACATTGTATTTCACCTAAAACATACAAACACAGTTTGATGATCGCCTTTATGGTTTGTCATTGGATTTGCAGCTTTATTGTTAATTATTTGTTAATTTAAAAAATTGTGTGGGCGCTGAACATATTTCCTATCTGTTCTTTTTAAAATTTTGCGTTCTAATCAACTGTAATTATTTTTTAATTAAAATAATGATTTAATGCCATTATATTTTATATAAAATCTTAATACATTTTATGCTTCAACATATTTCATGTTTTCTCCCCTCGCAGGCCAGACGAGGAAGGCCGCAAGGAGCTACGGGAACATGACGCCGACCGCGACAGGGAGCGCGAGCTGGAGAAGGAGCGCCAACAGAGGGAGAAAGAACGCATGAGACGGCAAGAGCGACGGAGGAGGAGGGAAAGGCACGACGGCGAGAATGTCACCAGGAAGTGGGCGGAGGAGGAGGGACAAGCCAACAAGGAGAGGGAGCGGCCACTGGACAAGAAACAGACGGACAATGCATCAGAATCTGACAAGATGGAGAAGACACCAAAAAAGACAAGAAGGACGACAGTGCCAAGAGAGAACGATTACGGAACAAAGTAATGCATCAATCTTTTTATCAAAATACTGTTTGTCTACCTGTCAGTCGTGTACCCATCTTTTCATTCGATACATACTATATGGATTTTAAAATATTTTTTTTCAGGTGTGTATTTTTTATATTTAATGAGGATAACATTTTATTTAGAGGCATCTTTTTAAAGAGGGCGTTTCTTTACATTTTTCATTCATTAATCAACACTTTAAAAATTTTAACTTCCAATATTTTTATATATTTTTTATTATTCATTTTTCTATGCATTGAAAAAAGTATTACATTTCAAAATTACCCAATTGTTTTATAATAATGTAGCATTTTTTATTGATTCACTAATCAAACCATTTAAACCAATATTTGACACGTCTTTTTAATTAACACAATTACTTTTAACACTTACTTTTATTTTTTTTTTAATTAGTTCAAAACGATTGTTTTTATAATTTATTCCTTTACATATGCATAAAAAGCTGTTCATCCACGGACATGCAGACATTTTAAAGATTTAATGTCCACTCGTGTTTGTTTGTGTTCATTCATCCATTAAATTACGTTTTGCTGAAGAAATATGTTTACAGCATTTATTATTTCAAAATATTGACAATTATTAGTTACTATTATTAAAATTCATACCTTGATGAGGCAATTACAGGGAAAATTATACACAGCCATTAGGGATGTAACAAAAAAAATCCATTTTAATTGAAAATATTGGGTTTGATTTAAAAGTTGTGAATGCGTCAAATAGAAATAAATTGTTCCACTTCAAAGCAACGGATACATACTGAATTGTCTTTTATTGGAGAGGCGAACACCCCAATATCCATTTGTTTGTTGTGTATATTTGTATCTTTATTATCCATTAAAAAATAAGAATAGCTATTCATGGGTTTATTTCACAAGTATGATTCTTTGTTTTTGTATTAGGATCGTCCTGCTATCCAGCTGTACCAGCCTGGAGCAAGAAGCCGCAATCGTCCAGCAGGAGGAGGCGGCGGCGGCGGAGGAGGAGCTGATGTCAGCTCTGTGGACAGGAAGCCAGACACCGAGATGAAGAAATTGGCTGAGATGGGTGACGACTGAGTGGATTTCTGCTTGCGACTTCTTTTCGGTTTGGTGGAGGAGGGTGCGGCCAGCCAGACTCTGAGCACCATGTTGCCTCAGGGTCCCCTCTTCCATGTCTGAGGCTCACGAGTGATTCATGGTGGAGCCAGGCAGTGCCTCAAAGCGACCCTCTTTTTGGTTTCACTCCGTAGGAAAGCTAAGACTTTGGTTACAGGGCGCACAAAACCATTAAGTGACCTTACCTTTTGACGGTATCACTGCAAATGTGTTTTCATTATTGCTTACACAAATTGTTCATCCAAACAGCATTGAAAAGCATATAAATGGCATTCATGGACTGAGAATAAACACAGCTCTTGCCACAAGTGTGTGGAAGAAAATGTTTGTCTATATTTTTTTTATTTATTTTATTTATATTTTTATTTATATTTTTTGTCAAATTTTTTTTTTTCCAAGATGGCGCCCGAGTAGGCAGCCGTCGGCAAGTGCTCTTCAAGAGCCTTGCTTTTTTTTTGTTCTTTTTTGTAGTTTTTGTCTTTTTGTTTTGTCACATGTTTGTTGTTTCGTCGTGTGGACCTGATGTGGACTGTTTTCAGCGTTTTTGGCCACGACATTCGTCAAAGGAGAAGAATCTGTGCTTGGTGGTGGCGCCTTCTCGGCAGCACGCCTGTACCAGCACAGATTTTATATTGTCTGTATTGCGAATATGGTAAGTTCCGTTGAAATTGGTTTGGATGGACAGACTCATGTTAGTACATGGGTGTATCCAGAGGCAAATATACATAAATAAGAATCCAAAGTGTTTGGGAAAAGCATGGAGAATGAGAGACATGAGGGTAAAAACAAGTGAGTACATAAGAAATGTTTATTATAGCAAAGTGACCATATATGAGTCACCGCTTGGAATTGGAATGGATTTGCATGGGACAGGAGAAGTGAACCAATCTCTTTTTTCAAACTGCTTTAAACAACTTCTTGTTGACTTTGAAACTTGGCTTGTAGCCGACGTGTGCACATTTTGAGCATGACATCTCTGATCCACTGGTTAAAGGACACTTTGATTCTCTCCTCTTTCATCTCAAACTGCTTTAAACAACAAAGCGTATGAGGGGAAAATTGGTTAGGACTGCACGACTGTCCGTGTTTTATGTTATGTGTTGTGTTTATTATTTTACTTTATGTTAACTGTTTTGTTAAGCGAAGAATTTGGGGTTCGAATCCCAAAGAGACTATCTCATCATTTGTGAGGATACACAGCGGAATTGGCGTGTTCAGATTCAATAGCAATAGTGGAGTTTTCAATCATTTCACACAATCGGGCAAGATTTCTTCATTGAAATACAACATACAAGTAGGTTTTTTTCAGGATTCAGAGGGGTGGCATTGAGGTCCAAATTTGCTTGAAGCCAGCACACAGGGATTGGTGGTACATTTGGGGCGTGTCACACAGCTGAGATTTGATTAACGGAGTGGAGCATGGCATGTAAATGGCAGATCGGAAAAGATCGCGTCACATATAAAGGGGCGACCAGAGATATTTATTTGGAATGATTTCAGTCAGAATTACATAAAAAAGGTCCCCATATGAATAATCCGATTTCCACAAAAATCGATTTTTGTAGTGAGACATTTTATTATTAATTCGCTACAAATTATATTTTTCTAGCTTTCAAAATGTTCCCATAAAAGGTAATTTCCTGTTAAAAAATAAGATGTCAACGGTTAGAAATTTGAAATTAATCTGTAGTATCACGAATTTGCCTGCTAGTGTCGCTGTCAATAAAAGTACGACTAAATAGCCGGATGCATCGTTGGCTAAAATAGCTGACGTCACAGATTTCGGTCTCTTCTATCGACGTCGTTGTGAGGAAAGCACTGTGGTCGACATGGTAACTAGAAAAATCATCCAACATCCGTCAAAATATACACCGTAGACTCTTCTGTTTCCTCAGAACACTTAGATATAATACCCAAGATGTTTTACATATCTATATGGTGCGTCCAAATTGTAATTGTGTACATTAAAGTGGCGCAGCGCACTCCAAGCTTAATAGCTAGCTAGCTAGCTAGTAATCTAGCATAGAAGCTCAAAGGAGGCGTTTAGCGTGTGGCCTGGTAACCGCACATTTTCAAATGTGTTGCGTGATCTGACATGATTTCGTTGTGCCGTGTGTTTTTAGTCGTCCCACAAGACTTTCAGAATCAAGCGCTTTCTGGCCAAGAAGCAGAAGCAAAACAGGCCCATTCCTCAGTGGATCAGAATGAAGACCGGCAACAAGATCAGGTAAGGGTTGTGTGTTTGTGTAGTGTACACTGCTGTGCAATGGCCGTTTATAACGCCAACACGCATTTTTTCGTTTTTTTTGGATAATATGAATCCACTAGTTTAGTGAGAACTAAGTATAATCCTACTGCAGCAACACCATAGCAAAAAACGGGTCATGATAAATAGTGATTCCCTCCATTGACAATCAAGACTCCCAAGAAACATGTTTAATTGTTATGTCCTTGATGAATCGTGTTGAGATATTGGCACCGTGCATCCGAAATCTTTGATTTTGTTTTCTTCTTGACATGTTTTGCTGAGCTGCATCTTGTACATGTTTAATGAGTCTGAGTCACATGCGCACAACTTTGTGATCATCTGCGCCATTGTTTTTGTTTAATTTAAATTGACAAGATAGGCAACATCACTTGTAAATGCGGAAAAAACTGTCTTTCCAAGTTGATTTTGATGAAAGGATTCATAAATTTACTGAATTGTACGTATTTACATACTTTCTCTATTGTCGGAATGCAAAAATGTGGATTTTTTTTGGGGACAATTACGTTGTACAGAAAAGACTCAACTTATCAATTACTAAATTAACCAATTTATGGAAAACATCTAAATTATAAGAATTAGTAGTGCAGCCGAGACGTTTGATAAAATTCATGTTTAAAAAAATATATTATACAATACATCCTGATTTATATAGCGCTTTCACAACAGCTGCACCATATTGTAATTAACCAATTATTTAAGAAATGCTAATTGTAGTTAAAGCATTCACAATTGATTTTTGAATGACAAAATAATTAAAATAACACTGAGTAAATACTGATGTTGGGTTGAATCCCGAACTTCATAATCATTGCTTTTTGGGCAACCCAAGTGCAGCATGTTCAACCCTTAACATTGCATCGTCACAGAGAGCAAGTCCTTTTCAACGCTTTATATTGGTTACCGTAATTTCTGGACTATAAACCGCTACTTTTGTCACACTTTCAATCCTTGAATGAAGCGGCCTGTTTAAAGATTTTTCCGACGGCCGCCAGGAAGAAGTTATTTGCCATTAAAACGAGAGTGATGGCTTGCTCCTCACTGTCTTATAACAAACAGATTTGGATTTGCATTCATCAGTCACTCAGTTCAGTAAAAATAAGACCTTTTGGTAATCAAATCAAAGCATAATAACCATTAACCATGTTGTCACCACAAGACGGACTTGCAGCTCTTTTCTGGTAGGACAGGTAGACAGTAATTGAAGACAAAATGTGTTCATTGGTTTAGTGAGGCACTCAAATGCAGAAGTTAGATGAGGATGTGTTGGCAAAACTGCACGGGTGTTGAGACTCCATACTGCGATGGCATAAGACTACTACATGTTGCAGTAAAGCAGGCCTGCAATTGCAGCACTTGATGGCTGTGAAGTGCTGTCATTAACCCTGCTGAGATTATTACTACTCAGTCTCAGAGCTCGTCATCGTCATCATCACTTGTGAGGATGAAGAGGTTGCTCTGTCACTGAAACATTGTTAGCTAGCTACCTAGTTGTAGAAAGTGTTACTCAATAGTCATAATCCTACTTCATGGTCGTTTTGTATTTACTGCACTGTTGAATGATTGTATTGTTTTCGTGTGCATTGTGCCAATTCCCCCAAAACACTCACACTCACCCCTGCAATAAGTGAACCACAATGGTGTGGGATTTTTTGGGGGGTGACAAAGATGGAATTTGAATTGTTTTCGTCAATCGTTATCCTGACACGGCAGTGTGTTGTTCAGTGGCAAACTACATGCTGTATCCATAAATTTAAATTTTAAATGGTTAGCTTTGTGTTTTATATTAGTGGAAGTTGGAGGATAATGTGTAGTGCCGGTTTGTCTTGGTTGACTATTCTCCTGCATTCTTCAGGTACAACTCCAAGAGGAGACACTGGAGGAGGACTAAGCTGGGTCTGTAAACATGACGTTCCGCAGAATCCTTTCTCCTCCATTCCATCAATGGACCTCCAGCTACCAGGAACGAGAGGCTCAATGTGGTAGAGCCACAGTTGTTTTGTACACAGTCTGGTTCTACGTTCATGTTTGAAAATTAAAGATCTGTGATCAAACAAATACTTGATGTACACATAATTTGTTTTCATTTTGGTTTATTCAGCACAGAATGAATGGCACTTGGCAATTATTTATAGTCGGAGCAAAATGAGATTTCTTACTCTTGAAATCTTTCATGGGGAGGAGTAAAGAAAAACAGCAAAATGAAAAGCAGTCATGTTTTTTTCGATCTACCCACACCACAAATGCTTGTATTTGTAGCTCATGTTTGCTTGTCTCTGCCAAGTATAACCCTGGCATTCAAGATGGAAAAATAACGTAGGCTAGTGAGAGTACTGTTTGCATGTCAAATATTGTAATTGGAACAACCCAAGGTCCAAAGCACTTTCAAGGGAATGAAAGCACAGTATTGACAGAAAATGTCAGCGTCTACTGGTGCGAAACGAAAAGAACCTTCTCATGGAACCAAACCTCCGGCTGCCTCCTCTCCTGCTGCGGTCAAACGAGTCCACCTCATCTGTCAAAGCCTCCACGTCCTCTCCGGGCGTGACTGTTACGTCCCTTCCGCTGTTGTTACAGTTCTTATTGGCGTTGGGTTCCGCCCTTCGGGCGTGCTCGTCGTCCCACATCCCAAGCAGCTCCTTCATCTCCCGGGGGGCGTCCGGCGCCAGATACTGCCATGCGCGCCTGCCCCCGTAATCCATGACATCCACGTCGGCACCGAACGCGCCCACGAGGAGCTTGACAACCGCGTAGTGGCCGTGCATGCTGGCGACGTGCAGCGGAGTGAGGCCACCGCTCCCCCGTACGTCTACGCTCACTGGCTGTCCTCCGGCTTTCTCGGCTCGGTGGAGCAGCTTGAGCAACGTCTCGTCTCGGCCGGTCTTGGCCAGCCAGTGGAGCACAGAGTAGCCACTGATGAAGTCCCGCCTGGTTAGCAGCAGCGGTTCCTCGGAAACGAACTCCAGCAGGGTGTCACAATTGCCCTCCACGGCTGACAGCATCCACACGTGCTCCATTTGGTACAGAGCCAACCCCAAACCCCTGGGACAACTCTTTCGTGGATTTCTTGCGCTGGGCAGATGCGTCCGCGTCTGAGTCGTCTTGCCGCCTCTGCAGCAGCCGCGACCTCCGCTGGGGAGCGCCGGGCATGAGCGACGGGCCATACCGAGAGAGTCGGTCCACAACGGCGCTTTGTATCCATTCTCGGTCCCGGTCGGCGTCAGGGGTGGTATGCGGCCGAGTCGAGCTGCCCTCATCCATGGTACTGCTGTTCCGGTAATTTTGGATGACACCCCGATTAATTTAAATGTCAAATTTGAACGAGTTTCCTTCTCACAGAAATCGCGCTATGTCCTTCCACTGGGTTTCTCTCCATTTTGAATGTCAAAAACAGTTCGCATACTCGTCTTGGTCGTTAACGTGACTCACCTGCTCGACTTTCATTTTGGTCACTGACGTTGGTCTGAAAGAATCCACGTGTATGTGCGGCTGCTCATTTCTATTGCAATTTAAAACCACGGATTTTAAAATAAAAGAAATTTAAACGATTAGTTATTGCTTACTTTTCCCACTTCCTAGAGGAACTGAGCCAAAGTTCATAGTAATCTCAAGAACGGGAGTGTGTCATGTGACCGCTGATGGATTGCAAAACCAGGAAGTGCACTTTACTTTTATTGCGCCGCTTTAAAGTGACAAAATGCAGATAAGTAGCAACCATTTAAAACTGTAAAACATTCCAATTCAAAGAAAGAAATGGTATGAAGAGTAGAAAGCTGCATTTGAACATATTTCAGTTAGTGCCAGGCTCAGGGGGAAGCTCAATGATCAGTTCGTCAATCGTTTGGAGGAAGGCGTCAAACTCTGTGCGGCCATCTGAAAGAAATTAATGTGTTACATCAAACAAAGTAGCTGTGGATTGAGCCACTTCTAAGGCACACATCTGAGGCATTCTGAGCTCATAATACAGTGCAACCTCTAAAGTGAGTTCGAGCACTTCAAGTCTCATTTGTTAATCAAAATGGGATATATGATCAACACAGATTTGTTACCCGAGCGTTGTGGCATTCTCTCAGGTGACAGGCTTGGGAGTGGAGGCATGTAATTATATTGGTCTTTTTCCGAGAGAGGAGGCCTTTGGTGGAAAGCCAGACCAGCCAGAGCAAGACTACCGAGAGGAATTAAATCCTCAGGAATGTAGTATTTCTCAAACTCTGAAAGGGGGGAGTGTGAAACCGATTAAAAGCAAATAAGACAGATATTAATCTATTCTAAACAGTCTTGATGAAGACAATTACCCATAGGATCATAGGGGATCAATTTCTCAATCTCTGGGTAGTCCTCTTTCTTCTGAGCTTCATGCTCGAGTTTGGCTTCCTGTTGGGCGCAACAAAAACACTTAAACATGCACTTTCAATTAAATTAAGGTTGCAAAGTTTCAGGAATCTTTAGAGTTGTAAACATTCTAAGGGACTTTGTAAAATTAAAGTTTGGCACTTGATAGGGATGTCTTGTCCAGGGAAACCAAGACAACGCAAGTCTTTGCTCAATGAGATTTATTTCAGCTAAAGTTGATGGAGAAACACCATTCACAGATCTGTCATGGCACGGCTCCCCAAACGGTGGGGTGCGGCCCTTATACCCTTTTTTTCTTCTAGGGAGGGATTGAAGAGTAAAACAAAACCGAAACATGTTACTAATACTCATGTTAAACAATACATTCTGATTAATCTAATTACACCAACACAATATAGAGTTGGTGAAAGTTAATTAATGCATCCGTTGTCATCCAAATATATATAATAAACCCGACAAACAACCACCTTTCAAGCAAATCAAGTTGTCCCGTGACTGCAAGAGTGCCCCAATTTACCAGTAAGGAGCCATTACTTAATCAACTTTGGCTCGATGCCACACGCCCAAATTTGACTTCACAGTGAATGCATTTTAATGCCCTTGCGTGTGGTCTAGAAGACCTGTCCATTTTGCATCAGATCCCAAAAATATTTATCCTTGAATGACACCATCCCATGAAATGTACCCTCAATTCCTGGTTAGCCTTCCCATTATTGGTGGAGGATAGGAACTGATCTCTACCATAAAGAGTGAAAATCCATGAGTCACTGATGCTCCCCATAAAAAGGTTTGATTGGCTATCAATGTCAAGACCATGGCGAAGCAGTTTTCTAAAAACTCAACCTCAGTTACTTGGTACCAAGATGACAGATTTTTGCAATACTGGCATACAGAAAATTGAGTTTTATTTCCTCTTGTTTCAGTCTACAGTCTTTGGTGAGAAGAACATTAAGTCTCCAATGATCAGTACGATGCAGAAATTGTAATTTCACGATCGCATTGTGTATTGATGTCAGTTGCACTGGGTGCCGGAGCCAAGATTTGAAAGTAATTAACTCACAGCAGCTAGTTTGCCTGTTTGGGCACTCCAAATTCTCTCCACTTTTTGGAATAAATTAAAGCGACAATTTTTTAAAATCTAATGTCCATTTGGGAGACAAAAGAGCCAGCTCTTTTAAGTCTAGCCAGAAAAATAAAGCCTTGTAAATTAACAGCTGGACTCCCTGACAAAGGTTTGTGTGCCGAAAGGCAGGTTTGTCTTTTTTTTTTTTTTTTTAAGGATTTAAGAGGACAAAGCTGCAACAAATGCTTTAGTTTTTCCAGAGAGAGCACCTTGGAGTTTCAATACTGTACTTTCATTGCTACAGGAAATTTCCCACTGCTTTGCAACACTAAATAGAACAATTACAACACTTCACACATACATATCCAACCTGAAATTTCTCAGTTTTCTTCCCCTGATTATTGACAACAGGGGTTGATAACTGCGTATTGACAACTCCAAAAGCCTTCCGACCAGTACGCAGAGGAGTTCTCATGGTTTTGGGATTGAGTGGAGTCTTTGAGGATATCTCTGTAAAGACAAATTAAATTAAAGATCCTCAGGCCGAGACACACCAAAACACAATTTGTGCTCAAATTTCCTACCTGGTATGAAGGAAAGACTTTGATTTTCCCGTTGTGCACTGATGTGAGCCATCGTGTCTAGAAAGGACGAAACAGACGTTTACATTTACAGCCGGTGTTGCATTAGTTAGCTGTTTAACACGCTTTTGAAGTTGTAAGCCTTGGACAATGCTTTCTATATGGGCGATTAATCAGGCTTAGTCAAAAATGTCACAAACAAGAGAACAACTTCATATAATAAAACAGACTCGATATACAGTATGAACGGAACCGTTACCGTAGTTCTGATTGTGTGTCTGGATGTACGAGCTCCGATTTGGCAAAAGCAGAGACGTTTTGTCACGAAAAGGAAAACGGACTGCGGCTCATCTTTTAAATTCGCTGCTCTCACGCTATTGGTCGACGCTGCAACACGGATGTGAGTGGGCGGGAACCACAAAACACACTTCCGGTTAACGTTTTTGTCCTTTTCCCTAATTTAGAGCCAGTGCTGGTCTGCACTGCAGCCAGGTTCTTCTTCTCCCTTTCCACCAGATGTAAATGTTCTTCATGAGTTAAAAACTTAAAAAGACCATTTATGACCACGATGTTATGACAAAAGAATCTCAATTGCATTTATAAACGAAATGTGTTAATATTTTGTAAATATGAGAATTTAATATAGTTTCTGCTTCACGTGTGTTCTGTATACTGTATACTATTAATGTACATGGTAGGCATAATTAGAAAATCTATCTATCTATCTATCTATCTATCTATCTATCTATCTATCTATCTATCTATCTATCTATGTATCTATCTATCTATATATACTGTATATATATATGTTCATACAGTATATATATATATATATATATATATATATATATATATATATATATATATATATATATATATATATATATATATATATATATATATATATATATGTATATATATACACCCAGTATATACTGTATACTCGTGATGTTCATTCACTCAGGTTCACTACTAGTCGGTGTGGACGAATCCATTAAGGCTGCTCGTAGGGGAGAATTGAGAAGCTTTTGGTCAAGATAATTGCTCACGATGAATTAATAACCTATAATGGATCTCTCATAACATAATGCTACAAATATTCGACAACTGAAGCAGAATTTTGGGCGCTATCGTATGTAGGAAGTAAAATAACACGTTTTAAATGTGTTTCAGCAGTGGTATATGCCGAAGGAGAGGGCGAGCTTTCCGTGGAACCTCAGCTCTTCAGCTTCCCCCGCTCAACTCGGAGATCTTGCTCGGCTAACGGCTATTACCAATGGCGTCTACGGAGATAGCGAGGCAAGCGGTGAGTATCCCGTTTCAATTAACCCACATTGATAGTACTGTTTCTCTCAGATCTTTCAAACAATCATGCATCATTGGACATATTGTAATTTTGAATTGTGTGCTAGTCAGCCGCCTCCCTCCAATGTGGTTATCGTCATTTTACGATCAAAATGTGTTGAGATTATGCTAATCTAGAATCGTCAATGCGAAACTCAACAAGGCTTCGCTATCAGTACCAATGAATGTTAGTTTTCCAAAATTTGATATGGTGCGCGCGTGTTGGTTTGACACTATTGTTGGCCAACATGCACAAGTGCCGTGTAAAATGTCAATTTTAACCAATTACAGTCTGCGTAAATGATAATAATAAAAAAAGAAAAAAGAAAAGACATGCTGTTTTAAAGAGGCCATTCATTTTCAACGCCCTGGTTTAAGCGATGCTCATTTCCGTTATGTTATCTCATGCAAGTCAATTCACCTTTCAATCGGGCGTTGTCATGCCTGCTTAAAAGGGAAAAAAAGCTAAATTGTACTTGGTATTTAACCCCGCAATTTGCACAAAAAAGTTGTATCTAATGTTACTGCAGATATTTTACTGTGGCTGCCCCCCCCCAAAAAAAAAAAAAGCAGACAATGTGCCCAGAATAGCACGTTTCTCTCGTTTTGACATCGCATTCTGCGGCTGTCTGGTGTGTGGAATTTGGCTGTGAGTGTCTTGAAAGGCAGGAAGGGTTTTTGGAATGTTTCACTTAAAACCAGAGGTGTATTGTTGTCGTTTCTGGTCGATAGATGGAAAGATCCCCCTATCAGGCTGCAATGGATTCCAAGTGGGCCACATTTATCACGTGATGCTGATCCAGATTTTTATGAGATGTTTTGGGGCCCCTCGAATCTCGTGTACCCATACAATTGTCATTGTTTACCTCATGGCTCGTCTGTCCCTGCTTCCAACTAATGTACTATAAATCAGTGTTTCCCAACCTTTAGTGCACCCAGCCACACATTTTACAGTGAAAAACATATCTTGGCATACCACTCTGCAAAATGATGAACAAAAGTGGATATGGCTATACAGGTTAATTGTGTACCTTCTGTTTTCTAGTGGAAGAGCAGTTGATTATTCTGCCTGTTACGATGCGTGGTTGACATAGATAAATACATATCTGTATTTTTTAATTGAAAATAATAGGGGCGGAACAAAAAACAACTTGGATCGGAAGATCGTTTTTTTTATTTATGCAAGTGCATCGAATCGAACCAAATCGTTCCACTTGAAAATATACCCCTTTACATATTGAATCATCTTTGATTGGATAGATATATCATAGAAGGAAATGGCGCATATACAGAACTTACAGTTTCATTTAAATGTATGTAAATTGACAACAAAAAAGTAATTGCATTATACCCTTCTCCAATGGAGCTGTACCATATTGAATTGAATCGTAATCTCCTTTAGTCGATCCCAATAGAATCTTTTCACTTTCATGTCAAACCATCCTTGAATCACTTTGCACTCCCCATATTGATTGTGAATTTGGTGGGGAGATGCACTCCACCTAGAACCCCACCCCCACCCCAAATATATATATATATATATATATATATATATATATATATATATATATATTAGAGCTGTCAAACGATTAAAATTTTAATCTAATTAAAAACTCAACTGTCATAATTAACTCAAATTAACTAAAAATTAATCATGATTGCTCACTCATTTTTATCGTTTCTGAATTTCCTTTTATATTTTTTTGTCCTATTTTCCCCCATTTTAATGCTCTCATCAACATGGAATCATGAATCAGTTTTCTATGTGCAAAATGCAAATATTTACTGAAATAACAATTTTGATTTTCAATTTTACATGAACATTTTTCACTTGGAGCAGTTATTCACACATTATCTCTCACACAATATTACTGTCCATCAACAACAGTGAAAACAATATTTTGTCACACAACAGCTGCTTGAAGAGCTCTTTTTAGGGAATCAAAATAACAATTTTGATTTTCAATTTTACATGAACATTTTTCACTTGGAGCAGTTATTCACACATTATCTCTCACACAATATTACTGTCCATCAACAACAGTGAAAACAATATTTTGTCACACAACAGCTGCTTGAAGAGCTCTTTTTAGGGAATCAAAACAGCGCAATATAACATTATAAAGTGCACATCTAAGGTAAACTAGTACTCAGCCTATAATGGATTTAAGCCATGGTTGCATACTTCGTTTTTCTCAAATTTGCTTTGAACACAACAGTCAGGCTATGCTGATTCTGTTGGTCCTTCTTGCTCGGAAGTCTCTCTACGGTTTTGTGTCGACATCATTTCGGATTCTTGTAATGGAGGCTCTCGCTGGCAATCAGTAATGGTTGTTCAGTTAGGGATTGTCGGTCAGCATGGAAGGATCTCTCGTTCTGTACTTTTTGGATCATTTATTGGAGCACTTTGCAGCAGAAGTAGGAGTAGTTGTAACAGAAGTATCAGAAGCAGATAATAACCTAAACTACACATAAATGCAGTAAAAAATTAATATATCTATCTTTCTGCATCGCAATGTAAATATGTATATAATTGACATTAATGAATACCTTTATCTAACAATACGTTTAATAAATAATGTAATCAACCCTGATTTCACTATGTATCATTATCGTCATCATTATTCATTGTTTTAAACGTAAGAAACCATTCAACACAAACATAAAGTCGAATCGAACAAAAGAACTACAAGTCCCAATACTCAATCCCGGAAGTGGAGCGCGGCATGAACATATCAAGTCGAATCGAACAAAAGAACTACAAGTCCCAAAGGTCCAACCGGAAGTGGAGCGCCGACTGCAACGCAATTTACTTCTTTAAACGTCAGATTGCAGACGGACAAACATGACAACTATGCACAAATGAGCTAAATAAAGACACCCCTGTTCTAGCAACATTTTAGCCCACGCTGTTTAAATTGCCGATTGCTTCAGCAACTTTGTTCTTTGTCGTGTCATCCATTTTCTTCGCTTTGAAATGATCCATAGCCGTCTGTCTGAGACGAGGGGGGGCGGACTACTCACGTCAGCGGTGTGCTTGGCCATTAATTAAGTGGTATTTCAGACTCGACGTGCTATGATGATAGCTCAGTTTACGACTGCAAAACATCCAGGTCATTTTGGTCTTGTCAGTGGAACAATCTGGCAACTTTTAAAAGTAAACTTTCCATTCATAAACTATTTAAATATCCGTTTTCGGTGTCTCGCGCTGCCATGGCTGGCAAAACAAACGTGCGTGGACTTGTGCAGCGCTTGATGTTTTGTTTCTGGTTTATTTATAGAGCAACGTCACATCCGCTGTGACGTCTGCGCGTTAATCTCGAGAAAATTTTTGATCCCGATAAAATTCATTTAAATTAATGTCGATAAAAGCGCTTAAACTGACAGCTCTATATATATATATATATATATATATATATATATATATATATATATACATTTGTTTGTTTTCTCTCCAAATAATTGACAGATATTTCCTGTGGCACACCTGATGATCTCTCATGACACACTAATGTCATGATTGCTATAAATGAATGTCCGCCCACATATGCCCATAGGATTTACAACACCATCCAGTCGCTATTTAAATCCAATTTCAGCCCTCTAAATAATGAACTTTTTAACCAATTGTTCTCCTCCCCTTGGAATGTTTTTGCTGTCAAAGCTGTGACCACATAGCCGAGCAGGCACTCTAACCACCCCTACAGTCCACATCCACACACACCCACACATGCTTTAACCGGAATTTTTGCACTTGTTTCAGAGAGACCCTACATGCAATGTAATACAGTACAATGCTCGCTGGCTTGTTTATCAGCATTGGCGTCACATTAATAATCACACTCATTGGCCAGCGTTTGCCACACTATCCTTATCACACACACACACAAGTGCCCAATTCTTGTTTTAATGTCTAAATATGGAATATTTCCATGTTCATTGCATACATTACACATTAATTACACATTACACAAGCGACATGTAACTTCACAAGCATCAACAGCAGGAACTTTTAAATGAGTGTAACTTCCACCTTACTCAATTGCTTTCCTCATTTCCTAATTATGCGCTGACCTGTAATGTAGCATATTAAAACCATATTTAACCACTATTTAATCGCAGAAAATAGGCCATCCTAACACAATGGAGGTTATCTTTTTGTGTAGAAGTGGACTACATTGTACTCTTTTTTTTTTTTTTGTGTGAGGTTTTGACCCACCCACATAGCAGGGTAAAGAAACCAAAATGTGAGAAACCTCAATAAGATCTGTAACCCCTGTATAGTACAGCTGACACCATTGAACACTGTCAACCAAGCACATTATTATATTTGAAAAGGCTGACGTTTACTCTTGGCTCTCATTAGATTTTGCACGTGTCTCTAAAATAGTGGTCTATGAGTACATATTATCTAAAGTGTGAACCTTGTGAAAGGTCCAATAAAATACACATTTGCTCTGTGGTTTCCTGACGCGGGTAGAACCTCGGGAATCCAGGAAACAGGAAGTCTGCAGTGTAAATATATAACAGACAATTATTAATCAAGTGTGATAGAAAGAATGTTTTGTAAAATGGTGTTTGCTGAACATTTTTTTTTGGTCATTTGTTGTTTTTAGGGAGAAGGTGCCCGCGCTGTACCTCTAGCTGGCCATGTTGGCTTTGACAGCATGCCTGACCAGCTGGTCAACAAATCTGTCAATCATGGATTTTGCTTCAACATCCTCTGTGTTGGTGAGTATGTCGCATGTGACAACAGGTCGAAAAATCAGCATTATGGCTGCTATTTGAACAGTATGGACTAAGGCCGGCTTAAATTTTGTTATCGTATCGCTATCTAGCTATGAGCATTCATGATATTAATATAGAAAATGAGGACAATATCTGTCATCTGGATATTACACACGTGTGCTCCATGTTCAGCTCAGGCCTCCTTTCCAGTTTGCAAGCCAGCCAATGGCCTCCTTCTGATGGAGTGAGGGAGGACACATGCATACACACACACACACACACACACACACACACACACACACACACACACACACACACACACACACACAAATCCACAGCCACACGCGAAAAATCAATTTACAGGTCATAAGTGAGGAAGACACAGCCATGTGCCGTCAAGCCATGGAAATACAGTTATATAAGGTACATGAACACTACTCATCAAAAGTAAGGGATTTTTGGCTTTGAGGTGAAATTTCAGGATGAGCCTAAAATGCATTCAAACCTTCACAGGTGAACTTAATGTGACCTTCTCTAAGTTTTTGAATGCACATGTACAGCTGTTAAATGTTTTTGTACTTTTTGCACAAGTTTCTGTTCTCGAACGGGGAGCTTAACGGCAAAATTCATAACAGGTGCAACAGAGATCTCAAGAGACTGGAAGAGTCACAGAAAGATGTAGAAGTCTAAGTTCTTTGGCCACATCCCATTCTGATGACTGTTACATTGTGAATAATGCCCTGAGAAACCGGATGATGAATGCCACTCACTCCAGGCAGGTTTAAGGGAGCTACAGACGCTCCCCGACTTACGAACATCCGAGTTACGAACAACGGTACATACAAACATTTTTACGGGTATGTTGAAAAAGAAAAGAAAAAGTTAGATTTTGTATTTCACGTCTTTTTCTGAGTACAGGTACTGTAGTATTTCTTTCCGCCGCGAACACCGACGTGAGGCGCTGTGAGAGCTCGCCCAGCATCCACCCCGAATCCGGCTTCCTCTGCCCAGTTGTTAAATATCTTGTGCATCCATTATTCAATATGGTTGGTGAAAAGCGAAAGGCTTCTAATGAGAGTGGAAGTGTAAAGAAGAGGCAAGCCATTTCATTTCAAATGAAAGTGGCAATAATAAAGAAGCTTGATGCGGGTGAGAAAATGGTGAGCGTTGCACTTGCATACAACATGAATCGTTCAACCATCGGTACCATTTATAAACAGAAATATCAGGAGCTTCAAGCTGAAGCCGCTGCTAGTTTACCGGGCAGCTAAGAACGTGACGAAAATCTCTCTCCCCGTTATATGGTTGTCAAACATATAAGCCTTAAACATACATTCCAGACAAAATATAGCACTGAAGCAACTTACAAACGAATTCACCTTACGAACGATCGTTGGAACATATCTCGTTCGTAACCCGGGGAGCGTCTGTACTCAAGTGTCATTTCAAACCACTCGAAATTGTTGACGAAACTTCTTCTGCATGCTGGATGGCCCCCAGGGTACCTGACCAGAGCACCAGGCACAGGCCTCATCATCTTGCATGGGCCAGGGTGCATTTACGCTGGACGCGGGACCAGTGGGCCTCAGTGGTGTTGTCTGATGAAAGTTGATTCACGTTGAGTAGAAATGATGGCCACAAATGATGTTGGAGATGTCAAAGAGAGTGCTTTGCATCAGCCACTGTTGTTACCAGATGAGCTGTTGGTGGTGGCGGTGTTACAGTGTGGGCAGGTGTGTCCAATTAGTACAAAACTGCCCTACACTTTTTGACATACCCATACTACCTGAATAACATTATTAATCCAGTGTTTGTGCCTCTACATGAACAGCATGGGCCTAATTTCATCTTCAAGGACAACAATGCTTCAGCTTATCGAGGTCTCATCATCACGGAACGGCTGTTGGAAACTGGTGTACCTCAAATGGTACGGCTGGCATTATCTCCAGACCTGAATTCTATTGAAAACCCCCAGGGTCAGCTGAGTGGCCATGTAGAGGCTCGAAACGCTGCACCCCAGAACCTCAATGACCTGAGGGCTGCCTTTCAGGAAGAGTGGGATGCTATGCCTCAGCAGACAATAATTTGACTTGTGAACGGCACGAGATGTCGTCGTCGAGCTGCAATTGATGCTCAAGGGCACATGACGAGTTATTGAGATGTTGACATTTTTTGTTGTGGTGTTTCTTTCCACATCGTTTTTGATTGATATTTAGCTTTTTATTTAAAAATACATAGTTTTCATTTAACTCATAGTAATATTTTTTAGCGTATTGTTATCGAGATACCTGGATATTGAGATATGACATGTGTCCATATCGCCAGCTCTTGTGTGGACTGTAGAATTATTTTAAGTGTGGACATGAGTGTAGTTGCAGTGCTGCACAAATATTTTGAGTAATAATCCGGGCTTCTCATGCGGTCAAACTCTGTTAAATGTCCCGCTGCTTTTAGTCAACAATGGATGACTGTCTGTGGCGAGTCAAACAACAGTGGCTGTTTTGTGTCGATTCTGCACACAAGTTCCTGAACTCATCAGTGAGTGCTTCCTCTCAACATCTGTTTTTGTTTAATTCTCTCTTAATCACTGCAGTACAAAGAAATTCTATTTATTTCTTTGTCTCTTCTGGCATCTTTGCTTTGGCTTTTGTTCACTGTAAATGACGTACATCCATGCGTCCATACATTTTCACATTCACTTATCCTCATGAGTGTCGTGGGCATGCTGGAGCCTATCCCACCAGTCATCGGGCAGGAGGCGGGATACACCCTGAACTGGTTGCCTGAAAATCACAGGGCACTTATAGACGAACAATCATTTGTGTTCACACTCACGCTTAAGGACAATTTAGAGTCTTCCATTACCCTGCCGTGCATGTTTTTGGAATGTGGGAGGAAACCGGAATATGGTTTGATGTGACACTTGGGTGCCTCTCACCTCCCTGAAGTGTGGCTGGAGTTGAATGGCAAGGAAACTGGAGTACCCGGAGAAAACTTACGCAGGCACGGAGAGAACATGCAAACTCTGCACAAGAAAGCTGGAGGAGGAATCGAACCCCGCACCTCTGCACTGTGAGGTGGACGTGCTAACCAGTCGACCACGTGCCACCCTATATGAAGTAGTTAATTATTTAGATTTTTTTTATGTTTTGTTTTTGTGTGAATTGCAAAATGCTTTTTGTGGCAGCAAAATTACATTAAAAATTAAATTTACAAAAATAATGAAAATATGGTGAATTCAAGTGTTTTCTATGTCGCTTGTTTTCATTTGGGTCTCAGATATTGGAGCCTATACAAGATGGGTTTGGACAAGAGGCTGCCAGTCACTCACAAGAGACAAGACAAACTTCTCTTCACACGCACATTCAAATTTATGGAAAATTTTGAGTCTTAATTGAACTTAACATTTAATATTTTGGAATCTGTTTGGAAAACAGACTCTCAAGGATGCTTTGCAAAAAGACACAGATTATACAGAACTAAATAGATAGAAGGTGAGTTTAAAAATGCATACAGTATTTGCCAAAGAGGAAGCCAAAATATTTATCCCCTCCAGAAAATAATCTTTTGGATATCAGTTACAAATTCCGATTGAATGTAGAATAATTTAATTCCCTCTAGTGTAGCTTTGTCTTGCAGATTTTTTTTCGAACAATGACTATTAATATCCAAATATAAAAATGCAGTTTAAAAACGTTTCAGTGAGTTATCTTACAAAAGTGGGCCAACATGCAGTAGATGGTAGGTCAGGCTGTGAAGAATTAAAAATAGACAGAGCTTGCTAACTGAGTCATCTGACTGCCTCCGAGATAAATGAACATCAGAGTTCATCAGCAAACAAGCTGCTCGCTATCTCTCTGTTTCTCTTTGCGTTTGGGTGTATAATTTGCTTGCATCTTCAACATTACTTTAAAATATCTATATTTATTGTTAATACTTCCTCAAATAGAAACCGACTGAAATAAATAGACACTGTGTGTGGGAAATGCAAAAGACACACAAAATCTTTAGAAGGGTGATAACCACTACCAAAGCTTAGCAATGGACCACTATCAAATTCTGAAATGGAAAAATCTGAAAAAACAAAAGGATGTCGAAGATTTTTAATCATCCCATTCATGCACATCCCAAGACAGAAATTAGTGTAGTGGATATTTGTGACGCTGTTACTGCGGAAACCTGCTAACAAACAAGCAAACGGCCTTGCGAACATCTCCTTAGGGGGAGCTCATAAACACCTTTTATACTGCCTGTTGAAGATGGAATTTTTCTCCCTGTTGTGTAAAAAAAAAGGATAGAATGTCTAATCGGGGCTATATTTCTTCTGTTCTAGCTTTGTGACTGAAAATTTTCATCATCCTCTTGTCTAGGTGAGACAGGTCTGGGCAAGTCCACCCTGATGGACACGCTGTTCAACACCAAGTTTGAGGGAGAGCCCACCCAGCACAACCAGCCTGGCGTGACGCTCAAATCCAACACCTATGAACTACAGGAGAGCAACGTGCGCCTCAAGCTCACTGTCGTGAACACGGTGGGCTTTGGAGACCAGATTAACAAAGAAGACAGGTGTGTTCCTTACAGATATAATAAAACAGGTCTAGGTCTACACATTGAACCCCAGCTATTCGCATGTGAGGCATAGGGACCATGCTATGCTGAGAATAGCGAAGATCTGCAACATATTGTTCCCCCAATCCAAAGTGGGTTTGGAATTGCATTTAGAAGCCACTAGATGGTGGCAGAGCACTTATAATACAAATGATCATAAAGCACCAACACCATGTATTTAGCATGTATAAAATCATAAATCCATGTTATATAAGTCACTGTATTCATTAGTTAAATTGCTTCAAAAAAGCAAACCCCCTTCCTATGAGGCTCATCGATAGTATTATCTAGCATACTATCCCCTAAACAACATGCTAGCACAAGCTTACATGACATAAAATTGGGCAAGAAAATATTTGTACTCTCACTGTCACATGAATAGTATTACGTGCCTTTTAATATTTACATTGAATAAATGTTAGATGGCGGCCCGGTAGTACAGTGGTTAGCACGGCGACTTCACAGTGCAGAGGTTCGATTCCAGCTCCGGCCTCCCTGTGTGGAGTTTGCATGTTCTCCCCGGGCCTGCATGGGTTTTCTCCGGGTACTCCGGTTTTCTCCCACATTCCAAAGACATGCATGGTAGGCTGATTCCACACTGTAAATTGTCCCTAGGTGTGAGTGTGGAAGTGGGTGGTTGTTCGTCTCTGTGTGCCCTGCGATTGGCTGGCAACCGATTCAGGGTGTCCCCCGCCTACTGCCCGGAGACAGCTGGGATAGGCTCCAGCACCCCCCGCGACCCTAGTGAGGATCAAGCGGTTCGGAAGATGAATGAATGAATTATCCTCAGTAGGGTCGAGGGTCGCGGGCGTGCTAATTTAAGTATCTACTTGTAAGTGCACAAAGTATTTTTTCCGATTCACACACCCACTAATAGGTACTACATCCGGAAAATGGCACCACGAAAAACAAATATAACTTTTAACATTATGATTTTAAATACAGCTGGGATAGGCTCCAGCACCCCCGCGACCCGAGTGAGGAATTAAGCGGTTTGGAAAATGAATGAATGAATGAATAAATGTTATTAGCTGCTAAGTAGACTGCACAGGCGAGTAGTGGCTTCCTCTGGAGAGAAACAGAAACATAGTTCACTTTTGACTATACACATGATGTATTTAAAGATGACCAACAAAACTAGACATCTCAAATGCAGATGAAAAAAAAAGCGACTAGTTGAATTGTCAGTGAAAGACTTGATAGGTTCCCAAAGAAATCTGCAAATTCACAAATGCTGAGCTGCAACTATTCAGGGGTTGACTTTGCATCTCTAAACCATCTGTGCGTTTCCCCACAAGCTACAAGTCCATTGTGGAATTCATCGATGCCCAGTTTGAAGCATACCTCCAAGAGGAGCTGAAGATAAAGCGCACACTCCACAGCTACCACGACACGCGCATCCATGCCTGCCTCTACTTCATTGCTCCCACGGGCCACTCGCTCAAATCCCTTGACCTGGTGACCATGAAGAAGCTTGACAGCAAGGTAAATGCCACGTTCATCTAGGTCACCTTAATGCATGAGTAGTAGAATGTGGTTAGTTGATGTGAGCGATTATTTCACCTTTCACCCTAATTCCATTTCACCAAAGGGACTCTTATGTGAGAATCGTATCTATCACAGCAGCAGAATCAATAAAAAGCAATAGAAATGTAACTTGAACTGCACATGACGGATGATAAAAGTGAAGTAAGGACGATATAGCTAGTTAAGGTTAATTATATAGAAAATATGAATTAATAATGTAATGAAAATAATGGAAATATTTGATTGATCGTTTCATCCTTAAAACTACTAAATAAATGATATAGTTTTAGCAGCACACACAAAAATATGCATCTGCAATATAGTGCGACGACGTACAAGACGATCTAGCAGGGGACTACGGTTTGATTAAATTTGAATCCCATGTTTTATGGTACGACTATAACTGTTTGTCAAAGCTTATCTTCCATGTTGAACATGGCCAGAAGGATGTAGCGCATCACAATTCACCAACCTTTAGGGAAGCCCTCTGCTCTATGTATATCATCCCAAGTGTGACTCATCTGAAAAATGCAGTCAATTCTGTGACTGCTGCTGCTTTTGTGTGACATGCTCTTCTCTGTGGGCTCATTTGCATGGACCCCACGAGCCATCCAACCACCGTTTGCCAGAGCAGCTGCACCCTGGAAAGTCATGTTTTTACATCGCCTACTGTCCGACTGTTGACTCAACGTGTGTCCATAATGATAGCACTTGCTTCCAATTTCATGACGTTATGATATATTTTTGATTCATTGCCATTTAATATTAGCCAGTCACATTTTTACTTTAGCGAGAAACAAAATCAGCTCTATTTTGATGCAGCTCTCAGTGTTGCCCCTTCTACTGATGTTATAGTAGCTTTTGTCTTCTTTTCTCAACCCTAAGGTCAACATCATCCCAATCGTTGCCAAGTCGGACGCCATCTCCAAGAGCGAGCTGGCCAAGTTCAAGATTAAAATCACCAGTGAGCTGGTCAGCAACGGCGTGCAGATCTACCAATTCCCCACTGATGACGAGTCAGTTGCCGAGATCAACTCCACCATGAACGTAAGCCGCACAGACAAAGTTTAAACGTGGAGATTGGATGTCTGTGACCACTTGAGCTGTCAGTGAGCCGCCCCATGTCTCGTCACTACAGACTGTCAGCCAGCTCAGAGCTGACAGTGTGGGAAAATGGTCTTGTCTTTCTCACATTGAGTCAAAAATACCCAAAAGAACAGCATGAGTGTGCAAAGGGGAACACAATCAATTTGGGGAATTGACAATTATCTTACTTTTTTTTGGGGGGGGGGACAAAAGTATCCCACGAAAAGTGATGCTACAATGATATGAATGGAAATCAGCAGTGGTTCAAATCATGTATCCATCCATTTTCAACACCGCTGATGCTGAACAGGGTCGCGGGGGTGATGTTGGAGCCTATCCCAGCTAACTTTAGGAAGAAGGCGGACTATGCTCTGATCTGGTCGCCAGTCAGTCATAGGGTACATATGGAGACGAATAACCATTCACACCCGCAGCCAAACTGTCACCGAGTGGGAACCGATCCAACGCTGCCCACTCATAAGTCAGGAGAGTGTACAAATACACCATCAGCGGCTCAAATCAAGTAAAGAACAAAAATATTTTATTTTGAGTTGATTAAGAAAATTTAAAAAATGATATTTTTGATCCGATTCTGATCAGCTGACATTTACATGATCGGCCCCGATTTCTGATTATGTCGATTGGATCAGGACAACCCTAGATTTAAGTAAGATGTTCACAATTAATGCCGCTTCGAGATCAATGGCCTTTTACACGCAGTCATCTGACAGAATGAAGGAAGATGAGCATATAGCTCTGATATTGTCCCAGAAGGCTCAAAAGGAAAAATGCTGTGTTGAATGTTTCCCCCCATTCTTCAGAATAGTGACACGGAAAAAGGCGTGAAATGCCTCCTTTCATTGGCAGTGTGAAAAGGGCTCTTGAGCGAGCATTGTTATTTCGTCTTTTCCAGATTGTGCTGTACACTTGGCATGGCGCTGGTTGTTGCAACTGTCTGTTGGTGTTTTTTTCATGTGGTGATTTTGTGTGGAAACAAAAGATTATTTAGAATCACCAGTGTACACGTGGACATTTCCTCAAAGCAGACATCTTATCTCATCACACGGAAATAAGTTGTTTATATAGTCAACTTCGTTTGGGTTATTCACTGTTCTCTTGTGATAAGGAAGCCGGCAGTGGACCAATGCTCATGTCTCATTTAACTCCGCAGAGCCATTTACCCTTTGCCGTAGTGGGCAGCACGGAGGAGGTGAAGATCGGGAACAAGATGGTCAAGGCCCGCCAGTATCCCTGGGGCACGGTGCAGGGTAAGTCAGCTTCTCTTCCTGCCCCGCCGGAAATGTCAGCGTGCTCCCTGCCATTCGTCCGTGCCGCCCTTTTCCTCCTACGGCCTCCATAGCCTCATTCAGCATGTTGAGCTGTTACAGCACATGACACTAATGGACTTTCAATTGATTTGAATTGACTGCGTTGCAAGCACAGAGTAGCCACACTAGTTTATGAGCCCTTTGAAACATGTGAAATTTCATACTAAGTTCATGTTTCAAGCATTAATTCGGAGGTCTTCCTTCTTTTTAAAGCATCCATCCCTTTGAGCAGCCTGACGGCTTGACACGTCAACCTCCAAAAAGCCAAAACCCAACCTATTTACGGTCAATAAAGGTGCCATGTGGAAACAATAGCTTTAATATTATTGTTTTAATGTAAATTAAACACGTGTTCCACCTTTTAATTTCTTTTAAAAATGTCACCAGGTTGGGCTTGTTTGACATTCTTATACATCAGCCACCAGGGTAAACAATGCTCCATTTTCTGCACTAATTGCCTAAAGAGGTGTGAAAACCCTTTTAAAAGCTGCAATTCATGTGTTTCACTCCTTTTTTTCACTACAACGCAATGTGATAAATAATTAAACTTGCATGGTTGAATGCAAGAGGCTTTTTGTGATAATAAGTCATCATGTGTTTTGAATGCATATGTACTGACATGGTTTCACACACTAGCTTGGTCAGTAGAAATATAATTTGATTTGGTTTCTGTACAATTCTTAATGCTCTGTTTATTTGGCCCGTCTCCCACAGTGGAGAACGAGAATCACTGCGACTTTGTCAAACTGCGAGAAATGCTGATCCGGGTGAACATGGAGGACCTGCGGGAGCAGACGCATACACGCCACTACGAGCTGTACCGCCGCTGCAAGTTGGAGGAGATGGGCTTCAAGGACACTGACCCTGACAGCAAGCCTTTCAGGTACCAGACACAAGGCTCCTTTTTGTTTTTTGTTTTCTCCTCCATTTTGAATCAAGCTCATCATCAACTGTCATCTTTTTTCGCTCTGCTAGTCTGCAGGAGACGTATGAAGCAAAGAGGAACGAGTTCATGGGCGAGCTACAAAAGAAGGAAGAAGAAATGCGGCAAATGTTCGTCCAAAGGGTCAAAGAGAAGGAGGCGGAGCTTAAGGAAGCAGAGAAAGAGGTTGGCATCGTTAACCCGCTGCTACAGCCGTGTCGCAAGGCTCATCTCACAGTTTTATTGTCCTTTTATTCCACACATCATTTGTCTCCACCCCACAAAGCTGCACGAGAAATTTGACCGCTTGAAGAAACTGCACCAGGATGAGAAGAAGAAGCTGGAGGACAAGAAGAAGTCCCTGGACGACGAGCTCAACACGTTCAAACAGAAAAAGACTGCCACTGAGCTCTTGCAGAATCAAGCCCAGCAGGCCGGGGGCTCCACCACGCTGAAGCGGGACAAAGAGAAGAAGAAGTAAGTGTCTCCATCCTAACATCACTACTTAAAATGTATTGTAATTCAACTTAAAGGTGTTCAATAGAGTTGAGGTCAGGGGCTTGATGTTGCTTCATGCACTGCAAACAGCAAATGGCTTTGCCAAAATTTGAAAACGGTCAGAAAACTAATGCAATGTTTTCAGATTCTGGGCCAACTAAGGAGTCTCACCAAGACAACTGATAAATCAATTGATTGATAAATGTGTGTCAATACATTTGTCCATGTTGACTCTTAATGTTGCTCACGTTTGTTCAATTTAGTAGGGTTTAATTTTAGTGAGCCCCTCTTATGTTAAGTTCTCAGTGTGAATTTTATTTATTTATTTTTGGTCTCTGCTCATGAACAAGACGCCTGAGATTTGTTCGATTTTAATCGACACTGTGGATTTTTCACAGTGCCAAATGCCTTCTGAAGCTTTTATGTTATTTATTCCCAAATCAACAGAAAGGTGACTTGCTCTGAATACCTCGTCACAGTAAATGTTGCTCGTTTCCCAACATACATCACAAGTTTAGCTACTTCCACTTGATTTTTTGCAAGCGGGTACTGATTGTCAACTCAGTTAAAAAAAATAAATTACCCTGTGAGGTTCATTAAAATAAGTTTTTAGTTTTCTTAGAGGTGGGCAAATGAACCAGTGACGTTAATGTGAATGCTGTGTGTGCCTGGTGTGTGTGTATGTGTTAGCAAAGAAAGAAAACAACTTGCAATCAGAAGATCCCTTTTTGCTGCTTTTAACCTCACACACAACTTCTCATCCTAAGTGTCAGCTGGAATTTTAACCTTACTTAACACTGCTGTTAATAACTCAATTTTAAACTTTGCACAACCACCAATTTTTATTTGTACAGTGAAACCTCTAAAGTTAGATGCCCCTGAGTTCATGCTAAATAATTGTCAAGAATTGACCGATTGTTTGAACTTGACAAATAAATCCTACAATTGTTGAATTCAGATTCAGGTAAAGATGCCGCCAAAGGCACCACAAAACATCAAGCTCAAAGGCATCATGCCATGCACAGAATATCTGTTATTGCTATTAACAGTGGTTTTCTTATTCTTAAACTCATTATAACAATGTCAAAATTGTTCTAAAATCTAGGATAGTCGCCAAAGGTTTTATGATGCAGACAAAATGTACTTTTCATCACACTTCATCCTCATTCGTCATGGGTAAACTGGAGTCCATCCCAGCTGACTTGGGCGAGAACAGGTACAACCCAGGGCTAGTTGGCCGTCAATCACATAACCACCAATCATTTACACTTACATTCACACAATGTACAATTTAGATTCTTGAATTAATCTAATGTATGTTTTTGAAAGGTGAGGGGGAGCTGAATTAGGTCTGAGAATCAAACCTAGAACCTTAGAACTGTGAGGCAGACGTGCTAAGCTGAGTTCCTTCCTGTTTTTTATTTTTCATTTTCAAAATCCAAACAAAACATGTCCCGAAATGGGTTGCATTCATCCTTAGATGTTTTTCTGTACATACAATTTGTGTTCTGGTTCATCACTTCCTACAGGACACAGTTACCGAGTGCTGCTTGTAATGTGAATGTCAAAGTGTAAGTGCATGTATCACCCATGTTGCATCCATCATATTTTCCAGTTAACTGCTCCTACACTTGATGCATGCTGTTTGATGCACCCTGTTCTGGTAAGACCCTACCCGGCATCCTACAATTTAATCAAACACCAACTCGCCACAACAGCTGTTTATGTAAATTGACTGTGTTTATCTCTCACGAGCCAGCTACTAAATCAGACAGTTTATCATCATTTTGTTGCATCTGTTCTTCTCGGATACACAAAAGTCTCCCTTTTGTTGGAGAAGCCATTCTCTGCCTGCCCCTGCCTTTCACACAGAGCCCTTCGAAAGGGTCATGCCAGAACAGCGAGCAGCCTCAGGGCCCAACTGTGTTTTGTTGGGATGTTTTGCCCAACCTCTCTCTCTCTCTCTCTCACACACACACACACACACACACACACACACACACACACACACACACACACACACACACACACACACACACACACACACACACACACAAATGCCCCACATGCCGGTACTGGTTCAAGGGCCATTTGGTTCCAAGCTGCATTGAAAAACAGAATCAAATACATTTTGACCATGAGAGCCTGGATGTCTAACACCTTGGCTCGGTCACATGATTCCAACAGTCGTACTTAAAATACGTCGTTTATGTACAAGGGTTTCTCACATATTGCATAAGATGTGGTTACACGCTTGCAAATGCGACAATGTTATCTTCACAACTGCGTTGGCATGTGGACCTACTAATTACAACAAATTCATTCAGTGTAGGGCGACACAGTGATCGACTGGTTAGCACGTACGCCTCACGGTGCAGAGGTGTAGGGTTCGATTCCGGCTCCGGCCTTCCTGTGTAGAGTTTTCATGTTCTCCCCGTGCCTGCGTGGGTTTTCTCCGGTTACTCCGCTTTCCTTCCACATTCCAAAAACATGCATGGAAGGTTGATTGGGCGCTCCAAATTGCCCCTAGGGGTGATTGTGAGTGTGGATAGTTGTTCGTGTACTTGTGCCCTGTGATTGGCTGGCAACCAGTTCAGGGTGTAATGTGCCTACTGCCCGAAGACAGCTGGGATAGGCTCCAGCAGGATAAGAAGATTGGATGGACATTCAGTGTAATTGCTTTTTTAATAATTTGTTTTTTATTTGCTTTTGTGCCGTTTGTCAGAAAAATGCTTTCTGTGAAACTAGTCGGTGGGGCTAAACGTTTGGGGACCTGTGTTGTAGGCTACTCTCGAGGAGCACACAAAACAGGTCCAAAATTAGATCTCACGCTTTAGATCGCTTCTAATTGTCAGCCGGCCATCAATTATGCTGATGCAGATTTTTTTGTATGGAACAAAACAGTAACGGCCCTTCTCTCTTATTTCCAGAGAAGGATTCCTGTAGAAAAGTGCTCCCTTGTGGCCACCCAGCTGTGAATGATCGTCCCTTACAGTGAACCCCTCCCCAATGTCCCTACAACCCCACAAAATGCCCTCAAACCCGGCCGGGCGTTGCTCAGTTGGACTCCTTTTAAACACACCACTTTAATTATGATGTTTATTCTTTGTATACAAGATACATTCCACGCTTCTCTATTTTTCTATGTAGTGTCTTTCTTGCATGGTGTGTTTAGTGCGCTTTTTATTTTCCATATTAACACACAACATGACCTTGTTGTGATGGGCAGAAATGTGCCAAAGCTCAAGCAAAACACACTCGTGAAAGCTTCATTTTTAAGCATAACGGTGCGGAAATTAGTGACTATTTGATTATTTTTTAGTTGCGGGGTGTGGTTAATTATCAGTACTGTACATGGAAGTGTGGTAGTATTTGAAAAGTGCCATTGCAGGGCCAAACCGAAAATGGAAACAAAGAGGGGGTAATTACTATAGGCCTTATTTTCTGTCAAATTATTACTGTATATGTTTTATGTTCAATAAACAAACAAAACAAAATAGTCGGAATGTTGCAAGGGAAAAAGCTCTAGTTTACAAGAAAGACAAGAAAAGAATGCATATAATGAGGAACAAAAAAGTCATGATTCTAAGACAATAAAGTGGTAATTTTGCAAGAACACAAGTTGCAATATAACGAGAAAATAGTCGTAGTTTGGCTGCAATAAGATTAGTATCGTATGAGAAAAGTCGAAAATGTTACCGGAAGAAAATTGTGATGTTCAGGCATACAAAGTAGCATAGTTTGTATGCAGCACTTTTTACAGAATATTCCAATGTCAATTTTAAAGTAAGATTAGATTTTTCTTGAACAACTTCAACTTTTTGCCTTGTATGATTAAGACTTTTTGTCTCCTCACTTTTATACAACTTTATTGTAAAATGTGGTTCTGGTTAATATTGTACTTGTACTGTAATACTACTACTACTTTAGCTCCTTGCAGATTACCAATTTATTGTCATAAAATGCCATCCTTTTCCTTATTGGATCTCAGTTTTCTTGTAAAATGACTACTTTCCCTCGAATTTCATTTTAGTTTTCTAAAAATTACACTTTTTTTCTCATTAATTCCGCTTTGTATTGGGTAGCTAAAGAATACTAGAGGTATGATTAGGCAGTTTCCTTCTGCTTTAAGTTTGTCACGGTCTGTACATCTTCACTCACCAAAGGCTTTCCTTGGAAAAAGTAAAGTTATTGTTCAAATCCCACTTGGTGCTTAAAGACAACTAGCAGGTGAGCTATTAAAGCTTCTAAACCTACTATTAGACTTTGCAGCGTCATCCTGAGTCCAGTGCCAAAATGTGCCATAAGAGACTGAAGCAGTAATCTCAGACACGTACAGTGTACACAGTGAGTGTTTCGCTTGGACTTTTTTCTTTGCCACTTCTCCCCATACCTCATTGACGGTCATGTGTTTTATACCTTTTCTATTGTATTAGCTGTCACATTTGCACTTTTTTGTTTTTTATACACAAATGTGATGAAATTTGTATGTATGTTGTCAGTGCAATTGATACTTTTTTTAATTGTTTCTGCGAATTTTTATAATGGCACATTTTAAAAGTCAGTGGTCATGTTTGTACTCCCCGAGTTTTTTGTCGACAGAGGAAATAAAGGCAGTTCTCACCAGGTTAGGACAGAATTTGTTTGATGCTTTATGTATATGATCATTTACAGATGATTTCTCTCAAGAGCAGAGACCTTCCATGTTCCTCGGTTTACTAGTTTGTGTGTATTTCCTTTGCAGTTCTCCCTGGCTCTGCACTGAGTAGGTCCCCATCTCTAAGGCACCTTCCTCAAACCTCACCAATTTTGTGGGACCCCATCTTTCTAAGTTTTTAATACTGTGTACTGATTTATTTTTTACTTCACTGTTCTTTTAATTCCGTCTTTGCCTCCACTTGGACTCTTCTTCCACTTAAGATGAGATGGTGATTTCCGTGCTTTCACATTAGATTTTTTCCCTTCATTTAGAAATAGCAAAACGTTGAACTATATTCACTCATTGTCATTTACTGCCACATTTGGAATTTTAATGTATTCTAACCAAACTCTTTCCCTGATACCAGATACATATATGTTTTACTGACATCTACATCTTTGTCTTTCTCTTTGTAGCTTCTTTTAATGTCTTGACCATCTGAAGAAGGCGATGGCAGCTTCATCAACAACTAAGCACCCTTTAACTCTTCCGTTCTTCTGTTCCCCCTGCTGCTGTATTGACTTTTTTCCCCTTTCTCTCCTATCACATCACCTCATTTTTGTCAAACATGGGCTTATGTAGACTCGCATGGTATTCCTGCCCCACCTTGCGACACTCTGAACCAGGGGTTGGGGACCTACAGCTCCTGCTGAGGAATTGCAATTAAAAAGATCTGACCATTTAAACCGAAAAAATGCTTACAGCAAATATTTAACAAAGTTCCCCACTTCAGACCTTCAACACATGCCGGCAGGGCAAGGTCAACAATTTCTGTGTAATCGTCTTAATGTTAGATGAAAGGCCTCTGCGAATCACGGGACAATAGGGACATGTTAACTAAAACATGAAACATGACCTAAAAAGTGTTTAGGTCATTGATATTACAAAAAAATAATAATAATTATATATATATATACACACACACACACACACACATACATATAAAATCACCAAATTGAAGTACCGGTAATCACTTTGCCGAAGCGATATAAAAACATGAGAACTTTTGATGGTGCCCATGTTTACATGCCACTGAATGCCATTGTGGTCACATGAAATGGCCTTTTTTGACAAATGCTTTAATATTCACCAGCCTTCTGTATACCATATTTTGCATGCATTTATAAAATCATTTCTTTACTGCTGTGACCTGCTTGTTTTCCATCCCTAAAATAACTTTTCCCGTTTCCTCAAAATGGTGCAAATCATGAGGATGAATTTGTTAGATTCTATCATTACCGCTCCTTTATGTTGCCAAATATTACGATAACTTGGTTATTAGTTGAAGTGAACCCCGATGGGAGTATTAAAACAAAACAAAAAAAAACAACAAAACAAAGAATGCCCATGCATTTATATAATTTATAAGGATATATTTTGTGTATTGAAGTGCATTGAAGACTTGTTGTTTATGACCTATGCTCTTGGGTGGTGCAAAGTACCGGTAACATTTTTGGTGTCAGAAGAAAACATTTTCTAGTATCCGTACATCATGTCAGAAACCCTCGACCACTCGAGCTATAATTCAATATCTTACGAAGTTTAATTCAATTGATGTACATTTTCAATAAAAAAAATGAACCAATAATTTTGCTTTTTGTCATTATTTAACGATATTTACTTGCTCGTATATTATATGCTGTTACATTCATAGTTTAATTTGGGGATTAAAATCTAATTGACAAAATTTGGAGTACGTTTTAATCATGTATTTGTAACGGAGTTATTAAAATAAACAATAAAATAAATTACTAAAACAAAGCATTGATTACTGTTGCAATACAGTACTGTACTGTCTTCCGTAGTGTTGTACTTGTCGCAAAGCATCGTGGGTACTGTGATGACGCCATGACAGATTTAAGCTAGCGGGAGCAGAAAATGGATGGTCCGTGTCCGTGTAGCGGACTCCACGTGCTTTGCGAGACGCATTTTCCTGAGGGACTCTGACCTAAAATGTCCTTATTTTCTTCGAAGACGATTTAAAACGTCAATGAACCGGTTGTCTGGTATATTTTCTGCAACATAGCCGGTAAGTTGTACTCGCAAACATCAGTTAGCCGACAGAGGCTAACACGACGCCTAATATATCTGTAGTCATCACTACAAAAGAGCGGCTGAGTCGATAGGGGCTCTTTGCAGAGAAAGGTAAGAAGATAACAAATGTGACTGCTCACACACGCACACAATGCAATTTTGAAACGAAGCCGAGGGATGCAACGCTGACGGGTAGCGATAACGGCCTTCAGCTTCAGTCGGTCATTTAAATGCATACAGCGGCCACAAGAAAAACAATCATATTTGCTTCAAATCCGTCCCAAAGTATTTACATTTGCTGCAACTTGGTGTGGAACGCATTCCTCTCATCTTTATGCTTACTGTATATTGACGTTGCTGCCCATCCGTAATGAGCATCTATCTATTTATCTTATATAAGGGCCGTTCACACGGGCAGATTTATTTGCTCCCCTCGAGCGTTCATACGTGCAACTTTGTTCCGGCTTAGTGCCCGAAAACGGCTTGTTTCGGATCAAATTTAAACCTCAGGGAGGTGGTTTAAAAATTTGCTCCGGAACAAATGCTCGTTTACGAAGCAGTACCGAAGCAAATGTGCACGTATGAACGCAACTGGGTTAAATTTGCTCCAGAGCAAAAGCTCGCTTGCGGGGGAGTGGCCTCGCTACGCGTCAGAGGAGTCCATCCGGGTACTTGCCAACATGCATCCTGGGTATTTTGCGCTTCAAACATGGCGGGTCTTTTCTCTCCTGCGGCGTCTGATTATCGACCACATCGTTGATTTCTCCGGAGAAGAAGCCATTTTGTCACAAAGAAGGAGGGGAAATGGTACTTCCTTTTCCCTGCCTTCTTCTTTCTTTACGCATGCACATGTTTTACTTCCGCATTCCTGTCGTTTTGTTCCGCAACAGGAACTGCCCGTGTGAAAGCAAGTGGAGCTGGCCGATGCTGTTCTCGTGCTGTTACGCTCAGCGGCTTTGTACGTGTGAACGCTCCACAAAATGTGTTCCGGTGCATTTATATCTATCTATCTATCTATCTATCTATCTATCTATCTATCTATCTATCTATCTATCTATCTATCTATCTATCTATCTATCTATGTGTGTGTACAGCAGGCCATTGTGTAAAAAGATTAAATGAAAAGCAGTAACGAGATGCTTCTTACACAGGCTGCTGTATGTTTACACCATCGTGTTGTCTTTCATAACCAGCGCTAATGTAGTAGTCAAGTCACAATTACAGTAAATCTGGGAAGCACTTGTCCACAATAAATGTAAAACAGTCAAATGAAAACTAGCAAGTAGGTCCGTAACTGAGCGTGCCTACCTGCACTGTGTGACAACATATACCTACGCTACTGTTCAAAGTAGTGAACTGCATGCCATTCATAACCTTGAAATGTTGTAAGATAAAATATATATCCGAATGGAACACACCTTTAGGCCATAAATGTAATCTACTGAAATGGAAAAACAGTAAATACGGCAGTAACTGAGTGTTCTGTGACCCTCATGGCCCTTATGTCGATGTTCTTACACTGCTGCACAAACTAATACATTGCACACCGTTTGTAATCTGAAAATATAATTACTGTAAATGTATCTATATAAAACACCTTTAGGGCAGCAGTAAGAAACGATGAAATGGAAAACCACTAGGTGTGGTAGTAAGTGAGCATTCCTGTCTTAGGCCGTGTGACAATTTATTCTTCCACCGCTGCGCAATCTACATGGTTCATTGCTCTCCTTTGTAAGCCCCCAAACTGTATACAATAAATCAGGATCATTTATAGAGAATGAACAGCACTTTATAAAGTAATTATTTGACCTGTATTGAATTGCCATGGTCCTTTGTTGTTAATGTCATGTTTTTGCCATCTTTGGTGTTCTCAACAGGCATGACCTGGTTTTGATTGGAAGCTGCAGGTGATGGCAGAAGGCAGCGGTGCCGGCGAAATGCACTCCTTTGACCCGTGTCATAGCTCTGAAGCAAAAAAGAGACATATTTCTACTAATGGCGGTGAGTGTTATTCAGTTGAATTGAAATATGGTTGAAAGGAGACATGTTTTAGAAAATAGACTTCAATAGTTTGACTGCACAATTTGTTTTTAGCAGTGCCTGCTCACCAATTAAATATTGTGTGAACCTCCCAGAGCCGCCATATTCAGAAGGACTAGGCAGCAGCATGATCATGTCAAATCCAAAAGCTAAGCGGAGCAGCACAGATTAGCATTGGCAAACATGATTCGTGTTAGCTTCTAATAAGCAGGACAATAACTTGACAAAAGTAAAACTGTAAATAGTCACCAGGAGTGACAAACAACTTTAACACCACACCCCTACCTAAAAAATGAGGCGATCTGCTGAATTGGGCTGACGTACTGCTACTAAAATACACTACTCACAAAAAGTTAGGGATATTTGGCTTTTGGGTGAAATTTATGGAAAATATAAACAAATCATACTACAGTGATATCATATCATGAAAGTGGGACATTTAAGTAGATGGATGCACTGGTGATTTACTCATTTCAAACAATTCATTGAAACAAAAGTTACCAACAATGGTGGGTACACCACAACAAAAAATATCGATGTCCTCAATAACTCGTCATGTGTCCTTGAGCATCAATTATAGCTAGACGACGACATCTCGTGCCGTTCACAAGTCAACTTATTGTCTGCTGAGGCTTGGCATCCCAATCTTCTTGAAAGGCAGCCCTCAGGTCATTAAAGTTCTGGGGTGCAGAGGTCCGAGCCTCTACACGGCGACTCAGCCGATCCCGCAGGTTTTCAATTGGATTCAGGTGTGGAGAAAGTGCTGGCCGTTCCATTTGAGGTACACCAGTCTCCCAACAGCCGTTCCCTGATGATGCGACCTCGATGAGCTGATAAATTGTCGTCCTTGAAGATGAAATTAGGCCGTGTTGTTCATGTAGGGTCACAATCACTTGATTAATAATGTTATTTAGGTAGTATGGGCTTGTCGCTGTAATATTCACAAAGCATATAGGGCAGGTCTGTACCGACTGGACACACCTGCCCACGCTGTAAAACCACCACCACCACCAACAGCTCGTCTGCTGACAACAGAGACTGATGCATAGCGCTCTGCTTGACGTCTCGAACATCGTTGGTGGCCATAATTTTTGCTCAACGTGAATCGACTTTAATCAGAACAGCACTGAGGTCCGGTGGTCCTTCGTCCAGCGTAAATTCTCCCTGGCCCATGTAAGACGCTGACGCATATTCCTGATGTTGCGGTCCGGTACCCTTGCAGGTGCTCTAGTGCGCAGGCCACGCTGATGTAAACTGTTTTCAATGGTCTGACATGACACTTGGGTGCCTCTCACCTCCCTTAAACGTCCCTGGAGTTGAGTGGCATTCATCATCCGGTTTCCCAGGGCCTTCTTCACAATGTAGCGGTCATCAGCATGGGCTGTGGCCAAAGGACTGTTGCAATTGCTGATGACACTCTAAGCTCAGTGGCCACTTCCCGGCTGAGAACGTCCTGTTTGAAGCATCACAGTGGTAAGGTACTGTTAATCCATTGTTAGGTGTCCTCTTTGTCTCGTGATGTCAATATGTGAACAGCATGATGATGACGACTGTTTAAACACCAGCTCTTATTGAACCAGGACATTTATTGTTGAGCCAAAGATCAAACACCTGTTGTGAATTTTGCCATTAAGGTCCTCGTTGGAGAACAGCAATTGTGCAAAAAGTACTAAACATTTAACAGTTGGACATGTGCATTCAAAAACTTAGAGAAGGTGACATTGAGTTCACCTGTGAAGGTTTGAATGCATTTTGGGCTAGTCCTGAAATTTCACCCAAAAACCAAATATCCCTAACTTTTTGTGAGTAGTGTATGTACTATTGTTTCATTTTTGATGGTGAGCTATGGCAGTACTTTTCTAGTAGTGTGCCGCACTTACTGTTATGTATTTACCATCGTAAACAAGTGTCAGAATTCAATTGATATCCTCGCTAAGTTTCTGTATCACATATTTACAGGAGAAGAGCCTATGAGCAAGATGCCCATGTCAAAGTTTGGTTCGCGACCTCGATTTGAGCCCGTGCAGTTTGTTAGCAGTGGCAGCAGCAGCAGTATTTGCACCGGTGGAGCAGCAAGTGGCGCTGATGAGAAGGAGAACGATAAGGAGCCCAGAAGGAGGGAGTCGTATGCTGGTCGATACAGGGAATATGAACAGGCTTCCTACAGCGCCACTGGCAGAGCACCGAGCACCTCCTCCTTCAGGCCTGCTTTTGACTCTTGGGCTTCCCGTAGGGATCGAGACAGGGACAGAAATCACGTTCCTTCTTGCGGTCCAGTCAGCTTGGACTACGGTGGCCGAGGCTACTCATCAAACTTTATGGAAGCCTATACTAACGAATATGAGACCTACAGCTCTTGCAACACAGATTCCTACTCGCAGCCTTATTGGCACAATGGATATGGAGGAGGGTATAGATCAGGCGGCTGGGACTGTGGACGTCAGGATTTTGGGTACAGTCACCAGGATCGCCCTTATAACCGAGCATACAGCGGCCCTGCCACCTCTCAGCCAGGGGCTTGGTCACAGCCTCTCCCTATCCACCAGGCCATGCTAGTGGAGAAGCAGAGGCTCGTCGCCAATTTGGCGTCCGTGTTGGCGGCCTCTTTTTGGGACCCTCAGTACACAACTGGGACAGAGGCTCCAAATTACAGTTTCATGTTGAGTCGCAGTATCCAGGCCTGCAAGACCAACCCTCAGTACATTTACGTCAACCTGAAGGATATCCCTCATGCCGATCTACCCAAGAACCGCAAAGTGCCGGCAGATGGCTATGCTTGTGAGCTGAGGTGTCAGGGAGTCTATCTCGCCACGGGATACTCGGGCAGTAAAAATGGCGCGAGGGACCGCGCCTCTGAGAATGCCGTCAAACTCTTCATGAAGCCCGTTGAAGTGCGCTTGGTGCCACGCAAGTACAGGCACACAATGCTCAATGACGTTGTGGTGTGCCAGATGAACTGCCCCGCCCCACCTTAACGCCCGCTCTTTGGAACCCCGAGAACATCGGCTATCCCAGCTTAAAGGGACCCTATGAGCCTGACATGCGCAAGCACTGGACTGAGTTTGTAGTCTTGGACAATGCCCAAGACGCCATCTGCATTCTCAACAACTCCGCCGCTTTCAGTCACATGAAGGTGGACTACAAGTTCGAGCTGCTGCCCAACGGCTGCTGGCTGTGCAGCGTCTACGTGCAGGATGAAATGGTGGCGCAGGCCAGCGGCACCAAGAAGACCTCCAAACACGCCGCGGCAGAAGAGGCCCTGGCCAGGCTGCGCTTCAACCAGGCACAACGACAGCACCAACACCAAGGGCCCCAGTACGCCTGGCGAAATCAGCAGTCGGAGTTCTCCGGTAGGCAAATGGGCATGAGAAAGAAACATCTGAGCGAGCTGGTCATCTTGGAGAATTCAGATAACGCCGTGTGCATCATCAACGACACGGCTCAGTTCAACAAGGTGACAGCCGACTACAAGTTCATCTGTTTGCCTGATCATCGCTGGAGGTGCGAGGTGTACTTGGAAGGACAGTACGTGGCAGCAGGGGTAGGTGTCAAAAAGGAGGTGAAGCACATTGCGGCACAGGAAGCCTTAGACACCCTGAGACAGACGCAGGCCGTGGTCAAGTCCAACCTGAGGAAGGAGGGTCACAACGAGGTCATCTCACGCTCCGAAATCCTGCGTCGCTCCGGGGAGGAGGCCATGAAGCAGGAGATAAAGGAGGACAACATTGGGAACAAGCTGCTGCGCAAGATGGGCTGGACGGGAGGAGGCTTGGGCCGAGACGGAGAAGGCATCGCAGAGCCCATTAAAGTCAAGGAGCAGTTCTCCAGAGAGGGCTTGGGTATGGACAGGGAAATGGTGGGGAGCCAGCTTAGCAAACGGGACATTGAAGACATAATCCGCAACTTTGTCAGCTCGAACCGACAGGATGAACTGCGCTTCTCCACCGAGTTGACCAACAAAGAGCGCAAGCAGATCCACCTAGTGTCTCAAAAGTACGGCCTACGGAGCAAGTCGTACGGACTGGGCAAGCAGCGCTTCCTCATCGTCAGTCGCAGAGTGGACACGAATCAACTGATTGGCCTGCTCCTGCAGGAAGGACAAGTGGGCCGCTACGAACTTGTCAAACCTCAGGCTTCGCACTAGTTTGCATGGCAACTCCAGCTGCCAACTTTCACTACAAAACAAGTCAGAGTGCAACAAATCTACGTTTGTGATTTGGACTCTTCAGATAAGGCCTGGAAACTTCCTGTATTCCTTTCCCAAGAAATGTCTCAGAGCTTTTACATTTGTTTCCATGACACCTTTACTTTCATGTCATCTTGCGCCCAATGTCTTGACGAGTCATTATTTCCTTAGGCACCAAAAGTTTGAGAGACTATTTCACTGTGTGTAAAACGTGAAATGCTCGTCGATTCATGTAACAATGGGACTATGGAACCATTAATCTGATGGGAGTTAAGCATTTTTTGGGGTGCAACACTCTGTTATGGTAGCACTATCCATGGTTATCATACATGAGCTTCGTTTGCATTAACAAAGTGTGTCCCCAGACATGTCCGTGAATAAAATGAAAGTGGCTTGACAGGGCCTAGCTTCTTTGAATGGGAAGACCAGTAATGTATATCTTTTTATTTACAAGAAAATGTACATTTTGTTACATGGGTTACCAGTGCAAACTTTACCTAGACAAATCATCCTGTATGATCACTCCACTCTGACCACTGATTTTTGTATGATTGTGAAGTAGATTAGAAATATCCTCAGTCTTTACATGTCAGTATTTTGGTAATGAAACCAAGTGCCCAAATGGGGCATTCATGTCTTGTACTCAAAACATAACATCTGAAATCCAGAAGGCAGTTTGTAAGAGGGATGAATCAATGTCCATTTCAGGTTAATTCTAATGCTTCAATGAAAAATATCAGTCCCACTTGAAAGGCTTTAAAAGGCAAAACAAAGCACGCTGAAACAAAAAGAAATATCCATAAATACATTATTTTTTGTGGAAATAAGAACAGTAGGTGGTTTTACAGCAAGCACATAGTTAGCAGCCACCTTGCACAAAAAAGAGACAAGTAACCCAGATATAACAAGATACATTAACTTTTTTTTTTTAAACACCTTTAAAATGGTGATGGCATTCGGCAGAAGTGAACGCCACAAACACGACAACGTATAAACTTGGCAACTGACTTTTTTTTTTTTTGCAAGGGGGACAAAGCGTATACTGTGAGATGAGTTGACCCGGACACGCTGTTCGTGGCGGGGACCACGATAATGATGACAGTGACGAGGGTCAACAATCGCGCCAACTCTGTTCAACGATAGCAGAAACTCTCTTCTCGTACTCTCGCTTGTTCTCCTGATACAGCTGCGCCGCCTGGCTGTTGGCTGGACTGTTTGGGTTGGGCTCATCGAGTAAAGACTTCAGAAAACACAACAAAAGCATGTCAGCGGATCACAACAGCCAGCATCATAAATGTGGCATTTGTTACCTGTATTGACGTTAATATTGAAGACACATCATAAGTGGGACTCCAACGATTCTGAAGTATATCTAAGCATATGCTGCCATCGGCGTATACTGCAAAAAGGAGGAAACAAAGTGTGTTAACTATTGATGGTATAAGACTACTTCATTATACAATAATACAGCATAAGGACAACTTGACCCCCACTGACTTACCATTAGGATGAAACATTTTAGAGACAAATCTCACTGTTGGAGGCTTATTTGGATATTCCTCTGTGAACTCTATGGTAAGTTTGAATGTTCCTATAAGATGGAGAAAAAAAAACCCCATCAGCACTGCAGAAAACTATCAAGGATAACTGCTAGGGCATCACAAGTTGATTTCCACACATACGTTCAATATTTTTTTTTGGGGCAGGGGGGGGGCATACTCAAGTACTGCTTTGGCACTACAGTATCTTGTGGGATCAAAGTGACAATGCCTTACCAGTAGCTCTGTGTGTTTTATTACCTAGTACCAAAAACAGTCCTTATTTATTTAAGATCATGGACATGTAGTCCAATAAACCAAGACTTATATTATTCAGTGAGGATCCTTTGTAGATTAATCAAGTACATTGACAAAACTTGAATGATTGTCGACGACTTACCATCTTCAAAAGGAGTTCCCTCTGGCCTAAAACAGATAAACAAGTTAGTGAGTTGTCAAATGTCAGAATCTTGTTTCATTATAGGTGAGAGCCAATTTACCCAAAAATGACAGCATTCCACACCATTATATTGTTTTCTGAGGGGGCTCCACTGACTCCAGCTGGAGGATCTTCTTGCAGCCTGACGAATAGAGCCCAGAAGTGAATTGATGTAACAATAGTGTCGTGATGGATAACACTATATTACTAGTAATCTGGTTATATTTTCGAGGTTTGGGTTCGACACGACAATGTTACTTTCAGTATCTAAAAGCACCACCTGAAATACTGACTGGCAAGGCGAACCTTGGCCGTACGCATCAAGGGCTAAAATGCTAACACTGGTATCGACGTAGGTTTTCAACATTTATAATGCCCGCCAGTACCTCGTTGACTTTACACTTTAAACAAAACAGCACCCTGACAAAAGAAAGAGTTGCTCGAAAACACCAGATAATTTGATGACAGCGAGTAAATATAGCAACCCTCACGGGGTAGCCCTCGGGTTGCTAATGTTAGCTTTTAGCTACTTGCCTTGTTTGCGTCTCCCTTACCGTTTAAAATCTCTCATTAAACGTCGTCTCGCCGGAGTTGACATTCTGCTCACGCTTGAATGTACGTATCGGGGGCACAGGAGACCGAGCTAAAGTGGAGGGAATTGAGTTTTTAGTGTATGTAAGTGATTAGTTTCTACACTAAGCTAACTCGACGCCGATTGTTAGTTTGTCAAATATTTGGCTGCCTACGGACACAACCATAAGCATTAGAAAGGGAACACTATTGCGATGTGGCCCAACTTTACTGATTTATAGATAGCGATAACCGCATTAAATTCTATTCTGGTGTGAGTAGATACGCGGATATTGATTTAGACGCGTGATAAGTGTAATATCGTCATATTTAAAGCAGCCGCATTTGACGCCGTTCGCCGCACAAATGGAACATTCCAGAAACGATTACGTCATACGTCAACCGCCCATACCTCATGTTTGCACACTTTGATTTTCTAAGGCTTTATATATGTACCCCTCTTGAAGATTATTAAACTGTAATATAGTTTCTTTTTTTCACTCTTCATTCGCTTTAAATACAGCGACGTCAGCCAAAAACAGCTATCACGGAATGATATTATTTATAGTGCCCACGAGATGGCGTGCTGCTCCACTCGTTGGTGTTTACAGTCTTTGGGAACCAAGGCAAAAAAAAAAAAAAGGCACCACACTGAACTAAGAGACTTTTTTTATCTCTTTTTCTCAACTTGGGGAGGAGGGTTCGATTCCCAGTACGAGTTCCGCATTTCGACGACGACTCCACAGATGCTCAACCCGAGTCGATTTCCATCTGGACGTATATGACACACCTGCGTTGACCCCCCGAAAAAACTCCCAAAAAGGCAAAAACGCCTTCTTGAGTATCACGTGAAAACGTAACGATTCACTTTTTTCTGCACTTCAAATTGTGTTCACTCACATTTTTTGCAGACTAAAAAGAAAGGAAAAACATTTACGGCACGGAGGGACCAATCGCTTCCCAGGAAAATGTGACTGCTCGGAATTCCCCACGCATTATTGGAGAGAACGTCAGCGTTGTGCCAGGCAGGGAGCCGCGGCAGGAGGCTTCAACCGCTGCCCGCTCATGTCGCCTCGGCTCGCCCTCTGTCTCGGGATAATGCTGTTATATTTTTCCATTTTTATTCCCGAAGACGGAGCGTCTAAGTAATCAGGCTCTCCGAAGGGTGAGTGTTCATACTATCCATATTTCGCTGTTGTAATGTAAAAAGTGCGTGTTCCCATTTACAGTATTGCGTTTAAATGCGGCTGTTCAGGGTTTGGGTCTGCTAATGGGATTAGGCTGGATGACATAACAACAAATGATTCCTAATAAAAGACATGGTCTAAAGTTCATCCAATTTGACTCGTATGATGTGAGTGCTTGCCGTTGCCTGGTTACATGCGCTGCTGTAGACCAGTGGGTCTCAAACTTTTTACACTAAGTAGTGTACCACATACAAATTCCTTTGCTCTTCAAGTACCACCAGTGTCGTGACAACATGAAAATACAATAGCATAGTGGGCCCAAGTGTTCATAAACCAAGAAAGAGGTTTTATTCATTCAAAGTATATTTAATATTATCCTAATCCACAGTGACACGATACTGTTTGATTTCTACTGTGTCTAATTGTCATCAATTCACCAGGTGAAATGTACATTAATGCTGGCATTAATATCGGTAATCACTAGCTTGGGCAAATGACATGGGCTTGCTTAGGCCAGTGGTTCTTAACCTTGTCAGAGGTACCGAACCCAACCAGTTCATATGCACATTCACCGAACCTTTCATTAGTGAAAAATAAAAATGAGATTTTTGTACAAATTCAAGACATTAAAAAAACACAAAAAAAGTAAATTAAATTACATGGCCTTACTATAGTTTTAAAAATTGTATGACATACTATCACGACAGTCACACGTTGACTACTAAGCGAACTATATTTTCCCAGAGCACCGATTGGACAAGCAATGTAATGTGATCATCTGCAGCCAGTGATGGCCAAGCGGGTGTGTCAAAACGAATTGACATGTTGGATCAGGTCTGTCTTAACCTCCATGGCAGAGGCTCCGTCGAACCCCTGAGACCGACTCACCGAACCCCTGGGGTTTGATTGAACCCAGGTTAGGCTATTGACAACTGGAGGAATGTGAGATATCATGATGTACTGTACAACCTGCGACTCATGCAGTATTGACAGTATTTACTCATTAAAAATCTGCATTCAAATTTGAAATGAAAAGATAAAGGTTCTCCATCCATGACAGTCACAAATTAAAATTTCAGTATCAGTCTTCCAATTTGTGACATGATTAATGTGTGTGTGTGTGTGTGTGTGCGTGCAATTGATAATTCATAATAAGGAACAACCTGTAAATGTTGAATATTACGATGGATACATTACAGTTACAAACCCAAATTTCTGTATCAGTCTTTACAGTTTGTGACATGATTGATGTGTGTGTGTGTGTGTGCGTGCTTGCACGTGTGTGCAATTGATAATTGATAATGACGAAAAACCTGTAAATGTTGAATATCACGACCGACCGACTCTCGTCCAATTCAATCGGTGAAAATATAAAAGTGATCGGCACAAATTTGGGATTTTATTGACATTAAAGTTGAGCTCCTGTGAGGAAAAAACATTGTTACATCAACAAAACCAAAAATATTGTGATGATCGCTCATGTATTTTTACCATCTGAACTGGACAAGAGTAGGAATGTACATATGAATGTTGATGGTGATTGGTCACCATTTTCATACATTTAGCAACGCTTAGACTCCAGGGGCAGGCAGGCTGACAGTTGGTGATGGCTTACACCACTACAGCTGTCGAGGCAGCAATTAGAGTTTGGCTGCTCAACAGATGAGGTTAGCGGGAGATTCTTACCGGCCAGACATGGGGCTCCAGCCGAGTGTGGCCGCTTTCGATGCATCATATTTGAGTGGTGTGGGTGCACTCCCTGGAGGTGGACTTGGAAAAAAATAAGTCAAACTAATACTTATAGATTGAAATCTAATTATCAAGACCTATGAACAATTAAGCTTATGAAAAGCCTCTCAGAACGCATTGTGTTTGCAGCTCTTAGTGATTGAAAGAAAACCGGATCCAGCATGCGAGAGACTGCATGTAAACTGCTCATTTCCTCATTCCCTAATAAAGTGATTAGTCATAGAGAGTAATCAAGGCAGCATGATGGTCGACTGGTCAGCACGTCCGCCACACAGTGCAGAGGTGCGGGGTTCGATTCCAGCTCCGGCCTTCCTGTGTAGAGTTTGCATGTTTTCTCTGTGCCTATGTGGATTTTCTCCGGGTACTCCGGTTTCCTCCCACATTCCAAAAACATCCGTGGCAGTTTAATGGAGCACTCTAAATTGTCCCGAGGTGTGATTGTGAGTGCTCATGGTTGTTTGTGTATGTGTGCCCTGCAATTGGCTGGCAATCAGTTCAGCGTGTACCCCACCTACTGCCTGAAGACTGCTGGGATATGCTCCAGCATGCCCGTGACCCTCATGAAGATCAGTGCTCCCCACCTAACAATATCCTTCGACAAATAATGTTGCCATATTGTACTGATCAGCCAGGAAAGAAAGTGTGCAACTGTGTTGCAAGTTCCATTTTCTCTCTGTTGTGTTTAGCATGTATGCCTCACACTTTTGTGTTTGTGTTTGAATTTTGAACCCAGGCCTCTGTGGGGTTTTACATGTTATGTGGCTATTCTGTCTTGCTTCTCCATTCCAAAACGCTTGTTATCTAAATCGAAGTCTCTAAATTGTTCATAGACGTAAACGGTTGTTTGTCTATATGTGCCTTGCGATGAGCCAGCAACCAGTCTTGAGTGCGCCTTGCTTCTCACCCAAAAGTCAGCTGGGATAGGCTCCATCTCACCTGTGACCCTAATGAAGGGCACCCAGTAGAGAAAATGGTTGGATGGTCATCATCACATCAACCCTCCTTATTGTGACTGGCAGTCTGTGTTTCTGTGGTATAATCTTTGCATACTTGTTTTGTGTTGACATTGAATTTGCTCACAGCTAATATTCAGTGTGCCTTATTGACATTGTCATCTTTGCTTAAAAACAAGGCGGCCACAAGCACCTTATGGCTTTCTCCAGTGTCTGTGTGAGTATTTTGTTGCCGAAAAGAGGCACGTTGACTTATGTCAGCATGTCATGAATCATTACATAATCGTTACAAAATTTCCCCCATCAGGACAATAGTAGCAGATTTTATGTGATGTGGTGTAAAAGCACAGGTCCTTACGGAAGGCCGCTGCCTTCACATGATGTCACCCTCTTTGCTTCATTTTTTGCCAAGAAAGGATTTAAGAGAAATGTGAATGAAAACCTCTATGAACGTGCTTGCTTTTATTTACTTACTTACAACATTGCTGTACAGTACACTATTCTGTGTGTGATCTATACGAGTTTCCCGGGGAGTCTCAAATGTTTCCCAGATGTTTACATTTTTGGCCAAAGATGTTTTTGTCATGGGACGCCCGACCTCATTGGTCTCCAGATCCCTTCAGAGAAGGCGGCAGTGACGCTAGTGGTGGGAGGGGGAGACCGAACGACAGACAACAAGCCTCCTTAGCGCCCCCTCCTTCCGTCCAGTTTTCCCATGGTGGGATCACTGGGTGAGGGATAATTGGAAACTTCAATCCACTGAAAGCAATTATCCCCACAGAGAGTTTCCAAATATACTCCAGCGGAGTCTCGCCCACTGCCATTTGTTTTTACACCATTCCACCATGCTGTTGCCATCTGATATGCTCATCGGTGTGTTTGTGTATGTGCAGATTAGAGAATGCGTGGCTTCCTGGCAGCCTTCTTATCCCGTGACGGCAGAGTCACTCCTCCAGTGTGATCCTGCAGAGCAAAGACTCTGCCCTTTTTTTCATTGGCCAAAGCTCCTCGGGCCTTTCTTGTCCTGCTTGTCTGAAGTCTGCTCGGCCTCCTTAATAGCCCTCCGCGTATCGATCGGGCCACATAAAAAAGACAAACTGAGCTCACAAGCTATTTAGAAGGCAGCACTGCTCAGGTTTCAAAAAAGCTTTCACAACGGTTCAGTCACAGAAGAGAACAATATGTTCAAATGCATTTCCTTTTTTGTAAAGTTTCCTTTTGGGGAATGATGTGGAAAATTTGCGGCATAACGCATTTAGTTGTCAGAAGAAGTCGCCTCACTTACCTACCCGAAGCAACACCCAGTTTTCCCTCCTATCTCAGTTAAGTAGTTTGCTGGATGCTTGACTGCTCAACCTATCCTAGTCATCCACCCACCAATCTTTCTGACTACAGACGTACTGAAATCTAAGTAAATCCTACATACATACTGTAACTATGCTAACTACCATACACAACCACACACCAACCTACCTCCCTTTACCACGGACCCTATAAAAACTTCTCCGTGTCCTGTGTATATGAGATATAATAATACTAACAATCTGTGGTCATTACTGTAGTAGTTTACATTTATTTCCCTTCAGGACTGCCGTACTCTGTCATTTGACACCTGAGTCGTAACCACAAGGTGGCAATGTTCATAACGCTTTGGCTCCACCGTCTCATCCACCAATGACATGCACTCACAATTGCAGGAACCCACTTGCGAAAAAGAGAAACAAAACTCTCTAACTTCCCCTTTTGTTGGTTAAAAAAAACAATTGCCGCTCGCTCTAGCGCGTTCCTGTCATCTGAAGCCTCGTTGGGGGAACTGCTGCTCTAGAGAGTTCCTTTTAATGATGAAAGCTGAATTCTACCACATCAGACATGCTGTAGGCCGCTGCTGCTCCTGCTGCTGCTGCTGTTGCTGTGCATGACGTCAGGTTGAGAGAAGGGAGAGGCAAGGGAGGTTTCACCTGCTGCCTCATTCCTCTCTCACAGTTCATGTCTGGCAATCATGTGACCAACAATGTCACCATGTATGACTTTCTCCTTCACTGTGTGTCATCGCTAAAGGTGAAGTTTTTATGAAGGGAATTGGCCAGTTTTTAACACCAGGTCCCTAAGGATGCAACACAGAGTTTCACAATACTGTATACATTTATCAGTAAGATCCCTGTTTTCAATGTATCTGTGGTAACGTCTTTTTGGAGTCTTCTTTCAAAGTTAACTTTAAAAAGCCTGATAAGCTCCCTTTTCTTATTTCTTGTCAACTGATCTGTATCCAGCTAAATTATCATAACTACTATACACGTTATGAAGATGGAGTGCAGAATTGGAAACTCTGCTGTTTGTCTTCTTACTGTGCCAAATTGTAAACAATTTATGAGCACTTGTCAACACTGTCTGAAAGCTGCAGTCAGCGTAGCTGGCTAAAGTAGCATAAAACGCTAGGGACGGTTACGAATAGAACTTATGAACATATAAACTGTTGGGGTCCAGGAGAGGTGGCAGTAGCAGTGGATCCAAGAGCGGGCGGGGAGCAGGATAATTGCAGGATAACTTGGTCCGGGGTGAAGGAGCAGCGGCAGGCTGGGCAGGGAGGCACTAGGAAGAAACGAGCAATAGTTAGAAGTGGTACACCAAACACCCAACAAGGGCAAGCATGTACGCTAACAAAAGGCCTAGATACCACTCGTAGGTCGCAATCATCTGGCACCTGCTTGCAGATCAGCAGAGGTCTTATACACAGGTGGTGATTGCTGATCAGCTGCAGGTGTGGGAGCACCTCCAGCCCAGCCTGAAAAACAGAGGAAGCAAACAAAGTCCCCGGAAGTGGACCATCAAAATAAATGAGGAAGCCATAATACAAAACCCTCAGGAGTAAGGTTCGACAGCACACCACATAAACTGCAGCTCAGTTAATTGTGGGGTTCATGCTTATTTGTCTTCTTACAGTTGGAACTTTCGACATTTTCTATCACTTGTCTCAAATATGATGCTAGAGTTGTCTTAAATTGTTAAAATGGCAGGAATAAAAGGAGAAAGAACTTATAAACTTGCTAACTACCATGCTTTCTTTCTTGACTGACGATTACACAGGATGTTTAAAATTGTCCTGACTTTTTTAAAATGGTGGGAATTAAGTGGCATTTGTGTGTTTCCCCTGCTTGTGCAACATACAACACGACCTTTGACTTTGCCTCCATTGCGATGAATCACACTGGCAGCATGTCATGTGATTACTTAACCATACTGGTTTGATATTTTTATGAAGCCTGAGCGCTTGCAGTGTAGTAAGCGCTGACGTACATTTGAGGTGTGGCTTGGTTTGACAGGTTCTATTTTACTGGAACCGCAATTTATTTTTTCTTTTGAGGTAATGCAAGTACAACACACATCCTCAAGATTTGTTGAATAATTCAACTGCATTATAAGTGACAAGTGTGCAGTATATGCTTGTTGCGGCCAGGCCTGCTGATGTTGTTGCTGTTGCTGTTGAGCAACCTCTAACTGGGTCCCAAAGTGGCTCCTAAAGCCGCAGCGACCCAGGTACCTGCAGACCCAGTTGTCAGCTGTTGACTGGGAACTGTTCGTAGCACGAAGGCACGCCCAACACCGCTTGGAGGTCGTTCCCGAGTTGGGCTGCTGCTGTTGTAATAATCATGAGCCATTGGAGTAAACTGGAACTGTTGTGCTGTTTACAACTGGATAATGGGTGTTTACGTAGTTTTCATGGAAGAGAGCTATTGTGTGTGACGATATCTGACTATGGAGATCAAAGTGTCATTTACACTTAATGAGTTGCACTCAGTTAGTGCATTCTCCTGCAGCCACTGGCCATTTTACATTGAAGCAATGAGGGTAATGCCCCACCAGGTCCAGCAGATTGAACTGTTTTTTATTCAGCATTTTTTCGGAATGTGTGATTCACCTGTGAAATTCTCATCAAGCGGAATGTTTTTTTTCTCATTCATTTCCTGTCTCTCTCCCTGTCTTTTCTCTGTTGTGATAGAGAACTCATGACATACAGTGTGCCATTCACGTATTTAATTTTTAATGAAATAATTTTTTGATACATTAACAGGTCAAATAGTCTGTTCTGTTGTTTGACACGCTATGTGGGAGATATTTGTCCCCAAACTAATTTGTGGGAAGGCCAGTCCTTATCCGAGGCAGTGTTATTGTTGTCTCCATTGAACGCGAATGAGCCATCTCATGTTTCTCATTAAAGATTGGACATTAAAAAAATGGAAAATAAGCCTTTTTCTGGTCTTTTATAATGTATTTGTTTAACACAAGTCGTGAATCAAAATCTGACTGTAATATGTTTTCCTCTGGCTTGTTTTGCCTTCATCTCCTCTGGCGACCGCTTCTTCTTCTATGTTGGTGCAGCAGCGGACAAAGAGGAGGAGAAGATCAGATAAAGGCTTATATTCCATATTTATACATGACTTTATTATGAGAGGCGGCCCGGTAGTCCAGTGGTTAGCACGTCGACTTAGCAGTGCAGAGGTACTGGGTTCGATTCCAGCTCCAGCCTCCCTGTGTGGAGTTTGCATGTTCTCCCCGGGCCTGCGTGGGTTTTCTCCGGGTGCTCCGGTTTCCTCCCACATTCCAAAAACATGCATGGCAGGCTGATTGAACACTCTAAATTGTCCCTAGGTGTGAATGTGAGCGTGGTTGGTTGTTCGTCTCTGTGTGCCCTGCGATTGGCTGGCAACCGATTCAGGGTGTCCCCCGCCTACTGCCCGAAGATGGCTGGGATAGGCTCCAGCACCCCCCGCGACCCTAGTGAGGATCAGGCGGTTCGGAAAATGGATGGATGGATTTATTATGAGAAATGATTAACTTGATCAGTCTTCACAGATGTATATCCTTCATTATTAATAATAACAATGACATTATTCTTCTTTAAAGAGGAATTATTATCTGCACAGTGCCACAAAGGATGAGTGTTGTGCTGGTTTTTAGAAGTGCTGATAATCTTTGCCTCTCCCTTGGTCGTCCAGACAGTCCTCCTCTTCTTGACCTCTGAGCCACCAAAATAATTTGGCGTGTCCTCCAAAGCCCCCGTGTATCTCAAGCCTTCAAGGATGTTCTTATCAGAGTTTATGAGTCCACAGTACTTGGGCATAACTCTTAATGGAATGATCTGGATTCTCTGTGTTACTTAAACAATGTCATTCTTCTGTGGACTGCTGACAAGACGAAATAGCGGCATGCGCTGATGATCTGGTGTGTGTCAGTGCAATTGCAGTTGCTCTTTCAGATGGGGACACAGGTTGAAAATAATAAGGGTGTGTTTTCATATAATAAGAAATGATATCCCCACACGCACACCATGTTGATTTGAACCAACGTTGTCGCTTTTCCTCACATTGGATTTGTTTTGCTGAGATTTCTGGTGAGTTCTGATATGTTACAAAGTAATACTATTAAACTGTAATCAGACTCAATTGCTTTGTGTAATTGCTTGAGAGCGACCTTGGCATGATGTTGTATCTTTTCACTTGATTTGGAGTGTGGTCTTCATTCCACTCGGTGTCTTTCTTCAGCAAACACCACCATTGTTGTTCAGCTGCATTTCGAGTGGGAATAAGAAAAATAGCAAATAGCAAGGAAGCGGCCACTGACAGGGGCCATCCAGCCAGGGTAATTGACTTTTTCTATTTCATCAATTTGTTTCGGAGACATCGGTGAATAACTAACTACTCTTTATCACGCCACTTTTTCCTCTCCCCCACCCGCCTTATCCCGCAATTTGTCTTGATCACCGAACATGCATGGCTTATAATGTCCAAAAACTGTGCTCACTTAGCACCAAAATGTATGTGTACATATCTACTGATGCCCACTGCAACTTCTGAAACGTCAATCTCTCATGTAGACCTGTTTTTCTTTGATGATAATAATACATTTCATTTACATAGCCCCCTTCAAGACAACCACTGACTTTTTTGTGTCGGAAAAAACAAATACAACAAAAAAACTTAACAGCTGGCATAAGGAGTAGCAGCCCGAGGATGAATCCACTGTTCGCGCCACAAGCCTCGGCTGGAGTAGCGGCCGGAAGTTTTTTGCCATAGAGGCTGCCACAGAGCGCAACGGCGGTTAGGTCCATAGCCCCGGTATTGCTTTCCAACAATAACCAAGCCCGAGGAGCTTCATGGCAGCACCACAACTTCTTCGTCAGAAACAATTGCTACCAATCACTCTCTTCGGCTTGATCCATCCCATTAATTTAGTTTTTCTTAAGTTTTCAAGTTTCATGAGAAAATGATACCCGACAAAAAAGTAAACAATAGCATTAGGCTCACCTCGTTCCTGCTTTGACATTCTGAGGTTCACGCCTTCTTTTCTTCAAAAGTGGTAATTACTAAGACTGCAAATAGCATCACAAAATAAGCTTAAAATCTGTCGTTTTTTGGGGGAGTGGGGGATTTTTCCCGCTGATATCAATTTGAAGTACAGAACTATAACATAAGAGCCAAAATCCAGCCAATTAAAGAGTCCCTTAAAGTAAAAAAAAAGAAAAAGTTTGAATCTTTTGAATTTGAATCTCTGCAATGAAACCCAACACAGATGCACTAAGATGCACGTGGACACGAACGATCGAGGTGGAAGATGGTCTGTAACTACCCACTTCCACAGTGGTGATCTTTGACTTGCCCTGACTAACGACATCATCCGCAGGTGTACATCTACATGCAGTTCCTTATAAACTCGTTTTGCTTATGTTGATCTCCTGCATTGGCCTCCAGCCATGTGGACCTTACACCTCTGCTGTGCTGAATTTAAAAGGAATGACATCAGCCGCTTCCATGGGCCGGGAAGCTTGTCGGCTGCGTTCACGCTCACAGCGCGGCGCAAACGCTCATCTGTCACTGCCATCGGCTGCGAAAAGTCCAAAACAAAGAAAAATTCACCCACGCGCTCAGTTAGACAGTGCTTTGTGCTGCATTTGGCTGGCCATGAAAGTAGGGCTCCATGTGCATGTCGGTTAGTGTGTACCAGTGCGCAATTCAAATGACCTTGTTGAGTCAACAAGATGTTGAAAGGCTTGCTTCCTATTTTGAATTCATTTGGGGAAATGCACAAGCGAGGAGCTAAACAGCACTTTGTGGAGTGAGTTACATTGAGAGCTCTCACAAGTTCACTGTCGCTGTAGTTCCCCCTTTCATTGTCCTCATGGTTCCTTTGCTTCCAAAGGAGAACAACAACAACGTATGATTATTCGACAATCTGGAGAGTTCATGTGTGAATGTGACTGCACCAGCTACCTCAATCGTCTTGGGCAAGCTGGCACATAATGTGCAATACTGTTTTTCACAGTGCAATTTAGTTCTCACTGTGCAATACTGTCTTTACTGTGTCCTTACTGTGCAATCCTTTTCGATGTGCAATACTACTTTGCTGCTGGAACCACAACCTCAAGACCTCAAGTGCTAAGCTACTCTCATCCTATGTTTTTCCTTTGCTCTGACTGTCTCTACAATAAGCCGCTCTCGCACAACTCTAATTGCCCCATGGGGATAAATAAAGTTTTCTGAATCTGAATCTGAATAAAAGGAACAGGGTCCTTGATCTTTCTTAAAAAAAAAAACAAAAAAAACAACGTGACTATATTCACAAAAAACAGACTTTGTCGGATGTCAAAATATCATGTCAGTTTTTAATTGGCCCAACGCGAGGGAAGGGAGGAGTCCTTGGTTTGTTTTATTGCCGTGCCAGTCCTCATACTGGATGCAGTTATTATGCATTTATTTTATTTTATTCTTTTAAATGAAATGACAATCATTTATACTCTTTTACAGATACCCAAGCTCCAACTTACAGATGCCCTAAACCAGGGGTGGCCAAACAGTCAGGCTTTCTCCTTCACTGACACTAAGAGCCAATTTTTTTACCGTGTTACTGCAAAGAGCCACATCACACACACACGCGCACGCACACACATTGGCGCCCAACCACGCACACGTGCGCATATGCAAGCACGCACACACGCCAAGATGAGCGACAGCCGGGACGTCACCGAACATGAACGGAATCGAAACACACAGACACACAAGTTTTTTTCGCCCCTATTTTCTCCTCCCAACGTTCGCGCTCGACTTGGGACCAGTCCGCTGGCTCCGGGTTGATCGCGATTGACGTATTGGACACCCCTGCCTTAAAATCAGAGGTAATTCGTTGACTAGCTTAGCCACTGCCGAGGCGTTTTCGACGCTTGTCATTTGAAAGCCCGGGAGCCGCATTGAGCCGGCCAAAGAGCCGCATGCGACTCGCGAGCCGTGGGTTGGCCATCCCTGCCCTAAACCATTGCTATATTCAATGCATTTTTTTACATGAAAAAATAACTTCTAAATTCTGTTTCAGAGCAAAATGTGAATACAGTGGTACCTCGGCTCACGAACGCTTTAGCTCACGAAATTTTCGCCTCACGAACATTAATTTCGCGAAAATTTAGTCTCAGCTGACGAACTAGTTTTCGGCGGACGAACCAAACCAAGCGGTCGAACAGCGCCCCTGTGGCGGCCGCGAGAAGCTGACGCACGCTCACGGCGTTCACTTCGTCACCCCCTTTCTTTGAATGCGGACGTGATTTGTGTTTGCTAGACATTTTGGACCATATTGAGTGTACTTTTACTAATATGAGACCGAAAAAGACCCCGCCACAGGCTAGTGTTAAGCCTAAGAAGACATTAAAGAAAATTACGATCGAGTAGAAGAAGGAGATCATTGAAAAACACGAACGAGGTGTGCGTTTGTGTGACTTGGCGTCCCAGTACCAGTACGCTAACACGCAACAGGTGTCAATTAAGAGGTTTTTAATCAGCAAAAAGGATAAAGAGTCTCCTTCTAAGAAGCAAAGAAGAGAAGCCACACCGGAGGTTGAGTTGCCTACAGTCCTTATGGAAGGTGACTCTCCTTCCAAACCGTAACTCCCTCCCTCCTTCCCCCTCCCACTCCATTCCATCAAGCCATCAACTACGATCACAAAGGTAAATAAAACGACTTTATTATACAGTACAGTTTATTTCTTTAATTTCAATACAATAGCACATTTATTATACATAAAATAAGGTATATTTTTGTGTAGTTTTAAGGCTTATTTATTCGAAAATTATGTTTATGGGGACCTGGGAACGGATTATTCTCATTTTAATGGTTTCCTATGGGAAATAAATGTTCAGAAGACGAACTTTTCGGATCACAAACCTTTTCTGGGAACCAATTAAGTTCGTGAGCCGAGGTACCACTGTACTTGAAAATAAAAGCTCTAATGTTGATGTTCCCAAAGGTTTTCCAATCTCATTCCTATTCCTGCCTCACTGATCCAATCTACTTTTGAAGGGGAACCCCATTTATTATGGGGGATACACTTCAGACCCACGGGTGAGAGGTGAAAATCTGCAATATGCTAAAAGGAATTTATAGTACCCCGACACACACACACACGCGCACACACACACACACGCACGCACGCACGCACGCACGCACACACACACACACACACGATTTGAACACATCTAAGTTCTTGAAACATACTTCTTCAAGTCTTTCTTCACTGTCTCGGTGTCCAGAAATTAGAGACATCAATCATATCTCTTTGAGGAAAAGAAAAGAAGGTTCGCTCACACATGGATACCCATCTTTGTAATGGATGTTGTTGGCTTGTTCAGGTGTACCTGATCGACTGTATGTGTATGCAAAGACCATAATAATTCTCCTGTAGCTTTCAGATGAAGTTTGACATAAAGGGGGTGTACAGATGACAGTGTGTAAAGAGACTCACCACAGACCGCCACTTCCTGTTTGCTCACATGTCATTTCTCATCAGCGTATTCTCACGAAGTCACAGCTACATCGATCAACGCTGCACAAAGGACTGTGAGGGTGATGAAAATGTTCTCCAAATGTTATTTTATAATTTCAGACTGGCAGTGACTGTTCTCATCATATTTGGACTCTCATGCTCTAGTTACGACTTTGTCATAAAATAATCCTTTGACAACTTCTCCTCTTTTAATGCTGTATGTTTTATTACGACTACTACAAGTAGTACTTGTTTCACTGTCATAACTTAATACAGTATTAACATTTTTTCATTGTTGTACGAACGTAACTCTCACTGTACTCATCATCTTGATATATTACCCCGTACGGTGGCGCTGCCATTCAAACAACGGCGCTAAATACACAGAACTAACCACATCAGCCTATCATCAAGCCCGTTACTTGATTAACATACAGGGCAACTAATCAGATGACAACTGAATTACCGCTCGTGCACAAACAATGGTGCTCAACCTAAGCTAGTCAGCTTTCTATGTATGAAGTTCTGGCTGTCGCTCATCTCGGTGTGCGTGCATCTGTGTGTGTGTGCGTGTGTTTGTGTGTGTTTGTGTATATGCTTGCATGTGCGCGATCGGGACGATGACGGGAGGTTCGTCGCTTTAAAAGTCGATCTTCGGTCAAATATGTAGCAAGTTGACCCAAGTAGTAAGTAAGCACTGCAGCTCGTGTGTGTGTGTGTGTGTGTGTGTGTGTGTGTGTGTGTGTGTGTGTGTGTGTGTGTGTGTGTGTGTGTGTGTGTGTGTGTGTGTGTGTGTGTGTGTGTGTGTGTGTGTGTGTGTGTGTGTGTGTGTGTGTGTGTGTGTGTGTGTGTGCGTGCGTGCGTGCGTGCGTGCGTGCGTGCGCGCATGTGCGCGATGTGGCTCTCTGCAGTCACACAGGGGAAAAAAATGGCTCTTAGTCTCTGACTGGTTGGCCACCCCTGCCATAGGCCTTATGCCCAGTGAGTTTCTCCATCCTCGAATTGGTTCAACTACTTTATTGGTTCAGCTCTTTGTGTATTGAACCTTGATCTTTCTAAATACAAAATGTTTTAATAAAAACCCTCAGTTAATGCTCGATTTTCTGGTGCTTACTGGTCCACGCACCACACGTTCCATAGCTTTGTTTGTTTGTTTGTTTGTTTTTGTTCTAAATTAACCCACAGTACGGCTCCAGACGAAGTGACAATATCTAGCAGTAGTTTTATTAAGAAGCTTGATAGTGTGACTGTTAAGAAAAAAAGAAAGAAGTAAAAGTTGACCTGAAGATGGCTTTCATGTTTGTGATCTAACTGTGTAATAATTCATCAAATGTGTATTCTGATGTTCTCAACATCCCAACTCCAGCAAGGCATGAATCAGTCTCACCGCAAAAGCTAGCAGTTACTAACTAGCAGTCTCTCACCACGTCCCAGCCATCCTGTGCCCATTCCACCTTGTCGCTGGTGGTAGTATTACCAAGGCTTTGTAGTCTTAATAAATCCCATTTGCTTCCCTGTTTATAACATGCTGTCTTACTGCCTGACTCCACAGCATTGTTAACATTTGCCATGTGCCAAAGTGGCTACATCCCACAATGACACGTGCCTTTCATATTGCATTGTGGGATCTAGCAGCCTTTATTCATCCGTGGAGAATGTGTGAAGCAGTGAGACGGCGTCTTAACATGCCAGGAAGAGAAGAGCAATTATTGAGACTGCGAAGCCTCACTATCACCAACACCAGCGAGCTCTTCTACTATGGTGGAACCCGAGCAGACACTCGATTGCTGGCTTAAAACTGCAAGTTAAGTGTCACTGGCTTCTATAGAGGGACTCAGTGTTTCGTTCTGTGCTGAAAGACTTTCATTTTTTTTTTTACTTGTCTCTTAGTTTGTGGGCACTCATGTGGCAACAGTAGGGGTGTTTCGATCAGGGTTTTATGATGCTGATTCTGATACGGATCATCCATCAGGGTGATCGGCTGATACCGATACCAATCATATGGATTTGGTGTAAAATGTCAAATTTTTGAGCTACAACTACTGATTTTTTTCTGAAATTAATCTGTAGATTTATTAAAAACAACATTTGTTACATATTTATCCCTTCATTATTCCAAAACAGAACATTTTTTCAAACGGTGCAGAAAACGCACAAACTAATTATGACTCCGTTACTATGATGGTCCGTAACATATGGCACATGGCATATTCTTGTTGTCAATCCTGCTGGAGTATAAATTTGTATTAATTTCATTAAGTGTAAGTATAAGAAAAATAATTTAAATAACATTTATGAATAGTTACCATTTAACCAGTTTTCCACTGATTGACATCACTTGAACAAGAGGAAGAAATCTGACGCGACGCCATGTTATAGCATTCTGCTACACTGTAAATACCTGAATAAAGAAAGAAATACAAGACTGATTGTTGAGAATACTACAGCAACCAAGCATGAATGTCGGGTACAATCCCAGGCAGCGACCCCTGTCTATTGTGAAACTTTTTGTGGAGATCAAAAGTTTACAACTACACTGAGCAGAGTGCTAGTCGACCGCTGGCGCCGACGTTCCCATCGAAGGCAAAGGCAATACGTATGAATTGAAAGTAATCCATTGCTTGTTCAATTCTCAAACGATCTTTTCAGGAAGCTGACTTCTTTGTCAACACCATCACTTGTGTTAACAATACAGAACATACATCTTTTTGGGGGGTTTGGGATGTCAATTAACATGGGTACGTTGCAGCACATGGTGTCGGTTCTCAGAGTTTTTAACAAACCATGACGTCAGATTGTCTCTAAAATAATGACTTTCAGGTCACTTCCTCGTTTCAGTCTGCAACGCGTTGCTGGTGAACATTAAGTTATACGTAGGAACAACTACATGTTTACATACTTTATGTTAAGTCAAAGGAAGGAAATTATGGTGTAAGTTTTCCCGTAGTAAAATATGGCACCTTTGTTGATTGTTTGCAGCTGCTGTAAATGGCGAGAGTACATATAGGTTAGGAACCACTGGACACTGAGGGTGATCGATCAGCCATTTTATGGTATGTGATCACTAATCACATACTTTTCCATGGTTGCCGATCCATCGGAGCAACGCTAGAAAATAGTTCTGTATTTAAAAAGGATGAAGTGTTGCATAGTGATTTCCTTGGTAACGTACCGTGTGATTTATCCTTTTTTCACTCACCCCTTTATTCTACCATATTTATTTTTAACACACATAGATAAAAATAAGGGAAATCTAACTTACTTTTGGCACTGGAACCGATTAATTGAACTTCCATTCATTTTAATGGGGAACATTATTTGATTTGGAAACGTTGCAGGTTGTGAAGTAGTCACAGAACAAAATACTTGTATATGACTTAATTCAAAAGTAATCTGCAAGATTAAGTCTTTCATCAACAAAATTATATATATAATTATTATTATATTTATTTATATATAGGTTTTCCTTGCAACTTCAACTTTATTCTATTTTATTAGCTATTTAAAGCCTTTTTTGTAACTCCGATAATCTTCCGAATCTTCATTTTGAAGTGTTGACTGTGTCACAGTCCCAGACCTCTGTGACACTCGTTGCACAGTGACAGTGAATCGCAATTGAGCCTGAGATGATGTCACCATGTCTTGTGATGGAACGTGATCACTTCATCTTCAAGTGAGGGGAGGAGCACTAAAGGCTTCATTTATTGTACCTCCTACAGGCAGGAGTTGTTTTATGAGTTGACGTTTTATTTGTTCTACACTCCCTCGCTTGTCCATTGCTAAGTTGCCTGCCGTGACGTGGCGAAGAAGCTCACATTTCTCTGTGAGGGCTCTATTTTAGGCCTCCCTTTTTTTTTTCTCAGGTCAAAGTCTACAGTGGGTGCGTACCTGTGTTTACCTTCACCTCCTCCGTTGCAGGAGAAACCTGTCTATCGTCTTACTCGCAGCCCGCCCCTGTGGCTGTGTTCCTCCCATCCCCCCCCACCTTCTCTCCATCCAATCCCAGAGAATGCACCTGAGCAGATTTGCCTGCAGGGCTCCGCACCTAAGTGAATGCTGATTGGCCAGGTGCAGGCCGCCTGCCTGGGGGCCGCTCTCTACCAATGGCGACGAGGCTGCGTGACTCATAGGGAGAGGACGGCTCGCTTCACGACACTTCTCCTTTTTCTGCCTCCAACTCATTCGTCGTCTTGTCTTTTTGTTTTTTTGTTTTTGTTTATTTTAGCCGCCCCACCCCCCAACCCCTCACCTCATCTTTCAGATTGTTGGTGTGAGAAAGGTGTGGAGCGGGTCGGTTGGTTGTTGGACACCTTCAGTTGTCGCTTTAAAGGTTCTATTTGGATTAGTCCCCTCCACCTCGCCAACCACTTGTTTCGCCCCTTTTGTTTTTGACTTTTTCATTGGTTGTATCGACGTCACGGCTTGTTTTGATGCTTTCCGCGATGGATAGGGTCACCTGCATCCTGTTCATTTGAGGTTAGTGGTAGTTTTCTCTCTTTTAATTGGCGTCAATGCATTGAGGATTAGAGGGTTTGTTACAACACAAAGAAAAAGTGACATGTTAACGGGTTGCTACTTTGCCGTTGCCTACGGACATCAATGCGATTCATTTTCAAGGGATGGACGGATTACACTTCATAATTTTCATGTCAAAGCCAAGTAGTTGGTTCAGAATTTAATTAGAATTTCGGCACCTGGGTCTGGCTGCGGCTCATTGCCTTATAAGGTGTGTTGAAATAAGGGCGGGAGCTGACAGTTTTGCAAGGCCCTCCAAACCGACCGACCAAGCCCACATGTTCTATTTTAATCATAATAGTCACTTATTGTACATTGCGTCACATTTGATTCCATTTTGACTCTTACCTATTTTGTAGTTGGTTTCTTTTGTGTTGTTTTTGCTCGCTGCTGTCTTTTTTTTGCACTAAGTCAGTCGTGCGTGGCTTCCCAATCAAACGATCAACAGAACAGAATGTTGTTCGTCTTGTCGCTTTACGAAAAGGGGGTGATGGAAAGGAGGATCAGAAGATCTTCATTTCACTTCATTGGGAGGTTCAACCACAGTGTCTTGTTCCTCTTGTGCACGGCACGTTAACCCCACCAGCCCCCCCTTTATGCCCCCCAAGCTTTGAGAGCTTTGTGTGGAAGATCTCAAGCTCCACAGATGCATGTTGCAGCTTCCTGTTTCAGCAGAAACCGACGCTGGGGTTACGTTTAACATGAGCTGTGACTTCTCAAGCAGGCCATTTTGGCAAAATCAGACCCACGCTTTAGGATGTTCTCACTCATTTGGCACTTGGTGGCTCATTTGGTTGCCCGATGTCAGTTGGCGCGAGAAGCACACCAAGAGAAATTCTCCTTCTTAGTGTATGACTCATTGGTTTGGATGAATGGTCTGCCTGACTTTGCATGTTGACCCATTCACACTGTGTGACTCCTCCTTCTCATGTCACCGCTTTGAATTGAAAATTAGGACCAGTTCACGACTCCCACTCTGTTTATAGAGGCTGGCGATCAGGTGGTGAGGGTGGTCAGCAGCGGTCACCCAGTGCCTCCTTTCAATAACGAAATGAAAGCATGTTGAATCCTGTCAATACATGATTCGGCACTACATGACAGAGACTTTGGCATATCAAGAGGAGGATGGGTGGAGTTCCAGCGTGCTCGGATATGTACAAGTTAAAGTTTGCAAGAATGCAGTTTCTGCTATGTCAGTCCAAAAGGAATTTTAATTACCGTCACTAAAAAAGTTCAGATTTAATTGTTGTTTGGCTTTTAGATGGTGAGCAGAGCCCCTTCATTTCTCACAGAGAAGAACCAATTCCATCAAATTGCCAATCCAGTATTGGACAATGGAGGAATTTGGAAAATTCTGAAAAGGTTCCATATTTCTCAGTGAATTACAATGACGAGATAAATGCATACACGGGAAGGGGCCATACAAATTATGATTGACAGATTTAGGAGGGCGGCCCGGTAGTCCAGTGGTGAGCACGTCGACTTCACAGTGCAGAGGTACCGGGTTCAATTCCAGCTCCAGCCTCCCTGTGTGGAGTTTGCATGTTCTCCCCAGGCCTGCGTGAGTTTTCTCCGGCTACTCCGGTTTCCTCCCACATTCCCAAAATATGCATGGCAGGCTGACTGAACACTCTAAATTGTCCTTAGGTGTGAGTGTGGGCGTGCATGGTTGTTCGTCTCTGTGTGCCCTGCGATTGGCTGGCAACCAATTCGGGGTCTCCCCCACCTGCTGCCTGAAGACAGCTGGGATAGGCTCCATCACCCCCAACGACCCTAGTGAGGATCAAGCGGTTCGGAAAATGGATGGATGGATGGAAGATTTAGGAGGAGGCCTTATCCCAAGTGATTTGTGGTCGTTTATGAAAAGGTGTTTACTATGAGGTGTTTTGATATTTCAGCCTGCACTTAACAAAATGCTTAATATTTGAAATTGAGCTAAGAATAGTTGTGAATTTTAAGTTGAAAAAAAGAGAAAAAAAAGAAAACCCTCGTTTTTCTTATCATTCAGTTCAAGCCAAACCCAAATGGAAACATTTGTGAACCCAAGTTAATAATTGCTAATTCTATCTGGAAATTGTAAAAGGAAATATAAATCCAGAAAAAATAGTTTCCAATATTTTTGGGGAAATTCTCCCAAAATCTGGACCAAATTTATAATTTAGTAATTAACTTGTTGGTAACACAGCTCAGTTGTAACACTTGAAATTGCTCTAATAACAAGTTAAGAATCACCTAATTTACCTTGCACATGTTAAGTCCTGAGACCACAGCTGAAAAAGTAGTCGTTAAGCAAACACAGAAAACCTTTTTTTTTTCTTTTCTCAAATTATTTTTATGATTACATAGCCTGTTTTAGTGTTTAACTCATTAAACGTACAAAATATAATGTTCATTATTTTTCTGTTTAGCTGTGTGTTTTTGAGATTTGATTGTGGTAATGTTTTAACTCACTTGGCTCTTCAAACTAAAGGCCCGGGGGCCAAATCTGGCCCGCCTCATTATTTTATCTGGCCTGTGGAAGCAATTCTTGTGTGGCACTGACATTCTTGCTGAAATCCCTACCATAATTTTGAATGTCATACAGAGGAATAATAACATGGAGATAATGGAAGCAATTTTTGTTTCCAAGCCCCATTTTCCACTACCAGTAACTTGAACAATAGTTGAACAAACATTTATCTTGACATTTGATTTTAAAACCCGTGATCTATCAGTTGTTGTGTATATGTACAATATGAGGAGATTAAACATTTGTATGGTTTCACCATTTTAAAATGGCCGTCTGCAGGAATCCATTACCATAATGTGTGCCGTGACCAAATTGAGTTTGACACCCTTGTTTTAAATTGAAGAAAAGCTAGCTCATTGCTAATGCATACAGGGACAGTTGTAACAAACCTGCTTGGGGTAAACTGAGACATGTATAAAATTATATAATTTACCACAAGCTAAATTTGATTTGAACGCATCCGTACAATTTTAGTATTTATTGAAAGAACAATTGATGATACAGTCCAGCCACGTGTGAGGAACATACCTTTGCACCTTCACAAGTAACTGATCATTCAGCTCCAGCTCTCCTAACCAACCAAGCTTGTGCTCCCAGCCTCTGATCAGCTACCGACCAAGCTTCTCCTCAACCAACCGTATCTCTGCTCCAGTTCTGAACCAAACCACTTAAAAGCTCTCTCCTGAAGAAACATTGACTTGGCTGAACTTAAGAGCCACAGTGGCTCAACTCTTACAAAAGCCTGGCAACAGAAACTCCCGAACACAAAGGAAGAAAAAAAACAGCCATAACTGACACACCTATCAAGCTAATGCAGTGGGACCTATTTTCATGCTACCTGTAAGTCTAGGGCAAAGTGCAGTCTAACTGTGCGCATGGGTGAAGTTTTCTTTCGATTGGTAGTTTATTCGCCTTTGCACAGGTTTAATTGAGGGGTGTTTGCGTCTTTGTGTACTATTGTGGAATGGAAGTAGTCTTCCCAGCCGATCCTCATGGCGTTCCTCATCTGTATCAAAATGAGGGTGTTCCAAACGCAGTAACCTGGAGTATGCCATGATTGACATTGTGGAAACAGAAATAGACTCGCTGGGGTCTGTGCATGACATTGGCAGGTATACTGCAAGCTTTCCCCTTGCGAATGATGTAGTCACCCGTACACGTGACATGGGCATGGGCAGAGAACGCCTTGCACCTCCGATTGTGCATCTGTCTGTGATCAGCCACAACCCTGCCTCCTCGCAATAGTGACTGGGGTGCTGTTAAAATATTTTTAAAATTATAAGGATTATAAAGCCATCTGTGATTTGTTTTCTACAGTGATTCAGAGGAAGTCACTGATGGTGTAGTGCAACACTCACCTGACTTGTAGTGGTAAACTCGTGGGGAGCGTGGGATCGGTTCCCACTCAGTGACAGTGTGGATGTGGCTGTGAGTGGCTGTTCATCTCTATATGTGCCCCTGTGATTTACTGGTGACTAGTTCAGGGTGTAGTCTAACTTTAAGCCTTTCGCTCGAAGTTAGCTGGGATATGCTCCAGAACCCCCCCCGCGACCCTGTCCAGGATAAGCGGTGTTGAAAATGGATGGATGGATGGATGGATGGAATGATTCAGATGGATTGTCACATGCTGGTGTCATATTTATGAATGAAATCTGCTGACTTCCATTACGCACATCTGCAAAGCGCCAAATTTGTCTGCCTGCGGCTCGATCAAATACACCAAAATCACCACCTACGCTAGACAATAGACTTCCTCTTAACTAGTCTAAAATGTAGTTTACTTTTTGTAGCCAAAATTGCCAATGATCTGGGAGGTTAGGCAGGAACGCCCACTGAGGCATAGCACATCTGTCAAATTCACAAACACGCTTAAGTAGACCTTTGTCCCGGCATGAAAATGACGATGCGCCTGTTCATTCATTCTTATAAAGTAAGTTAATTTTACATTAAATACTGAGCTACAGGAGTTTTGTTATGTTTTGAACAACAAGCTTTTAATATCTTTCATCATTTTCATACCCTTTCTTTCATTATCTTACATTTCACCCCAAGGTATGTTACAACTTACTTGGACCTTGGAGTCAATTGTATCATTTCACACTTTGCATTCGAAATTACGTCATGCATTTTCGGTTTATGTTGCACAGGCATTTTTCATGCCATTTATTAGTAGACACTTGGAGCTAATTTGCAAAGCAGTTTGAACACCGAAGCTCAAAAGACGTCAACGTTAGAGACACAGATGTAACGTATGTCACTGCTTTCCCCCAGTTTCCTCTACATTCGAATGTGATGACAAACAAACAAACAAACAAACAAAAGACATTTCTATAATATTCATTTGTGTAAAAAAAGGACTTTAAACATTCTCTGTCTCGTTTTTATTAATAGAGAATATTTCCCCCACATTCAATTACTTTTGAATAAATTGTTCATTACTGTTTAATTTTAATATTACAAAACTAAACGTTTCTACAAATTGAATAATGAAGAATGTTTGGCTAGAAGATTATTATTATTATTTTTTACATTTGCATGCTATTTCCATGTCGCTTTCTTCATTCCACTCACTCTCTGTAAAGGTTGTGCACCCTTGAAGTTGCCCGCTTGGAAAATAAAATCCGGGTAGGGAAGATTGAAAAAACACCCGCCCCTGCCCTGAAGCCTACTGCTTAGGCGTTATTGAGCAAGGCATTTTTGTGTTCAGGATGTGTGCATGTCGATAGGGGATGTGGTGATGTGTTCAAGGCGACATGCGTGCACTGGTTTGTTCCAGCCCATCCTTGATTAAAAAAAAATAACGTAATAAATACCAGTACATCAGTCAATCCATTGAGCAAGTGTCTGCTAATGTTGCAACTGTCTCATACTCTGAGCATGCTGTGACTAGCAGCCTTCTTATTGCTTTCTCTGTCTATTTCCAGTTCAGTATTAGTAGACATGATTTTTATTTTTCTCCTCAGACTTTTTTTTCAGAGTTTCAAGGGGATGTGATACAATTAAACAGCTCTCTGTTCCCAAAACACAAAATAGTTATCAGCTACCTTTGATTCAGATCTTCGCTATTCCAAGTGAAGTACGAAATTTATGTGTAGTTTGTCAGCAAGGAGGCCAGAAGCTTGACTCAAGACACCCACCTGACGTACTTAAAAAAAAAAAAAATCATTAAGAGCAGGTGAGCGGAAAAAAAGGCAGATGCTGTGTGGGAAGGTCAAGTCACAACCTCTGATAAAACACGCACGCGCGCACACACACACACACACACACACACACACACACGCACACTTCTGGTTATGCAAGGTTCCATGATGGTCAAGGCTCAAGATTGAGTGATTGTAAAGTCATTTCAACATGGCTGCTCGCCCGCATACGTCGTACCGCCGCTTTAAGAATGTTGGCTATTGGCTTTAATTGTTAGCAAATAAACTGTTACCATTTTCGTTAATTGTGGCTAATTAGAAGGCAGTGTCAAACAATAGCTGGCAAATGCATTTGAATCCGCAAGTCATCTCGATACTGGTATTTTATTTTTTTGTGTGTGTGTCTATGTGTGTGCCACATCATATGGTGCTCCTTCACAATGTGACCCATACAAGAGCTGGTGATAATAATCATAACTTATTTGACATCATTACATTGTAACTGTATTACCTTGACTATACTGTCATATGATTGTGGTCAGTAATCACTTTGTTGTTGTTTGCACAAGAACATTTAACGTCTGTTGCTAACCAAAACAGTAGTACAGTACCTACAGAGGCACATAAGCAGGTTCTGGGTCGAATGGACATGTGGGTTTAGCCAGCCGTGTTTCTCTAGTAGTACACTCCACAGTGTTCGTGTGCACCTATTACTGTATTAGATTCTTGGTAGCTGCATGTCTTCAGATCCAGCTTGCCTATGTTCTCTGTATTTTCTCAATAATTGCCCTGTAATTTAATATATATTATTTCACTTTGGCCCTCCAGCATTACATTATTCAGGAGGGAGGCAAGGGGGGACTTTTTGCTTACTGTTTTAATAGTTATGTATTCTTAGGGGTTAGGGACTAACAATCCGCATACAATTAATGCCTATTGAAATGGAATTTGGGGCAGGTTTAACACAATAAATTCTTCAAAATTTGCTGATAAACGTCTTATAAGCATTTTCCACGAAAACAGGGTGAAATCGGAAGTAAAACAACCCCAAAATGACAAATATTTTTTTCAAAATCTGTGAATGGGTTAATCTACAGATGCCGATCTTAATTAGCTTTTAATGTTAACTTGACTTAAGCTTTATCTACAAATCAACCTTATATTTGTAATTGTATTGTGTATTAGTCATATATAACACACATAATAATAATAATAATAATAAAATGTATTGATGTTGGGCATGACTTGATTTATAATATTAATAGAAATGTACAGATAAAGGCCTCACTTCAAGTAAAGGACTTACCACCTAAGGCAGGGGTGTCAAACTCATTTCACATGGTGGGCCACATACGGCCTCGGTAGATGTCAAGTGGGCCGGACCATTAAAATGATACCATACTTTGCTAGAAATAACCAAAACAATATGTCTTTCCTTTGCTTTGGTATAAAGAAGCACAAGAACATTAGGAACATGTTGAAATTTAATGAACATATCTTTTACAAAACATTTCATGAAGCACCTTACATTTCCATCGACAAATGTGCAATTTATTTTTATCATTCACATATATGCATTGAAACTGATCCCACGGATTGTACAAACTTTAACAAGTAATTGGTATTGAAAAATATAGGAATGGACTTTAAGATTAAACGAGATTTATAAAGAAACAAAGTTTTAAACCATTTACACGTGCATATAAAATCTAAATGTAATCCCTGCCTACACCTTACAAACTAAGGAGAGTGCTATCAAATGTGTAAATGTGAGAGTGCTATTGATAGCGTCTGCCCTCCATCCTTAATTGTCTAAACAACCTTAATTGACTAATCATAAACACGTCTGCTGCACACGGAGAGATCCTGGCCCGTGCGCGCGTGTGTGTGTGTGTGTGTGTGTGTGTGTGTGTGTGTGTGTGTGTGTGTGTGTGTGTGTGTGTGTGTTCGTGCGCTCTGCTCAACCGCAAAGGCCCACGTGGGGCAATTTAAAAAAAACATTTGTTAATTGGTCGCTACTTCACGGATTTTCGTTTTTCGCGGGTGGTTTTGGTCCCCATTTTGCGAAAAACGAGGGATTACTGTACTGTTTTACATGATCATCTCGCGGGCCGGATTAAACCCCTTTGCGGGCCGGATTCGGCCCGCGGGCCGTACGTTTGACACCACTGACCTAAGGCGTAGAAAAATAAGTAGTGTGTTTCCGGTAACATGAAATTTCAGCATAGGGTCGGTAGGTCGGACAAGGTTTTTTTTTTTTAATCTTTTTTTTTTGCCCCATCAAAAATGTAAACAAAATACCCATAAAATATAAAACAAGGAGACATTTTTATTATTATTGAAACCCCGAGTTGGGTACCCCCCGGCTGGGTGTTACAGCCATCTCGTTACCTCTGCTTCCCGCGTCCTAGACGGCCTGTGGTGTTCGTCAAATAGTTCGCTGAATCTTTTCGATACATCAATGGATGCTATTTTCTTCATATTATGGTGCGAGCATGCGACTGCGACACACATAACGCGGTTTAAACTGTTGTCGGAGATCGTGGCCACCGCCACGATTGAATGTTGTTGACAGACGACAGGGCAAACCACGCGCACGCTCAACGTGAATATCGTGAGAGTTTGCGCCGATGTAAACGCTCTAAATTAATCTTTCCTTTTATTATTTATAATTTTGTCTGTGGTTTTATTGTTCTTGTTTTGATTGTAAAGCGTCCTTGAGTGTTTTGAAAGGCGCTTATAAATGAAATGTATTATTATTATTATTACACAAAAATGTAAAAGGTTTGAAAAAAAATGCAGACCGTAAAGTTTTTCTTCGAGGTAGAAATTCTCGGTCGGTCGGGTTACCGGAAACACACTACTTTTTTTTCTACGCCTAATAGACACCAGCTGTATTCTGCATTTGAGTCCTATAAATTCGTCAAAGAAAAATGCCCAGTAAAATTGTGTGCGTACAATGGCCTGTAGGTTTACCTTCTGTCAGATAAAAGCAGAGGGAAGAAACTCATTAAAAAAAAAAAAATCTATTGTGTGTGCCTCTGCCTGCCATTTGTAATTTTGAGGTCCTTTCAAATCTTTTGTCAACACTAGTCGGTTCAAAACACACGCTGAGTGCAAGGCTGTCTGGTCTCCACCCTGTATGAGATAACGCGTTTCCAATCATAGAGTGTAAGATGGATTTGTGTGTGTGCGCGTGTGCGTGTGAGAATTTCACAGTGAGAGAAGTTAACCATGAATGCATTTGTGGCTCTATATGAGTACATTTGATATCCCTCATGGATCCACATGGAAACGTGTCTTTGCTCTGAATGACTGCTGGGAGCGTCTCCGTGTGTGTTTCTTCATTTCTAGATTTGATAACATTTGAGCTACCAAAAAGCTCTTCAGTCTTCTGCCATGCGGAAATGCTTTTGAGCAAGCAAAAGCTATAGAATTGTTGTTAGTTTTTTTTTTTGTGTGTCTTGTTTGTTTTGTGGTCTAAACAAACTCAAAGTTGAAAAGATATTTGTAGAAGCATGCAATTTTTGGGGGAAATCGAATTTGTGTAAAACCAGTCCAACATGTCTAAAAACATGCTGGAAAGTGTTTGATATTGTTAGTAAGCTGCCAAACAACTTTTTATTGCTCCGCTGTGCAGAAATATTGGATCTCACTAATGATTAAGTTACTGTACAGGGATGCAAAGGTGTGGAACATTTCACATAAAGTTTCCACTAAATTTGCAAGGCAAGTAAAGCTTGGGAATTTAGGACGTATTCCAAATTGTAACCTTTCCATGGGAACTAGCTTGGAGCTGAGCATAATTGAATGGAAATGCATCACACTCTAGCATTCATTCATTATCAATACGGATTCATGTTTTGTCAAATGGAAACTTCCTTGCAAAATAGATTGCTGTCCTTGCCCATATGCGATGCCTTCCCAGTATATTAACTGCCCCCCATGTCACTTGAGTGGTGCCATATTGCTTGCAACATAAAGCAAAAAATTCAACAAAGGCTTGTAACTCCAAAAACAACTTAATAAGCCAAGGTACCACTGTACTTGCATTGAGTCTGGTTGTTTTAGTCGAGGCTTATGCTAAAATACATTTTCCCTGAATCTCTTTACGATCTCTTATTACGATTAAGAGCCAAGCATCGTTTTTACTGCTTTATTCACGTTCCCCCCCATAGATCTCTGTTCATTTCCGTTTTGAACATTCCTGGAATTTTGCAACCCCACTTGTGGGAAATTAATAACACTTACCGTAAATGTTCAAATGTTTACACATTTTTGAAACATTGATATGATGGTGCCAGTCTTAGCACTGCGGACCTGACTTTATTTGTCATTTTTATTAGCCAATAGCTCGCTCAAGATAATATTTCTGTTAACTGGTTTGTCGGGACAAACGAAGTTGTTGAAAATCAATGTCACGCATGTTTAAATCACTATCCAAATCAGAATCAGAATCAGAATCATCTTTATTGGCCAAGTATGTAGAACACACAAGGAATTTGTCTCCGGTATACACGCTGCATTAGTATCATCATAAATGTGCGTTTTGAATATAAGTCCTACTCCATTCGATGGAAATGGGGTCTTTAGTGAAGCCCACCTGCTTTCTCCTCTTCATGAGGCCTCTGGCTGCGTTGGTCGCTGGGCAACAGCCACTCCTTGTTTACCTTTGTGTATTTTGCATGAGCGATTGTGATCAGAAAAAGAAGCCCCCCCCCGGTTAGCCCCTCTTGAATCAAGGATAGTCGTATAAGCCAGCTGTTAATAATGAAGACATTTCACCCATCGAGGGATACATACTGGATGTCTGAATCAAATGCAATTATGGCAACCTGTTAAATATTAACACGGGTGTCCATGTGTGCTTACACAAGTCTCCAAACAAGAACTTTATTATCCTTCATTGTCACCTGAGCGCCATACTTCAGCTCCGTACTTCATGAAACCTGTGGCAAATATTGACCCGCACTGTCCCTGCACTTCTCCAAATAGGTGGGACTGATTGAACTGTGATCAGTGTCGAGTAACAGTTGTACGTGAAGAGGAGGGGGGGGGGGGCATGTTGTTGGAAGGATGAGTTAACCATCATGACTTGTTGACTTGTTACTTCACAGTTTCACCTCCCTCCCATTCCACTCCTCCCACCGCTTTTCAAGTATGCAGCAAAGTGGTGACGCAGAACTTGAGTGCTGTGCTTTACAGGCACAAAGATTAGATAGAATACATTGGCCAGCGACACCCAATACCACACTGACCTATATCAAGTGGTGTGAAATCAGATAAGCCAGACTGTCTCCGTGAGTGCTGAAGGAGGGGGTGAGAGGACAAGAGCTGATTTACTTCAGTAGCTGTGGAATAGTGGTCAGGGTATTCGGGTCCAAAACAACTACGTTTGGAGTTTGCATGTTCTCCCTGTGCTCATGTGGGTTCTCAGTCACCACCGAGGGTGGCAAATCTCGTGAAAATGTACTCTTCATTGGCAAATGCCCTTTTCCGAAATGCTTTGTTGAAGCTTTGAGGCTCACGAAAAGTTGGGAATTTGCAGGGGTAGGGAATGTTATACCTTTGCGTTTGGTACTAAGTGCACAGCATTGCTTTTCACAGATACGAGTTGATATGTGATGCTTTGTGATGTTACCAATGAATTACCTGCCTTCTTTTTCAAGAATCTGAGAACATGGATTTCTTAATTTTGTCATTAGAATTCTATCAATAGTTGGCTCGTCTGGAGCACCTGCCCACCCATCAAGTGTGAAATCAAACAAGCAAGTGCTACTTAGGTCAGGTCATTTCTGAAGATGCGTCTGTGAGCAAGCAGTTCAGAATTTTGCCCCACTGTGTTGTTTGTGTTGGGCTAATTCGCATAATACCGCCCATTTACAAGCAGCGTTGAATTTTGTTGGATGCACACATTAGCTTCTGATTAGTGGCACATACATGATAGCTCCCTGGACTTAGTAACGCTGTATGGGTACGGTTTCAGTGTCTGTGGTGCGCTTGGCATTGACCTCGCAGTAGAAGGGGTGGGGGTGACAGAACAGAGCTGTAAAGGGTTCTGGAATACTTTACCCAGGGCTTTTTTTTTTTCATTTTTACTATTGATTCTTGATCATTTTTGACAAAATAATGTCACAAATATTCAGACAGCCGGGAACTGTTTTATATTGTGGAAAAATACATAAAATGACTTACTTTTCCAGATCAAATCTTGGTTTCTGTTCAGGTATTGTTTAATACAAAGACCCAACACAATTTGCAACTGAACACACATCAAATCTTTATCCCTTTGGACATTTCTTTAAATGTCATGCATCAAATTTCAGCTGTCCGTTTGAGTAGGGATCATTTTCAACACTTTTTTTTTGTTTTTTGTGCGTTTGTGTTTATTCCAGATCATGTCTGAAAACTTTTAAGACAATATGACGCCCTGGTGGTTCAGACATCGACCTCACAGTCTGAGGGTTGGACATTGGTGTGAATGTAAAGTGTGCAAGCTCATTTGTCCATAAGTGCCCAGGGATTGCCGAGCGAGCAGTCCCCCCCACCTCTCGCCCAAAGCCAGTTTAGATAGGCGTGACCCTAATAAGGAGAAGCACAATAGAAAATGGACAGATGGATTAAAGCATTTCACCAAAACATTTATTAGGCATGATGCTCATCATAGTCCATCACTATAAGCCCATATACAGTAATAGTGAAGGTCTTCTTGACAAAATAGCTTGCGTGTCCTTAAAAGCTCAAGCTTGACCCCAAAGCGTGTGACGTGAACGGGAGGCAGGAAAACAGGTTCACTTGGATCTCTCCTTTCCGTCAGGGCGTGTTATGTTTGCTCCACACTGTGACGTGTCTGATTATGGGTGGACACACCAGCCAGCGTGCCTGTGTCCAGACCTGTTTGGTATGCAGCGGCAGCAGCCTGGTACCCGCTTCCCAGGCCCCGCCTTCCCATTATGCCACCTGAGTGCAAAAAAAAAAGACTGCAAAGTTCATAGTAGTCGTTGACATTTCCACGCTTGCGATGGGTTAACAATCAGGAATGTAATTTGTCTTGTATTTATTTTATTTTTTTTTAACTCTGACTCGTTTTACAGTTTGCTGCTGAAATGTTTCCATACGAACGCAAACACTGACGAGAAATCACTCTTTCATTGGCCGCGCAACATTGCTTGCGTTCGCCTTCAATTCTCGGCAGTTCACTCTGGAGATTCTCGTAGGCTTCCATATTACACCGAATGCCTAGTGTTATAAATAGAAGAGAATACGACTTTCCATGTCAGGTCATGCATCACATTGCTCACACACACACACACACACACACACACACACACACACACACACACACACACACACACACACATACACACATATAATCAAGCCCTACCGACACCTAAAGCATGAAGCATCTCAAATATGCCCACAAAACGAGATCAGCACGCACACACACACACACACACACACACACACACACACACACACAACACTCCCGCTTTCCGTTATCGCAGTATTTCAATATATAGTAGTTCCCAGATAACGTGGAATAAATATTGACACACGGTTGTACAATAAGTAGTGTGTCTTTGTGAGTCTGATTCGTGCATAAAGTGCTTGAAATTTCCCAAACCTATCTCTGTCTATCATTTGATCGACAACTGAAATGAAAAGAAAACACTGACCTCAACAAAGCTGTCAGGGGCTTGAAAGACTTCAAAATTCGTCTTCAAAGTATGTCTCCACAATGTTACAAGTATGAGGAGCATTGCGGAGAACTGGCACGGAAAAAGAAGGAATTGATATTCTCCAATCCTCACTGAAATATTGATTGGTATTTTCCCCAATTGTCAATCAAGGAAATACCCCACAATGTGACAGTAATTGTTTTTTGAATAATGATATAGCAAAATGTCAGATAGGAACTATTGACATGTTAGTAAAATCATAACATTTCCATTTTCTTGACCTTCAAAGTATCTCTTTTAAAATGTCCATTTTCAAAGGGATTTTTGGATGCTGACTGCATGACAAGTCAATATTTTCCTGACAAGATCCAGATGCTACCTCTGAGCATGTCTCAGTGTAACTCATGTTTGAGGGCTTTTTCAGTAGAAGCTATCTGCAATTTCCTGTCCTTGTGACACGGCCCTCTTGCTGCATTTGGAGCCATTGTTTGCTTCATACGTTGCCAAGCCATCTTGTAACTACTGTATGTTTTGACTGCTTTACTTTTAATCATCCATTTTTTTCATCGAGATGTGCTCATTCACTCTCGCGCGTTTATTTTGTTGTGTATGTGTGGATGGCTACTTAAGTTATTTATTTTTAATCGCAACATTGCTCTAGAATTCTTGGTGGAAACGATACTACGTGCTGTTTGCAAAGGAAGCGGGTGGGGGGGCGTCGAAGTTTCTGCATGCACTGACAAATGTTGCTCAGAGTGTGGTTTAACAGACAGGAAGTAGCTGCTCTGCGATGGTTTTCCTGCCAGTGCCAAACTAGCAGGTCAGTTTGTGGGGGTTGCTTAAGCTTCACCGTATGTCTCTATACTATCCCTTCGAGCCGGGCAATAATTCAATAGCAATATATATCGTGACAGACACCGGATCAATAGAAATTTCGCTGAATATAAAATCAATACAAAAAAAAAATCGAGCAGTAAACCCTGAGCCTGTCATTCTGCATGCTGTAGGCAGTGGCTACAGTTTGACATTAGCTTTGTGCCACAATTACAAGCACCTAAGAGGAAATTTGGGGCACAAAAGCGTTTTTGGAGTCCACAAGGGCCATTTTTGTGAACCTTGTCTGCTGAACAAGCAAAGATGTGCCGAACCACTCAAAAGAAAGTGCACATGCGCACAAGTGCATACGACGCTGAATGAAAGTATGGCTTAAACGTAACTTTTTTCAAATAAACGACGCATATCAGTGCATCTCTTTCAAAAAGATTATATTGTATATACTGTATACTGTATTAACACCATCAAACAACTTCGGGTGGATATTTGGTGTAGGAGTAAAAGACTAGCTCTGGTGTTAACCATCAGCATCACACTTCACAGGCAAGTCAAAAATGTTCCATGGAATAATCCATGCATCCATTTTCTGATCCGCTTATCCTCACAAGGGTCGCGGGGGACACCTTGAACTGGTTGCCAGCACACATAGTCCAACCGCACTCAAACTTAAGCTTAGGTACAATTTTGAGTGATTAATTAACCTGCCATGCATGTTTTTGGAATGTGGGAGGAAACCGGAGTACCCGTAGAAAACCCACTCAGGCACGGGGAGTACATGCAAACTCCACGCAGGAAGGCTGCAGCCAGAATCGAACCCCGCACCTCTGCACTGTGAGACCGACGCGCTAACCAGTCGACCACTGGGCCGCCATGTTCAAATATAATTACCTAAATTCAGACTTTTTTCTTTTGGCCCTTTTTTTGAATAGTAAAATAATCAAATCAAATCAATAGGTCTGGATACTGACCAAAATGAAATACTTAAATCATGATATACATTTCAGCCATATTGCCCTGCCCTTAGTATTTCTTATACACACACGCACACACACACACACACACACACACACACACACACACACACACACACACACACATACATACATACATACATACATACATCCATTTTCTGAGCCGCTTTATCCTCACAAGGGTCGCGGGGAGTGCTGGAGCCTATCCCAGCCGTCTTTGGGCAGTAGGCGGGGACACCCTGAACCGGTTGCCAGCCACACAGAGACAAACAACCATCCACGCTCACACTAACACCTAGGGACGATTTAGAGTGTTCAATCAGCCTGCCATGCATGTTTTTGGAATGTGGGAGGAAACCGGAGTACCCGGAGAAAACCCACGCAGGCCCGGGGAGAACATGCAAACTCCACACAGGGAGGCAGCAGCTGGAATTGAACCCGGTACCTCTGCACAGTGTGGTCGACGCGCTAACCACTGGATCACCGGGCCGCCCACACACACACACACACAGTGTCCTCCATAATTATTGGAACCCCCTAGTTAAGATTTGTTGAAAGCCTTGACATAAATGCACTTTTTATTGCAGATGCGTACGCTCATGATGAACATTTTCTAAAATTGGTTACCAGACACAAAATACAACGGCAGATAACAGTGGAATACAATACAATACAATACATTCTGATTTATATAGCGCTTTCACAAAAGCTGCAGCTGTAACAAAACGCTTTAAAAAAACAGTTAACATCAAGTAAAATAATAAACACAACACACAACATAAAAAACACGAACAGTCGTGAAATCTTAACCACTTTTCCCTCATACGCTTTGTTGTTTGAAGCAGTTCTCGATGAAAGAGGACAGAATAAGTTTCAGAGGAGAGTGCAGAGGAGAGGACCCAAGTCACTGGATGATTCAGAGAGATTGTGCAAAGAGGAATGGTAGAATATCCCTCTTTCTGTATTCTCCCATCTTGTGAAACGTTATAGGAGAAGATTAGGTCTCATTTTGCTGGCAGAAGGGGCTGTACAAAGTAAAAATATCAGGTGGTGGCAGGGCCAATAATTCGACCACGATGTCGAAGAGGGTTATTTCTTAACCCTCCTGTTGTCCTTACCGCAGTATCTTCCACTTCTTTTTTGTTTCTGGGCGTTTCTCCCTTCAGTCTCATGTTCAGGAGGTGAAATGTGTGCTGCATTCGGTTAAGGCCAAAATTAAAAAGTTGTTTGTTGCGGGTAACATACCCCTATACGCCAATGATGGGTCGGTCGGTCGGTAGATTTTTTTTTTTTTTTTTTTGGAACAAGGGACATAACTCTGTAATCACAATCATGAGTTATGGCCCTTTGTATCATTTATTCCTGCAGTACACGTGTGAACATAGAGTGTCACAGAGTGAGTCTCAGGCTGATAGAAAAATGAAAACGAAAACGAAAGTTATTTTATTTGTGTCAGCAGTTGTAAAGAAAGTAGGCTAAATTTGTACCTTCAACTTGGTTTCTAAAATAAATTAGCCCCAAGAATAAATTAATTGATCGCATGCAAATTTTTGCCTGTTTACTTATACGAAAAACATGCCTACCGTTCATTTCACTTCCAGTCTTCCGTGGAATTTGTACCAGGCGAGTTCTGGCCTTGGTCATCAAAACATCAAACGCACTTCTACATGTAGTAGTCGTCTGTTGGGTTGCAGGACTCTCAGGAATCGTAATGTAGAACACAACATATTTGATAGAGCTTTCAAAACTTAAAGTTGTCGCCACTTGTTGATTGCTCTCGGGGTAAAACTTCTCCCCGTGCGTTGTCTGAGACACGCTGACTGTAACAGTTATACTGTCCAATGCTGCCGGGTCTTCATCGAACCCTATCTGTTGCCAAAGCCTGTGCGACCAATATAAGTCCTCGAAAAAGACTCGTCCAGGTTTTATTCTTGTCACACTCTTTCAGGATATTGCTTAGAAGTGCAGGTCTTCCCTTGGAGTCTTTTTCTTCACGGTGATGCAGAACACCACCGCCATTTTCCATTTCTTCCTGAGTGACCGAGTGTGCAAAGATCATTGCGCACGCAAGTGCCTGCACGTGTCGGGAATTTCCGGTATACATACGGAAACAACCGAACCTCAAAAATGACGGGAATTTGAAAAAAAAAAAAAAATCTCGTCTTAAATTTACCGAAAAAAATATTTGAGTCGGGCGGTTTTTATAGGGTCGGTCGGGTTACCCGCAACAAACAACTTTTTAATTTTGGCCTAAGTTCCACTGATTGACTTGGCCAGTCAAAGACCTAGCAGTCTTTTGTGTTGGCATGCGTTTTAGGTCATTGCCTTGTTTCATGCCGAAGCTTCTCCCCATTAGTTTGAATGAATTATTCCGTGAATTGCAAGACAAAATGGTTTTATAGACTTCGGAAATTCACTCTGCTGCGACCCTCCTGAGTTCCATCATAAACCAAGTAATCCTGTTCCAGAGGCAGACAAGCAAGTTTTGGATCCTGTCTTCCTTGTCCTTTCCATCCCTTTGGTAGAAATGAAAATTGATCTCAACAGTCCATCAAACTTTGTTCCAAAACTTTTCTGGCCCATCTCTGTACTTGTTTACAAATTCTGGCCTTTTGATTCTTCTTGCTGAAAAATGGTTTACATATCGTGCTGTGGCTTGTATACCGGTAGTTCCTCTTTGGTCAGTGGATTGTGATACCTTGCCCTGTGGAGGTTGGCAGTGAGGCTACTGACCGTTGCCTTTGGGGTTCTTCACGGCTCTTGCAATGTTTCTGTCATCCACTGCTAGTGATACCCTTGGCCGACCTGTTCCATGTTGTATTTGCTATGCCCAGAGTTTGCGCAAAAGCTCTGAGCGATTATTCCCCATCACTCTGCTTCAAAATGGTTTGCTTTTCTCCCGTAGACAGCTCTCTGGTCTTCATGTGTGCGAAACAGCAAATGCATTTTTCACAGGTAAAACCTTAAGCCAAAATCAAGCATTATCTCATGTTTAAGCAATCAATCTAAAAGGCAATGGGTGAGCAGCTAGAAACACCCCGCAGTCATATGTTCCAATACTTTTGCTCACTTGAAAATAGTGTAGTGGTACAGTCGGTTGACTTGTGAGCGGGCAGTAGTCTGCCTTTCGCCTGAAGTTAGCTGGGAGAGGCTCCAGCAACTTACCGCTAACCCTAACCCTGTTCAAGATAAGTGATGTTGAAAATGGAAGGATGAAAAGTGGGTGGGTTCAAACAAAAGGTGCTCTGTCCTGAGCTGTTGCACACATCTACATGTAAATACCATTAAGCCAAAATGGGAATCCAGAACTTTTTTTCCGATTTGAATTTTTTGATCTGAAACCCATGAGCCTTCGACATACAACAAAAACACTGGAATTGACCTTGTCGTTCCAATACTTTTGGAGGGGGACAGTTTATATCTCCAAATGTAATTTGTCCGTGTATATACAACAGAGGCCTCATCTTCCTTGAAACAGCAACTTTGTCATTGGGTACAGACAAGTGCTGTTTAAAAGAAGCACATGGCCTTGTCTCTGTCTCTGTCTGAGCCAGAGTGGAAAAGTACAAGGTTCGCAGGAGATGAGATTAAATTCCACTCGTCTTTTTGGCCCTGGTACAGCGCGACGGCCTCGAATGCCCTCTGACATGAGTCTTTCATGGGCCCGCTGCTGTTCATGAGATGCCATTAGGCTTCTGGAGGTGCAGCTCGCCATCAGCGCAGCCATATGGCCCGCTGCCATAGTATTGCAAGCCCTTGACAGCACTCGATTGTGATTTGCAGTTTGAATGGCTGGACATGTTGTGGTTTGACAAGTTAGCCTTACGCTGCATTCAGACCAAACACCAGACCAAATCTCGCGTGAGTTGTTCGATTCGCACCGGCAGCAGTTGTAAATCTTGTGCAAGGTATTTCATCCGCTTCATTTAGGCAATACCATGTCACTCAGTGGACGTCTTTGATCTGTATTTAGGCAAACATTTGGTTTGCAGTCATTTGCAAACTGGTTCTTGTAAAAGCTATTTATGTGGCGTGATGGGGCACTCGTAAAGGAAAAACTAGTGACAAATCAGGTTCAGTCTTTGGGGCTCATCTTTTATTAACTGAAAAAGTATATCCCTTCAATTTTAATAGGTAGGTTTTGCTTTGAGGTCTTACCTCTGCCAAGGAAGTACATTTTTGTTTGTTTTTAGACATCATGCAATGGCGGCATGGTAGACATGTGTCTAGCCCATTTACCTCACAATCCCGAATTTTTCTCCCTGTACCCCAGTTACTTCCCACATTCCAAAAACATGCATGTTGGGTATTTGAGGCCGACAAATTGTCAGTAGGTGTGAATATGTGTGTACATAATTGTTGGTTTCTCCCTGCCTGCCTCATAGCCTCCAGCTACACCGCAACCCCAGTGAGTGTGTACAGAAAATGGATGGACAAATGGACATGAGGCTAAAATGTAATGAAAAGATATTCTTGAGATAACCAGATAACAGTCTGTTTCATGTGAAGGCTTGTGATCTGGATTTGATGTAACGTCATGTTTTCATTCATGAGTTGAGTCATGCTTTGCCCAAGAGAGCACCGGAATTTTCCTTGACGCTTGTTACTTGTTGCATAGTTTGGTGACAAGTGAATACAAGCTGCCAAAAAAGAAAAAGAGCGCAGAACCGCTGTCCAAAGACTGATGATCTCCATCCCACGCTACCCACGCTGGCTATCGCCGAGCTCCAGCAGTGAGCGTCATATCATTGAGTCATTTCCCTGACAGGAACTCAGCAGATCCTGCGAAAACAGCGCCAGTGCTGACAATGTTCAATAACATGTGGTGAAAAGCCAACATGCTTTCTGCTAGCATACTTCAGGAAAGTTTTTTTTCCTTTCGTGGAAATGTTTTTCTGTGTTGGTAGATTGTCTGGGTGATTTACGGTATGACAGCCACATGCGTCAGTCAGTGTCTTTATAGGACAGCAGTGAAAAAAACATCACATTGTTGGCTTTGTCCCATTGAAGCAGACTTCAGAATAAACTCAAAGGGAGTGTACTACCACAGTTTGGCCAAACCATTGAATTACTCTCAGTGTCAGCTTGACAACTCATGCGATGAGCAATGCTTAACAGCGGCACCCCATTATTTTTCAGTGAACCAAGTTGGCAGATAATGCACAGAATATTGCTGTTTCTCTTGTTTTAATTGTTGGCTCAATTGATCTCAAGCTTGTCTTGACAGGCCTTTTTTTTTATTTTTTTTCTAAGAAACGGACATGCTCACCATCAGGTGGATGGTATACTTCATCTTTGTATCAGTTTAAGATAGGAGTATTTTGATTTTACTGGAAGAAGACTAGCGCATGATATGCTGTGAGACCTCCAAGACGAATAATAACACTGGAATAGGGACGACAGTGCATGTCGTTATCATTATGCATCCCAATGAACCAGTGTTGTAACAATATATAATACTCATGATAGTGCCTGACATGCTGTGGTACCTTCAAATTGAACCGTGATGCTGGAATAGTCAAAACAATGTGTGATCTGCTGTGATGCCTGCTTAATGAACAATTATAATTTCCAGTACGTATGTAATAATTGATTTACTGTTTCGTAGTTCCTGCTATTTTGCATTGACTCTTAAAACAACGATGATGGAATAGTCAAGACAGTGTATGTATGATGCCTCAGAAGTTCCCCGGCGGTGTGTGATCTGCTGCAAACCTTTCTAAACAAACAACGGTGCAACAAATGCAAGGATATTACTCGCTGTGCTGTTCTGCAGTACCTCTAAAACAAATATTTATGCTGGAATTGTCAGTTTAAAGACAAACTACGCTATTCTGGAATAGTTACAAGTAGATTTTCGACAAATCTAATGAGCTGGATCAGATCAGGAGATGTTTTGCATTTATTTCTGCAAAATCGGTGATAACGCTGTATTGTCATAATTTGAGGGTCAGTCTTTGACATCATTGAGCAGATCGGCAAAATAAAACAATACAGCATACGCAATCTCGTTCACTCCATGGGCGTTCTGTGCTGCCATCGTCACTGGTCTGCATCGAAAAAATAAACAAGATTGACATAGAGATTTTCTAAATCAGTTTTTTTTTCCACACTGGAGACAGTGGTGCTATTCATTTTGCACCATATACTCCAGTGTTTCTGCGTTATATGCTATGTGCTATTTTTAGGGAGGCGGTGGGGTTGTTAGTTACCACTAGCTACTACAACTTAGCATGAGTGGATATACACACACACACACACACACACACACACACACACACACACACACCGTAATCGGTGATCGGTTCCAAAATCCTGATTAAGCGAAGTTACTGGAGCATCATCTATTGCACAATGGTTAGGTCGTCCACGGCGACCTGGACTGGTCGCCAGGGTGTACCATTGTACACCCTGGCGACCAGTCCAGGGTGTACCCGTCCGAAGTCAGATGGGATATAGGCTCCAGTTCACACCTGCTTCTAAAACAAACACTGTGATTTCTAAGACAGTGAATCATGTGCTACCGTTAAGACGAGCATTGATACTGAAATAGTCACAACCCTCCATGATATGCTGCAATGACTCCAAGACGAATCATTATTTGGTGGTAAAGTTAAGCACCACAAGCTGTGCTTTTCTAACTTGGCTATGTGTTAAATCCTCTTCAGGCTACTTCCAATGCAGATGTTGAGTCTCTAACCTATGAGGGGGAAAAAAATTAAACACCAAAGAATAGCCTTTTGTCTCATATCTCCGTCGCTTTGAAAATGAAGGCTGAGAGAAAATCATCTTCTTTTTTTTCTCCCCTGTAACCTGAGCTGAAAGTGGCTGATAAGACAAGATTTGCCTGCCTTGGTTGTTCAGTCTCGCATCCCACAATGTTTGCACTCGCCACATGAAGAGTGAGTCACTGCGCAGTCATTCTGCTGTCTTAAATTGCCTCCTTTCATGGTCAACAATGAGCTCAGCTGAGGAGAATAAAGCAAAAAAAGTGTGTGTGTGTGTGTGTGTGTGTGTGTGTGTGTGTGTGTGTGTGTGTGTGTGTGTATGGCCTTCTGGGAACGCTCCATTTGTTCATGTATCCTGACTCTAATTGGTTGTTATTGCAACTGGCAACAACAGTCGTCACGCTGTTCAGGGTGGAGCTGAACTGCTGTGTGTTGCATATGCCGCCGGACTCCACATCACAGTTCCCTAAAAAGTCCTAGAAACAATCGATTCACCCCAAACAAACCTGCTCACTTTTCTAGATTAACATTAGCGTCAAACAGATCGGAACAATTTTTACGATGGCCTGATGTTTGCGTCCGTTAAATCAGCGCTGCGTTTAATTAAATTTGCTGCAGGCTATCAGTCCTGTGTGCCTATCTGTTATGGGAAGTTTACACCACCAGCAGCTGATGAGATTTTGGTCTATTTATAGCACCGCAACAACTGATAATCTTGACTGAAGAACCTGCCAATCAACAGTCATTACAAACAAGGCAAACTTAATCAATGTTACTTGTGCCTTTACGGTATATGGAACACATTGGACTTGTGAGCCTAAGGCTGGACTAATGGACACTAATTAGGTTGCATGGCCCTGGCATCGGGCCTCCAAAATCATCACTTTTAAGAGTGCACCAAAAAAAAAAAAAACAACCAGCATGTTTGTTCAAACATTAACACGCCGTCATCAAAGAGAGCAAGCCATTTTCAAGGCTTTCGATTGGTCAATCTTTTCTAAAAAGAAGTTGCACTCATCTGAAACAATGAAAAAGAAAGTTGCAGGAAATACAAACACATTTTTTTGACATTTGCTGCGGTTTGTCATGTAGGGTGGAACCCCCTAGAAAAGAGGATGGCAGATGAGTTTCAACATTTGAATTAAAAAAAAAATACTCCTTGAATCCCTCAGTTTAGCACAGATCACAACGATAATGGCGGGCATCTTTTTCTGCTACACTCTGACTAGGACGAGTCATCAAATGACCTATTGTTGTGAAGCCATGAAGTCAAATTAAAAACAAATAATTAAAAAGGACATTTTCTCAATACAGTACATAAATAAAGTGCAACAGCAGATTTTTTAGCTTTAGAAATAACAAACATAATATAATACAAAAAAAAACTAATAAGTAAATATATACTAAAATATCAGCCAAATAATGAATCTTTTAAATAAAACAGCATAAAGGGATTATAACAATCAAGAAGCCTAATAAAATGTGTTTTTTTAAAATAGCACAGATAATAATGTCTATATTTAAGTTAGTAAATAAATTCACCTTTTAATTTAAATACAAATAAACAACACACCTAAAAATCTCAGATGAAAAAACATAATCAAGTAAGGCGTAGAAAAAAAAGTAGTGTGTTTCCGGTAAGCCGACCGACCGAGAATTTCTACCTCGAACAAAAACTTTACGGTCGGCATTTTTTTTCAAACCTTTTACATTTTTGTGTAATAATAATAATAATAATACATTTCATTTCATAAGCGCATTTCAAAACACTCAAGGACGCTTTACAATCAAAACAAGAACAATAAAACCTGTGGAGATGTCCTGGAGGTGAGAGAGAGAGAGAGAGAGACTCCTCCGGGTTGAGTGACCGCTGGCGCGTTTGGCTGCCGCTGCTCAACCCGTATTGTTTTGTATTGTTTTGTGTTTTTTGTTATTGTAAAGTGTCCTTGGGTGTCTTGAAAGGCGCTTATAAATAAAGAGTATTATTATTATTATTATTATTATTATTATTAAAACCACAGACAAAATTATAAATAATAAAAGGAAAGATGAATTTAGAGCGTTTACATCGGTGCAAACTCTCGCGATATTCGTCGGCGAGCCCAACGGCTTCAATAAAGGTCTCGAAGGATTCCAACCAGCGGGGCCACGGGACAGGCGGCTCGCCAGGCAGGGTGAGGAACGGAGGAAGAGGCGAGAGTGGAAGCTCCATCTTCGTTGCCATTGTTGTGTTTAATAAAACGCGGGGAGTCTGGCTCTGTGCTCACTGCCGTTTATTGTCAGTACAGGTAGTCACCTTTTCATATGAACACTTTTACGGCCGTGACGTCACGCCGTCGTAAACTGACCCTATCGCTGTGGTTATAACATGCCACAAATAATAATAATAATACATTTCATTTCATAAGCGCCTTTCAAAACACTCAAGGACGCTTTACAATCAAAACAAGAACAATAAAACCACAGACAAAATTATAAATAATAAAAGGAAAGATAAATTTAGGGCGTTCACATCCGTGCAAACTCTTGCGATATTCACGTTGAGCGTGCGCGTGGTTTGCCCTGTCGTCTGTCAACAACATTGAATCGTGGCGGCGGCCACGATCTCCGACAACAGTTTAAACCGCGTTTTGTGTATCGCAGTCGCATGCTTGCACCATAATCTTAAGAAAATAGCACCCAATCGAAAAGATTCAGCGAACTATTTGACGAACACCACGGGCCGTCTAGGACGCGGGACGCAGAGGTAACGAGACACCCAGCCGGGGGGTACCCAACTCTCTCGCCGCCTTTGGCGGCGAGCGGGGGTTTCAATGGTAGTAAAAATGTCTCCTTGTTTTATGTTTTATGGGTATTTTGTTTACATTTTTGATGGGGGGCAAAAAAAAAGATGCTGAAATTTCATGTTACCGGAAACACACTACTTATTTTTCTACGCCTAATATGATAAAATATTTCATAAAAATAATTCATTAATCGGATGAATAGAACACAGTATAAGTTCAAATAATTAAGAATCCTAATAATAAAATAAATGAATGAATGAACAATAAAATATATTGAAAGCCTAAAGGAAGCCTAAAACTGTATTTAAAAAATCTTATTAAAAAAATAAAACATTACGTAATGAAATACAAATATTCCAGTTGCACCATCATTTCTAAATGTCAGCTGTACTGGGTTGCTGCGTGACAGGTGCCATCCTTCCACAAAGTTTGATCCAAATGGCTTGTAATGTAATCCCGCAAACAAAGAGAAACCCACCCAAATCCCCTGCCTGCTCACAATCACAATCAATTTATTCGATCAGCCACCTGTTCATCGATTAAGGGACATGGCATCTGCCTGTTATTAGGTTTTGAGCAACATCATTTGGAGTTTGTGTTCAGCTGGGTCCACATTCCAGATGACATGCTCGGACGCTTCCGTGTCATCTGCTTCTGTAATCACGCTTCTAAAACCCTCGGGTCCCACCACCCTATTGACTTAGTGAGCTATTATGTGTTGACGAACATCCTGGCGCGACTCCTCCCTTTGGCTTCCTCCCCCTTTTCCTCGTCTCTTCATGACACGGCAGTTTGGCCTCTTTGTCGGGACACAGCAGCTGTTGTCATGCGCGCAGGATAATGCACAGCCTGCCTCTCGCTAATGGATTCCTCTCCCCGAGTGAGCGCCATGCCAACTGGGGTGTCCGTATCAATGCCGGGATGTCAAACACACGCAGACTCAAGGAATACAGTATATGTAACTCAGATTTACACCTTCATTTTGTTTTTATTTATTACAAACATGCTGGGTAAGACAAGCCTGATCCTGATTCTCAAAAATAAGCCTGTCAAAGACAAGCTGGACAGCGGAACTTGTGCTTTCACCAGCAAAATTAGCTTTATGACCAGCTTTTTTTTTCACGGAAATTACCCCATATTTTTGGTCCGAATCAACAGAATTAATATTTATTATAAACAGAATGGCAGTCAGGACAAGCTGCACAGCAGAATTTCAGGCGAACTATTTCTCTTACACATTTGGGATCAATATCAACAAAGTGAATCCGTGTTTTTAAAAATGATAAGCCTGACTGACAAGAAATAAGCCAACTGTTTGCTGGCTGTATTTTTACAGCCAAAACCAAATGTTTTCAAATTCAACTGACATGTCGCCTTTTGTCGTGCTTATTTCGCTTGCTTCACCCCCTTTTACTGATCCATCAAAACATCAGTAACCAGACTAAGATACGGTCAGGGAAAAGCTCCAGATGACATGCATATTTGTCAGCGCAGACAACAAGAGGTCTTCCTTTTATCACTGCTACTTCTCTACATCCCCGCTCCAGCCACCCTCCCCATCCTCATATACTCTAACTACTCTTGTCTGCATGCCTGTTGCCCATCCCCCCCTTGTGTGACTCCACCTTGGACCTGCAATGTTCACAAAGAAAGTTCAAAGCAAATATTTCCCGCCCTGCAGCGGCGGGAAAAGCAAGGCGTGTGTGTGCGGGTGCGTGCATGTGTGTGTGTGTGCGCGAGCATGCTTGGCCCTGGGCTCTCTTAATTTCGCAACCCACTCCCATTCTCCTGCACTGAAACCTGCCTGTGGGTATCAGCCTCTTTGGCACACTCCTGCAAACATACCACTTATACCCCCACCCCCAACCGCTCATGCAAACGTACTCCGTATAAACCCCCCCGCCACCCCCCCAACTACTCCAGTACCAGCCCAAGGGCATCCAACGCAGCATCACAAGGATGATCTTTGACCCTGGTGTTTGTGTGTGGAGAGGCTTCATTCAAGCCTCATGCAGATCATGCGATGAAAACATGCTGTCCATGAGCGAGCTTCAACAGAAAGAGAGTATTGTTAATTACAAAGAAAAAAACTTTTTCAGGCAGATGTTTGTATTAACAGTCTACTTTGGTTTGACAAAAAGGAAAAACCTTGTCAAGGTCCAGCTGTGTAACAGAACTTTTCTTTTGCTAGCAAAGCTTTTCTTTTGCCATCGTTCTACACAGATGATAGCACATTAGCAAAGTCAAAACGGATTTTTAAAATTGAGACCCTTCAAGACTGGCTGTTGATCAAGCCAAATTATATATAAATAATTTAGAAAATAGAGCGTTATTTTTTTATTTTTACACTGAATATTACACTGTGGTCAACTTTTACAAAAACAAAGCAGCTTTTTAGTCATGGCGTAGCGGTGAAACGAAAATTACTCAAAGCCCCTTCTTTCCCCAGCATAATAATTTTCATGCATCTTATTTCACATTTTGATGAAACAAAACCAATCCTAAATTTGAGACTGTTTTGACTTGCTACACAGTAGAACCCCTTCTTGTTTATTTTTTTCCAACATAAAGGCCCCATTATCATGTAGATTTGTCCACATTTTGGGTGAATGTGAGCATGTATCCTGATTTTTAAAATAATAAGAATAAGAATACCCCTCAATGATCAACCTTTACCAAAAAAAAAAAAAAAAACAGATTTTTTGGGTGTGAATTATCATGAGCATGATCTTTTTAAAAGTCAAGTGTCATGGAAAAAAAAAAAAAACAGCCGCACCGGGGGAACTCCAGCCTCACCTCCTTTTGTCGCCATAGCACTCAGCATGTCACACTTAGTTTGTGCCATTCAGTTGCTGATCATATATGTCTGTTTATGTTCCCATCAAATTCCAACTCCAGAGTTGGAAGCACTTCTTTCACCAGCTGTGGCTTTTCCATAGAGTCCTGCATTTCCTCAATTTGTGGTCAAAACCAAGCCAATGAATCCTGATTTATACAGTGGAACCTTGTCTTTTGCCAGCAAAGCACTTCTTTTGCCAGCCTTGTGCCCCAATTCCTACACAGATTATAACTTGGCACTATAACAAGCTGCCTTAACATGCTTGTGGTTTGCAAAGGTGCCCAACGGTTTCCTTCTACTATTACCACTACACTTAACAATCAAAATACAATATTTTTTATCTTCATGAAGGCAGATAGAACGCTCGGATTGGGATTTTTTTTGTGACTACAGAAGAAGGTCAGAGGCAGGTCAAATTAGTCATAAAATTATCGCAGTGTATTTGTATAAACGTAGATATCAGAACTAATCTGTCCTCATCTCTTTCAGAGTGAGTGCGATACCAATGGTGACTCAAAAGATGAAATTACAAGCTGTCTGTCGACAAATGCCACGGTCTCATCCTGTCTTTTTGTCTGGTCTTCCAGGTGTAGATGCTTCAGGTGGATCCCGAGCAGGACCAGGCTGCTTCCAGCAGGGCCAGGCCGATCCTTTGACTCTCAGCTCGTGGTCTCGAAAGAGACAGCCAGACATTTTGCTTTGTGAAAGTCCGCTTTGGGCCTCTGTAAGGGGCGCTGTCCGTGACGAGAAAGCGCCAGAGTGGCCACCGCCATGACCACCGCTGTGCAGCCCAATGAACTGGTTTTTGAATTTGCCAGTAACGGGATGGATGAAATCAACCAGGTATGCTCCTTGCACTTCTTGATTAATTTCAGAGTGATTAATCAGGTTGTGGTGGTATTTAGGATTGTTCATGCTCTTATATTGCGTGTTATTCTTAAGTGCACTTAAATCTAGCTGGTCGTTTACTGCTCTCCGTTGTTATTCTATTTCGCATAGACACAGAGTTCTAGTCGAAACTTTTGAGGTGACCTGGAGGCCCTTGTTTGCACTGACACACTGCTTGTTGATATATGTGAGACATGTCCTGGCAGGGCAAGCAAAACTTAAAACAGCATGGCCACTGTGAAGCTGTCAGAGCGTCTCGAGAAGTAGGAGGCAATGACATGGAAAGTCTGACAAACCTGCAGTGGGGTTAGGGTGCATGGGAGGAAAAGCAGGGAGTCGGCGGCTGGCTAGCACAAAATATGTTTATGGCACAAAGGTTACTTGTGCGTCTGGATGCAGTATGCATCTCTCCATCGGCCGACCAGTTGTCTGGTTGTCGCCACGCCCACACCTCGATCCAGTGGAGCAGGCTCCTGGGTAGAGTGGTGTGCTGTTGACTGCATCGGGTGTGTGGATCCAGAATGACGGGTTGTCACTGGATCCCCAATGAGCATTTGTTCAGGCCCAACCTGACTGACCGGTTCCGAGTAGATGGTACGATCCTACCGTGAGATCTCGCATTGTTCCCCTGGCTTTGTTTCTGGCTGCACCCACCCAATTGAACAAACTTCATCCACCCCCTCAGCCCCTGCAACCCTTTTACTTACAACTATCTGCGGCATTTACACTGACTATGATAAAGGCACGGGGGAAATCAGAGCACCGTGACTCTTAACAATTAGCGCCACGGTTGCTGGTCGATGGTCAAAGGTGAATCAAGAAATAACATTCTAATGCTTACATAGTATGGTTGAAGATCTGCTGTACTACTTCTGCTGTTATTATTGCTACTATGTTTTTTACAGTATATTCTTGGAAGCTCATGCAAGGCCTTGTTGGGTGTTCCAGTAGACCAAGATGAGACATTAGACTAGCTAAAAGCAGGTCTAAGTTGGGGCGCAGGTTGTGTAACGCAATTTAGGTAGATTTGATCAAAGTGCAGGCAGACAGATTCTGTGCTCCGCTTTGTTTGCATAAAACCCTCAGTGTTGAAATCAGTTCATTGGATGAATTCTTCTTCTTATTATTAACTTTAACATACTTTTAAAATCATCCGTCACCCCTTGACCGTAGCACAGCTTTGGGTATGTGTGTGTGTGGGGGGTGCATTCACACACATTGTGCATCACACACAGATGCACAATAGGAGATGGAAGGCTGTCTTCAATTTCACAGTGGCCAACTTTGCATCCTCAATAAGTGGAGTTGCAGTTCCTTATAAACACATTTGATGTGCGCCGATCACCGACATGGACTCCTGCAAGTCTGGTGTGCTACTGCCATGTATACTACGTGCCTCTCTTATGCTGAATTTAAAGGGAATAAGAGGACCTGGTTCAACTGCCCGGGATTCAACTTGTCTATGTTCACTTCCACAATGGTGCCAATGGCCAGTTCTACCCGTGTGGGTCTACGAAAATACTAAAAGAAAGAAAACTCCACCCATGCGCACGGTTAGACCACTCTTTGTGCTAGACTTGCACTGGCCATGAAAATAGGGCCCAGGATTTTGGAATTGGAAGTAAGGCATTCAGTGCCCCCTTTGTAAGCCCACATATGCAGAGCATATGATTCACCATCCGATTCACCTGTCGTGATATACTGTACCAGGGCAATGCTTACACTGCATTGTCTCTTCAATGTGGTTTTCTTCAAAGCTGTCAGCTCTTCTTCTTCCGTGTCATTATTTTGCCTTTTCAGGAAGAGCTCTCAAATTTTTTTCTCATTTTTGCTACCTTGTGGGCTTACTTTTTCATTACTGTAACAGAGCTGTTTGCAAGATTTACAGAGGCACAGGTCTAACTTGTTGCAGAGTCTGATCTTAAATAGAACTTATTTAAACTCTCAGCAGGCCAGCACCAAATTTCACACAGACCAGTACACAGGCCAGTGGTGGGGGATATCGCACTGAGAGTTGTTTCTAATATTTTGATCCTACTTACTTTGTGCGCACTGAGGGTTCACATCAAGTTTTCACAGATAAAAATGAGGAAATACAGGAGAATGCCATAATCGCATATCAACAAAGAGGAAATAACCTTTCAAATTTGAGCCTACTCAGTAAAGCAGAAGTAGTACACTTAGACATGAAAATGTATGTTTGTATTCATGGCACATTAACATGCTGTGAGAATTTGGGAATATGACCAGTTTTACCCAGTCTGCCCCAAAATGATACAAATAATGCATCTTTGTTTCTGTCTACGCCAGTGACATGTAGTGGGAGACAGAAAAATTAAATGTTCTTGTACTGCTCAGACAAATTCTCCTTATTTCAGTGTACTAAGTACTTAAGATTTTAATGTGGTCGCGTGCCATGAGATCTTTCTAATTAAAATATGTGCCTCGACTCAGTAAATGTTGGGAAACACTGAGCTAGTGTATCATCACAACATCTGCAGAGACAGCAAGCTCTGTCAGCAAAGTGCGCCGCATTCGTTGAGTAAGGAGGAGTTGCTGTTTGGGGGCGTTGAATCGACCAGTAGCCAAAATGTCTGCACAACACACTTGACTTTTTCAAGGACACCGACAGGCTCGCTTGTTTGCCGTGCCATCTTGCTACATCTGATAGTATCAGACAGTGATTAATGGGAAACTTTGCTACTGATAATTTTTGTAGTCAAAGCAAACATTCATCTGCGCACATGACACAATGTGTGTTTGTTGTCGCTCATCGCGCTGCAGAATTCACAAACGTTGGCCCGTGTGTGAACTTGGAGCATCAGCCGGCTAACAATGGCGCTAAATAACGAGCTGCTCTGTGAGCAGGCCTGGTTAAAGTGTAGCCAAAAGTGGCTAATCAGCCCAGCCCTCCCCCATAAGGCCTGAACACCTGGTATGCCCCAGAGGTTCACGCCAACAATGGATACTTGTCTCACAGCACAGAAAAGCCTTTATTCCTCTCTGACTGCACCCTTGCCGTCCTTTCACACTTTTAATGAAGCGCAGGACTGTGAGCACATATTCCCAATGTACGTGCTGCACTGATGCAATTGCCTTTACCTCGCTGCATTATACACTCATTCAGACAAATCCTGATTCTACATTAGAAGAAGGAAATGTGTTTTGTTTTGTACATTTGACCGTAAATCTTTAATACACAGAGGATGCTTGTTTGTGACATGTAAAAAAAAAAATCAAAACACTGAGGATTGTTTCAATAACTGCCTAGTGATGATGATGATGGCCTGAGGTGAGGGAATTTTTCTACAGTGCTGCTGCAACCAGAGTAATCTTGATGCGTACTCTGCTGTCATCTAGTGGAGTGGTGACGTGACTGCAATGACTTAAAACACACGCAACACCCCAGTGACAAAGACGGAAAACCCCACACATTCATTGGATACACAAAACAAGCGCTGTAAGGAAAAAAAAAGATTCACTTTTACACGTGTTGCCAATCATTTAAGAGTAGCCTATAATTTCATGTTACTTTGGAGATTGACTGTTTTACTTAAACAAAAAAATACTACATCTGTTATTATTATTTACAAATTCAAACAAATGTATTTGTATATATGTCAACTCTTGTTAAAAATGTATTATTGTCGCTGTTGAAATACAGTGAATTAGTTGTATGTTTACCCGCAGCGGCTCATCTCTATCCTGTGGTTGGGAGGAAATAAATTTCATCTGTGCTGTATGTTGCACATAGAGCATATTTGACAATAAAGTTGACTTGACCTGACTTGTTTCCAACATTTGGACCCTCACAAAGGTTATGAAAACATTAGAAATGCGTATGATGTTTACACATTTGACTCTTGTTGTCTGTTGTCTGTTTAAGAGGGAGGAAATTTCACATTTGACAATTAAGTTGTACTTGACTTGTATGACATTGCACACATGCTGGATTAATGTGTTAATTAATGGTAGGATTTGGATGGTACAGGACTACCTACTGTTTTGGCAAGTGAATAAACATGGAATTAACATCATTTGAACAATTTCAACCATAATATTATAAGTGGCGTGCTGATAATAGGATAAGATAATCAACACTAAAGCAACGTGTAAAAGTAAAAGATTCCCCACAGGAAAGTTTCCCAAAGCACATTTTTGTGTCAAATTCCCAATTACAGCATCCACATGGACTGGTTTAATTTGATTTTCCAGCCACTGTATGGGTGAAGTAGGCTCACTTTTGCAGCCTGTCTTCTTCTTTGTGTGGCTCCCCGCGGACTACTGCAGTGCCTCCAAAATGAGCATCTCTCCTCCGTTGCTACCCATTAGCCCAAATTGCATATGGTGCTTGCTTGATTTTATACGGCTGTAAAAATACGAGCCAGCAAATCAAGTTGTGATATTAATCTACTAGGGCTTTTTATGTACGTTTTACGATGTAGACTGGATTGAGCCAACCCTTTGCCTCCGACTCATGTATGTGTTTGCGTTTGCATGTGTCTGTTACAGCTGGACGACCCGTCTGTGTTCCCCGCCGTGATTGTGGAGCAGGTGCCCGCCACAGATCTGCTGCAAGTGTACTCGGGCCTCGAGTCGGACGAGGTGACCAACGGCATTATGATGGACAACACCATGCACATAGCCGAGGCGCCCTCCATCCTAGTGGGAGGCGTGGACCTCTCAGGTTGGAATATTTGACATCGGAGACGTCGGTCTATCCATTTTCTATTGTGCTTGTTGTGGCATGAACATACAGTCTGTGGATTTAGTAGGGGTGTGCATCTCACCAATAAAAAATGAATCGATATTTACAATACGATACTTGGTGAAAGTGCTGCATAAGATGGATTGGATTGCATTTTAATGTGGAACGGCTCAATTTGAGTGGGTTATGATGCAAGTCTGTGACTTTCTTGTCATTTTACAAATGATTTAACTTGTCGGGACCTCTTAATGTGGCATATGCTTTCATTAAATACTGCATCCCTCCATAAAATATGATTTGATACATATCAGGTATTTTAAAGTGGAACGATTCACTTCTATTTGATTCGGTGCCCTCACATCTTTGAAATCAAATTCAATTTTCCGATCCAAATTGTTTTTTTTGTTTGTTTTGTTTTACCCCTAGCACATGGTACTCCACATTTTGAATATGCCCGATCGCAGTAAAACAGGCCTACGTATAGTTTGACTCAATGCCAGAGTGTCTTAAGTCTTAACTCCAGAATTTAACATTTCGGCTGAATTAGTCATTTATGTGTGTAAGGCATTCCGGAGTACTGGACCTGGAATAGAGAATCATCTAGAATCATTGGACTTCTCTTAGCTGTCTGGTTCACCACAAGACATGTGGCGAACGTAACTTTCGGGTATGGAACATAGCGTACAACTATGTCAGCAATATGTGAAGGTGCTAAACAAAGTAATAGTCACATAATTTAAGTCACATAATTTGAAAATCACATCCCTAGTGAACTGGGAGCCAAGCACGTTGGCCAGTAGATGGGTAGTATGATCAGACGTGCTTGTTTTGTCAAGAGATTTGCTGTAGCATTTTGTATTAATGGCAGCATTTTTTACTAGACATGGGAAGACCAGAAAGCAGCACGTTACAATAGTAGAAGCAAGACGTAGCAAATGATGGACAAAACCATATATTAGCGAGATCATGGAGAAAAAAAAATGCAGTTCTGCTAATTATCTTCCTGCCTTTGAAAGGAGAGACTTGAGTCAAATATAATGCTGAGATTTTGGGCAAAGAACACTTTGAGTAATACTACTTTTATCCAAACTCTCAGTGGTGTCCTCGAACAAGCACCTGTGTGTCGCAGGGGCAATCATCAACATCTAAATTTTCTCAGGGTTAAGAAGCAAAAAGTTACAGGACATCCATTGTTTAATGTCTACAAGATCCGCATCCTGACAGCAGTTGCATGTGTTAGTTAGTTTTAAAGTTAGGTATCATCGGCTTGACGGTGAAAGCTCATGTAATATTTGTGTATGATGTCACCAATCGGCACCATATAAATACGGCACAGTAGGGGGCCACGTACTGATCCCAGCAGGACTCCGTAATTTACATGACAATGATCAGAAAGCACATATTGCCACGGATTACTCGGCGTGTCCTCCCTGAGTTATAAGTTTAACACCCAGGAAGTGCTGAGCCTGTCGTACTGATCCATGTTTTGAGGCGAATTAGTAATACAATCGATCAGTTCAAAGGCAGCGATGGAGTCGAGTAATAATTGAAGTGTTGAAATCCATAGCAGGGCAAAGCTCATAAACCAATAGTCACTTTTGCATGGGCAACCTCAAAAGAGTTATCTATTTTGAATCCAGACTGAAAAAGTATACAGTAATTAGATTGTGAGAGGCCATGCGCTCATTAAGCTGTTGTGCTCCAATTTTTTCAAGAACATTCAAGATGAAAGTTCCCTTTGCTCTCGCCGATGTCACAACTACCAATCATCAGGCCCGCTCTTCACAGCCAATACTCAGAAGAACTCTTGCGAGGAATACTTGGGTATCAATTCAGGTTCTCCAATCTTTGAGGAAGTGCTTGACAATTTCGCCTTTCTGTCACTCTGCTGTGATGATAGTCTCAAGTAAATGTGCATGAGCACAACTACATCTGACATGGAGTGGCCCATAGGCAGCACTCAAGAGTAATGTTGGCCGTTCGGGGCGGGCCTGATAATTGGCACTTGTGACATCAGAGAAACTAAAAAAAATCAAAGAGACATTTCATCTTGACTCTTGGCTTAAATTAGTCACTCGCTTATGAATGCACATAGTCTTATGGTAATGAAGTGACTCTGTCATCCTTAACCACAAACAAGAGCCTTAACAGCGTTGACTGGCACGTGGCACCAGTCAGTTGGCAAGACAAGTTTGATGTGGCTTCTCCTTTGTCGACCGCTATATGCTAGGTACAGTGTGCTCTCCTTTTTCTATCTATCTATCTATCTATCTATCTATCTATCTATCTATCTATCTATCTATCTATCTATCTATCTATCTATCTATCTATCTATCTATCTATCTATCTATCTATCTATCTATCTATCTGTCTGTCTGTCTGTCTGTCTGTCTGTCTGTCTGTCTGTCTGTCTGTCTGTCTGTCTGTGTCTGTCTGTCGGTACGTTTCTCGCAGCCTCTATTCGGCGATGTTTTTACTACACAATACTATATTTAACTTGTATTTTTTTTTTTAATACCTCATATGAAAGAACTCAAACACCCAAGCTGAAAAAGCTAAACAAAAACAAAGCACTTTCAAAAAATACAAACTAATTTAAAACAACTTATAAATGAACTCGAATTAGAAATTGCAAACCCAGCTGATGCTTTTATCAACTGATTTTGTGTGAAAGGTGGGATGCACACTGGCCGAAGAAAATTTTGGACACGGTTCTTGTGTTGCATCTTTTTCTATTGTTTTTGTTGTTGTTTTTTTTGTCTTTTAAGAAACGGTCTCGGCCACTGAAGACAGCATGGAGACAAATGAGGCCGCTGCGGCTCTGCTCAACATGGAGTCACCAAACAACATATTGGATGAGAAGCGCATGTGTAAGACGACTGACTCTTTGTTGGCAACTTTGCTGCTTCTAGAATCCCAGTGTAGACTTGTTTGCAAGGTTCTGTGGTTCATGTTCATCCCTCTATCCATTTTCTAAAGCACTTATCTTTCCTCTCATGTTCACGCATATGGACAATTTGGAGTCTTCAATACAGCAGGAGGCTAGAGTACATGAAAAAAAAACGTGCAAGCACGGGATGAACGTACAAACTTCACAGAGCTTTGAACCTAGAGACTCTCGAATGTGAGGCAGATCTGCTAACCTCTTAACTACCAAGCTGTCTATTAACCAAATAGAAACCCAAAATACGATAAAGCCTGTATAAGTTTGAGCGCACCACTAGGACACTGTTTATTCAGCTTAAAAAAAAAAATCCCTTCATAAATGTATTGTAATAGAATTGATCTGATTCAGGCTGACATTTTATTTAATTATCATGTAAAATCAAGTCACCCGCTACCTAAATATAATACTAATAAGACATATAACATAGAGTCAGCCTTCAAACCGTGATAGCATCTTCCTGTTCTTTGGCCAGTTTTCCTCTTTGCCACCACGACAAAATGAGACAGCCAAAAAGCAATCTCCTGGGATTTGTGAACTTTTTTTTCCCCCTGAAAGATTTCACTAAAGTATTTTTTTTTATATCTACAAGTCTGATTTATATGTGAATATGGTCAAGTGAAATTGAGTACCTCACTTGAGCTGAACGTAGTGTCATATGATGATACTAATGCAGCGTGTTATACCGGAGACAAATTCCTTGTGTGTTCTACATACTTGGCCAATAAAGATGATTCTGATTCTGATTCTGATGATTCTGATTCTGATTCCATGTTTTCTATCACACACGCCCCAACCACTCTTCACCACGTTGTTTCAGATTTTATGGCTTTTCTTCTGTTTTCTAATTGATTTTTTGGGTTCTCTGCTGGGGTGTAGTTCACAACTATGGTACTCTGCTGGAGGCGGACTTGACATATGCGCCCCTGAGGCCCGACCACATGGAGAACGGCACCCTTGACATGTCGCTGGACGAGGACACCTCATCCATGGATGAGATCCCTCAAAAGTCTCCCTTGAAGCCACAGAAAAAAAACAAAGGTGAGCTTGTTGGCAAGTGATGATGAAGTGGCTGGATAGATGCATGGCGTGAGGAGCCGACGATGAGAAGAAAGAAGCGTTAGCGCAGAGCGCCGATGCGTATGTGGAACTGGGAGTCGCGGCTTGGAATTGAAGCGGATTTACATGGGACAGGAGAAGAGAGCCAATCTCTTTTTCGTTAATGGATGCTACAGCTTCTTGTTGCTTTCAACTTAGCTTGTAGCAGACGTGTGTACATTTCAGCATGACGTCTTTGATCCACTGGTAAAAAGGACACTTTGATCGCTGCTTTTTCATATATAACTGCTTCAAACAACAAAGTGTATGCAGGAAAGTGGTTCAGATTGCACTATTGTCTGTGTCTTATGTGTTGTCTTGTATTATATTGTCATTTTATGTTAACTTTTCTTTTGATGGCGGCACAGGAACCCGCAGCGGCTCCTCTTGTTGCAAGTTGTCTTGAGAGGGAAGAAATTTCATCTGTGCTGTATGTTGCACATACAGCACAGATGAAATTTCTGTTGCACATACAGCACATTTGACAATAAAGTTGCCCTTGACTTGACTTGTGTTCATTGGCTAATTTTATATTCTTTTTAACACATCGCCCTCTGTAATTTTTCTCAGTGAGGAAGCCCCGGGCGGTGCGCTCGTGCTCCCCCATCTCCACCCCGAACCTCCCACTGAGGAAGAAGAACAAAGAGGGCAAAGGTAAACTTCAATAACAAGTGGTCCTCCCTTGTAATGAGCCAATCAAAATCAAGGTCGCTCCCCCTCTGGTGGAGCGCTCTCTGTGTTCACCCTGTGTGCAAACAGCCAGGGTGTGAATTATGGGTTTCTCAGGGTCTACAGGGACATGCTTGCAGGCACATTGATGCTCCACTGAAAGAGACTACTGTGAACCGCACAGGGTGACACGTTTTGGTCTCGCCCGTATACATCACCCTGTCACCACGGCTGGGATTTAGGCGACTATTGGGAGCGTTAATGTTTTTTTAACCATCTCTGGTTAAAGCATGCCGCTCATTAGATTAATCGACTTCCTGCCTTTCTGTTATTTAGTCCATCCCAAGATGTACGCATGCACTCAGTACAAGGTTGGACAAGATCCGCTCCGGGGGTGACATCACCCTCTAATATGTTGACATTTAAACATGAAATCATGGACGTTTTATGATAAAAGCTTTGTTTATTGTAGTACAGTTTTGGTTATGGTCATTTGGGACCGCTGGGAACTTAGACCTCAAAAGGTCAGACTTCAAAGCCTCCCGGCCAAAGTAAGCCAAAATAAAATGGCTTAAAAGTAATATTTTAATGATCTCTCCTGAATACAAATTTCCTGGTTTGAGGTTTGACATTTCCGACTTCAAAGTGGTCAAGGAACACACCAATTAGTGTTTTGGACACAGTCTGCAAACTTCACATGGCTTCCTTTGTATATTCTTCTCCCTGTGTTAACACAACATGTTTAGGCAGCTTATTCTTTTGGAGTGTAAAGTGTTGCAAAGAAGGTAAAAAATAAGCAAAACAGTTCATCAGTGTCTTGATTTGCCATGGTTTGAACTCAGATCTACCAACTTCCTTACATTCTAATTGGACAACTTCAGAGACTGTCCTTCTCTAATACAACTGAAAAAGTGCCAACCCCCCGCCTCCTCCCCTGTATATGTAAAACCTTAATTTATTGAACGAATAATAGACAAAAGGGTCGAGTCTGGGCTTTTTTTTCGATAAACCTTTATTTTAGTGCAAGCCAACGCGACTTTGCAGACACGCGTTTGCCAGAATTCCACGATCTTGTCGTCATTGTTAGGAAAGTTCATTTTCTCCATGAACTACTTCAAAGTGAAGTTCACACATTTCTTTTAATGAACTTGTTCAGTTCATAGTTCATGTGAATTTTTTTCCATTTTTTATAACCAATCCTCACAAATTTAGAGTGTCCAATCAATCTACTATGCTTATTTTTGAAATGTGGGAAGGAAACCTGAGTACGTGGAGAAAACCCTCACAGGCGCGGGGAGAACACGCAACGCCATGTAAAATTCTATTCTGTGGATGTCAGGTGTGTTTGAATATTCAATAAAAAGCAGCAAACACAAATTTGTTTGCCCGTTCTTATTTGCAGGAAACACCATCTATCTGTGGGAATTTCTCCTGGCCTTACTGCAGGACAAGAACACCTGTCCCAAATACATCAAGTGGACACAGCGGGAGAAAGGCATCTTCAAGTTGGTTGACTCCAAGGCGGTCTCCAAGCTTTGGGGCAAACACAAGAACAAGCCCGACATGAACTACGAGACCATGGGACGAGCGCTCAGGTATAAACAGAGAGGGATTGTCATTGTTGGAGAAATGTATCTGCGCACTTCATTTTACACCAACGGCAGGGGAAATGTGACAGAAAATGATGATTTTTTTCAAATATATTTTTTTAATTGCCTCGCTCACGTTATCCCCAGCGAGTGCTTTCTCATTTGTCAGTCTGTTCAAAAAGCAAAACAACAACAAAGATATGGAACATCCCTTGCTTGTGTGATTCTCATAGCCTGGTCACGCAACGCGAGGAGAAGAGCGCACAGCTTTCCGCTCAGCTGACAAACATTTTCTAATGCTCCCTTTAGCTGTCTTCCTTTTGTCAGGAGCCATTCTGACCGTTTAGTGTTTTATTTACTTGTTCTTGTTGAGCAAAAGTTCAATCTGTCGATACGGGACCAACTCGAAAAACATGGCTGCTTCTGACATGTCTGATTGGTTGACTCTTTTGTACGTAGGTGGACATCTATTTTGACATGATTACACCAACACTAACCGTTTGTTGTCTTCATTAATAAACTGCTTCATTCAGAAATTCAACTGCTATTAGATTTGTGATTGGATAGTCAAGGATGCGGAGGTGGACCTTCCGCCTACATATGCAACAGCTTTCGGCCTTATGTTGCCGAGGGACACAAGTCTGGTTTTCAATTTACAGCAATGCATCATGCATGTTGCCAACGATGGTTATTGCAGCACTAGAAGAAGCAAACATGGGTGCGTCCGCTCGTCTTTGCCAAGACTCTTTGTGCAGTATATTGAGAATAGTACATAAATAGAGGCAATTTCCCTATGAAAATTGTGTGTGTAGAAAAGGTCTGCGGGCTTCACTTGTGGTCCCTACGGGCTACCTGGGGATCGCTGCCCCTGATCGACACTCTCATTCACTGCAGATACTACTACCAGCGAGGCATCTTGGCTAAGGTGGAAGGTCAGCGTCTGGTCTACCAGTTCAAGGAGATGCCGACTGACCTGGTGGTGATCGAGGACGATGACGCTGGGTCTGACGGTTACAACGGGTATGGCAACCAAAGGTCCGCCGGCGGGAGGTCTGTGGCACGGGGAGGCTCCAGAGGGAAGGCTCACCAGCAGGTCAAGCAGATGAAGAAAGAGCCCATCGAGCAATGTCTGCAGCAGGAAGTGCAGGGAGGACAAGCTGAGCAACTCCTGCATATACTGCAGAGTAACCAAGGGGCGGACATGGCGCAGACTATAAGGTACACATGCAACCTACGTAGACACAAGATCCTTTTGTACCATCTATCCATCCATCCATCTTCTACCGCTTATCCGGGGCCGGGTCACGGGGGCAGCAGCTTAAGCAGGGAAGCCTAGACTTCCCTCTCCCTAGCTACTTCTTCTATCTCTCCCCGGGGGAACCCGAGGCGTTCCCAGGCCAGCTGGGTGACATAGTCTCTCCAACGTGTCCTGGGTCGTCCTCGGGGTCTCCTCCCGGCGGAACACCTCACTAGGGAGGCGCTCAGGAGGCATCCGAATCAGATGCCCAAGCCACCTCATCTGGCTCCTCTCGATGTGGAGGAGAAGCGGCTCTACTTTGAGCCCCTCCCGGATGACCGAGCTTCTCACCTTATCTCTAAGGGAGAGCCCGGACACCCTAAGGAGAAAAGTCATTTCGGCCGCTTGTATCCGGGATCTCGTTCTTTCGGTCACGACCCATAGCTCATGACCATAGATGAGGGTTGGAACGTAGACCGACCGGTAAATTGAGAGCTTCGCCCTTTGGTTCAGCTCCTTCTTTACCACGACAGACCGATACAACGTCCTTTTGTACCATGTTTACTCTATTATCTTTGGCAACTCTAATAAACACCGTAATGAAGAAGTAAAGATTTTTGTCCAGCGAAGCCAAGGTTGTGGACTTTTTGGCCACAAATTCAAAAGCTATGTTTGGTGAAGCACAAGGCTGCTCATTTCCAAAAGAACACCGTACCTACCGTGAAGCATGGTGGAAGCAACGTCATGCTTAGGAATTGTTTTTCATCAACTGAACTCTATTTGGGGTAATTGTCGGAAGGTACTGACTTCTAGTCATAAGAGGGCGCAGACACATCATCAAATGTAATTTTTAAAATTTCTCCCAAAAAATGACACTGTATTACATCGATTGTACAAAGAATTGAAAAGTTACTTTTCCATAACATGTTCTCACTCTTTTCTTTCCAGGGCCATGAATACTCCTGCTTCACTCCCGGTTGTCTTGACGTCGAATAGTTCTCTCCCGTCTCTGCCCCTCACCACCGTTCTCCCCAACGGGGACTCCACTCACTGCTCCCCCTCTCGCATCCTCCTCCAGTCCATGCCCCCCACCACCACCTCCGCCAATGACGTGCTGAGCATCCAGGCGGCCAACGGCCTGCAGGAGGGCCTCCCCCAGCTACTCGTCACCAACTTCGGCCCGTCCGCCATCTCGTCCTCCTCCGCCACCTGCACAGTCCCCATTTCCTCCGCCTCGAGCCTCCCCCGCCTGCTCACAATCAACACCACCTGCGGGCAGACCATGGTGGCGCAGCAGCCCGGCACGGTCATCGCCACCGTGCTGAAATCGGGCGATTTGTGTGGGCTGCAGGTTAAAGAGGAAATGCTGGACTCCAGCTACTTCCAGTCCATGGTCAACGGCGATCCTTCTCTGGCCAGCACATTTGCCAAGGAGGAGATGGACGCCGGCGAGGCGGAGCTGCAGTACCGGACTGTGATCATCGACACCAGCCACACCCACGGTCTGGAGCTCGCCAGCGAGGCGGCCTTCAACGGACTCTCTTCCCAAAGCAGCAGCCCATGTGAAGGCCTCACCCCCGTGGAGGAGCTGGAGGTGCGAGGGGAGATGTCCCTGCAGTCCCAGCAGACCATCAAAAGCCTACAGGAGCTGCCCCTGTCAGTGCAGCTGCCCGCAAACTTTATCCAGATAAAGACGGAGCCCGCGGAGGCCTGACATGCTTTCTGCCTCTTCTTCTTCTTAAGCTCATCTGAAAAGCAACACAAGGACCAATCGGTGGACTTGATGGTGGTTGTTTTTATTTTCTTCCACATTGCTGCAGTCTGATCCAGGATCAGATGTTGCTCCTCAAGGTTGCTCAAGTTCAGCCTCAGGATTGAATCGTTTACTCACTTCTTTGTGATCACGTGCCTAAAGAAATGTATCAAGGGAGTGTTGTATTTTTAATTTTTTTTTTAAAGATGTCACATTTCAGTTTTTGGGCGTGCAAAGATATTGACACACCAAACTCCTCCCTTAAGGAGAACAGCCATTGGATGAAGCAGGGATGCCTGTCTGCCAAATGTGCCAGTTAGTCTGTTGTTGCCTTAAATCTCAGTGGACTTGTAAATGGTGAAAAAAAAAAAAGGCTTGTCTCAGCCCAAACCAAAACATGGGGGGCTGAATACAAAACGGTGCAAGGAAATTGCACTTTCCGGCTGAGGGCACGCCAGGAACCAACGTGCGTCAGTACAGGCCCTCACTGGCAAAAAGGATTCTGATGACTGCTTTTGGGACTTTCACCGGAACTAGTTTATTTGAGTTAAAACCAAAAGGCAAAACATGTCAGTCCTTCCAAAATGTGGAAAAGGGCATTTGGAAAATAACAAGTCTTGGTGCAGACTGGACACAAAGACGGAAATAATTCTAGATAAAACTTTTATTTTGTAATCAGCCTGGTGTTTTGGAGGCTGAAATCCTGTTGATATGAGATGGAATATGCATGTGGTCTCTCACTGTATATACAAATGATATATGCTTGAGATTCACCACGAAGGCCACTGCAAATTTTATTTATTTTATGAATTTCTAAATTCTGTATAAAAAGGCACATTTGTACTCTATTTACATGAGGGAAAAGACAAAGATTACACACGCTTAGTACAGGAAGACCAAACGTTTATTGTATTTTTTCCATAAATAGATAAACAACTTTTCTATTTCCATTGTTTCCGTTCCCCTAACATGCTGTTGTACATATCCTGCTGTGTGTGTGTGTGTGTGTGTGTGTGTGTGTGTGTGTGTGTGTGTGTATATACACTCTTTTCTTTCTGTTCAGCAATCATACTCTAGCTCTCAAGCGTTAGAAGCCTTCACGAATCAGTATCAAGAAAATATCAGTCAGTATGGGTATATAAAAGTCACATATCAGTTTTCAGAGTCTCTTCTGGGCCAGTGCTGTTTTGTACATTTTCACATGCCCTCTCGGCTCCTGCTCTCGTGCGAGTCCAGTGTGCGCTTTCTCTATATGCTCACGAAACCTGAGGCGATGAGTGAATGGGTTGAGGCACGGCGGAAACGTGCAGACACAGTGACCTTGATCCACAGAGCAGGAGTGACAAACTCAAGTCTTGTTTGTAGGGACAAGATGAATGTATCCATACAGTTCAAATATATGCAAGATTATGACAATCAATAATTACACTGGAGACATTTTCTGATCCAAATCTTGTCTATGCTGCTGCTTTGTTATTGTTGTTTATTTGCTCTGTATACACGTCGTATACCCTGTTTACAGAGCACCCTCGCCTTAAAGCACTGTTGTTTGTGACTGTTGATTGTCAGTGGCCTTCTTTATGCTGAGTATAGAGTTGATTTACAAGGCTTCTTTCTTGTGTTGTGACACAGCAGATGTCACACAGCAGCAAAAAAAAAAAGAAAAAAAGGAAGAAAAAAAAACCCCACGCAGAAATATTAAACTTGGAGACAAAACAGGTGTGAGGGCTCACAGCGTCATGTCATTTGCTTCTGTTGTCTTATTACAAGAAGGATAAATTGGGTTGGGCAGCGAGTCTCGAGAATCCATTCAAAGCGGAACTAACATTTCGATTGTCCCCTAATCGTTTGCATTTCAAGAGTCTGGTTCCACATTTCGGTGCTTCATCTGCCAACCCGAAGAACTTGATGAGACCAACAAAGAAGTGCACACACTCACGCGTCATGCAGATACACGAGGCGCTGAACCCGGCTTTTCTCAATTAAATGAAGAGTCACCTCAGTGCAACACTTACAATGAGATACTATTGTGCAAAGGAGGTAGCATGACGTGCAAAATGTTAACATAGCCCACAATCCCAGGCCATAGTTGGAGGCTGCGTCACCTTTTCATTGCAAACGCTGGCACGTTGTTAAGTGTAAATATCTAAATTAGTTTTTGCGACAAAGTTTTTAGTGAAGGAGAAAGAAATGAGAACCAAATTCTGTTATCCTGCCTTGCAACTTGGTGTATAAGGTAGGAAGAAGTACCATAGTACAAGGCAGGCAAATGACCCGGGCCTTGTCATATGTTATTTTAGTCTGTGCTTTGAGCCAATAAAAATGAATGGCTGTAGTTTGGACAAACCTGTAATATATTGAAACATGAATCATTCAGATTCAAACAATGGCTGACCCAACTAACTGCATACACTCTCCACTGCAAACTGCTATTACAAAGTTGGTTTTATACTTTGGAAGGGTACCATGAGAAAATCGCAAACGCGCCAGACTGAACCACTGCCGTGCATTAAATGCCGATAGAGTTAACGTTCGCATTTCGGCACCTTCCCTTCGTGCTGGGAATAATTCAACCTTTCAGGAAGCAGGTCTGAGGGCAGAATGAATGTGAAACGGTTTGTGGTGCAAAATGTATGGGAGCCCTTTAGCACAAGCTGAGAACGAGTGGACTGTGGGTGGATGAATACATTAGCATGTTAACATGTGACACACTCACAGCTGCAGACAGCCCAGTCTGTCAGCACCACCGCGGCAGAGTAACTTGGACAGATTTTCCAAGAGCGTGTGTGTGTGTGTGTGTGTGTGTGTGTGTGTGTGTGTGTGTGTGTGTGTGTGTGTTACTACAGCATGAATGGTGGCTGTGCGTGGGTGCTGGCTGAGGAAGCTGTCTGGAATTGGGGCTTGCCTACTGCGTCGACACCCACGTGCTGCATGCACAGCTGTGCAGCAAGACATCTTTGCTGAAAGCTCCATCTCAATTGTTGGAAAACGGGGGGTGAATCAACCCGTTCATCAACAAACAAGCCTCCATTTCATCACCATGCTTGCATTGATCGGCTGCCAACAGTGAGCTTGCTATGGATGACTCAAATAAGAGAAGATGACAATAATGTAACACTATTCCGTTACTTAATGAGTCAAAAAGCCATAAGATCGCACGAGTCCCCATGGGGTAGGAAAAAAAAAACGAGTGGAGTGACTATTTCGGTGTCGCCCGCGGCCACTGACACAGTTCCAGTGTTTACTGCTGTGCCCCTTGCTGTGGGAGCACTTGAAGGATGACGGCTGACATGTTGGCGCCTCCAGCGTGTGTTGAGAAGCGGTGCAGGGACGATCTTCGTTTAACCCACCGCGCTAAATGCAACATGGCAGAATATGCCATCTGTGAGGCCTGGTCGTATAAAACATCCTGTAACAAAGGCAGTGGGGAAAAGAAACAAAAGGTATTTTAAAAAAAAAACTCAGGCAGGTTGTCTAAACTATGGCCCGGCAGTCATTTGCTGTCTGTCATCCACTTTAGATTTAGTGTCCTGCAAAACACACTAGTATTCAATCTTGACAATGGAGTAGGGCGACTAATGGGGACTGCCAATAAACGTGCCTATATATGTAATGACTCAACTAAGTTTACAGATGGAGAACAAAGATATTTCAAAAACAGGCATTCCTCTATTTTCTGCTTAATGTCAAGCTCGAGTTTGTGAACATATCACATTAATGGTCCTCAAGTGTTGTCAACTTACTACCGATTGCTCCTCCTTTGCTTCTGAATGTGTTGGGACAATTCTATTGCACTGGGGTGCGCAGTGGAGGGACAATTCTATTCTCGGGCATACACATCCACCGCCCACCCCAAACCTAAAACCAAAACAAAACAAAGAAACCCCAAACAAACAAAAAATCCTTAAGTGCCGCCATGTGGGTGTGTATGAGGGTGCTCCGCAAAGCGACACCTCCAACACTGCAATTCGGCGATTTTAGGCTCGGCCGTCGAGTATGTGGTAATCTCGGTACTGTGCATGAAATGGATGAAAAGCCATCTTCTCAACTAAGAGGTCGATGGAAACACTCAAACGCCCTTCACTACCAAGACTCCCGCTGCAGCACCATTTTAGGGCCTTGGCCCGAGGCTAATAGTAAACCTGTTGCCCCCAGAAAGCCCCTCCGCACCTCCACCATATCCCTATGCAGGATCAAACACAGTCGCCGCACTTCTTGGAGAACCTTTGTTTTTGTTCACTCCTATTGTCTTCCCATTTTTTTATTTGCCTTTCTTGTTTCAGACTTTTATTTATTTATTTATGTATGTATGTATGTATTTATTTATTTATTTATTTATTTATTTATTTATTTTTAGGCATTGCCATTTACCCGAGACACAACCAGTCAGCATATCGTAGGCTACTGCCACCCACAAGCCAGGGTCAGTCACTGTCGGCTTACCGCCCACAGCGGGCTCCCCCTTCTACTGCTATGAAGAACCCCTTCAGCACATCCAAGGAGTACAAAAGTACTCTTTGGCTCACGAGTCCGGCCGGCAAAGGCACGGCATCTACTATCAGAGAGTCCAAGCTCCTTGAGGACTGTTTTGTTTAACATGGGCCACTTACCCTTCGTCCCCCGGAGCAAACCGAATACCTTCACGTAACACCCACCGACCTTCTGCGCAACCTGCTGACCCACTGGAGGTATTTGGCTACTTTTTCCTCAGCTGCATACTCAAAAGGACGCTCCTCATTTCAATATGTGCTTGCCCCTGTTTGTAACGGACTGATTGATGCTCTACATTCGGGGAAAGTGTGCTCACATGGTGTTGGTGTTCACCTCTCTCGACTCAAGATGGCACTGTCACCACATGCTGTCACAGGAGAGAAAAAGAGCGGAGAGTGTTTCTTGCAGGTCATTCAAGTGAATACAAAGGCCCAGCTCAGGCATTGCTCCCCACTCTGCTCGCCTGGCAACAACTCCGTCTCAACAAGCATGAGAGGATTATTTGAAATGAAAATAAAGGGGTGGTGGTGGTGGTGGTGGTGGGGGAGTCCATTTTCTCAATATGTAACAAAAGGAATTAAATTGTTTGAGAGCTTTATTTGATGATAGAGGCCCATCCTTGAGGGAGGGGCAGGAGGGGGAGGGAGGCAAAGTTCCTTTGAACAGCACTCACCTGAGAGATGCTCATCCATTCCGCTTCCTCTCATCACCCAAACAGTGGCAGTGCTTCAAGGACGGATATTTCCAAGCTGCATTAGAAGAACGGTTTCATTTGAGATAAAAAGAACGCAGCGTTCAACTGCAGCGATATCACTGATTAGCTTCATATTGCTGGAGGAATGAAAAAACAAACAAACAAACAAAAAAAAAACAATCTGTGTGGGCTTATCTGACTTTTACTTATGCGATCAGGTCTGCCATGAGGCTTGGGCTGTAGGTCAACATGAGGTTAATGTTTGACCTGATCCTTGATAAGGAGGGCGTAAGCAGCCCCACAGAATTATCTTGAGGCGTTGGATGGATAGATATGATGGATGGAAAATTGCATGGACTTATCTGGTATTTCAAATGTACCTCCTGTAGGTGTCTGGTGTCATAACTGCTTGTCTGATGTTTCTCACCAGCTATTCTGTGTCAAATCTGGATATTTTTTATTTATGTGTCCAAAATCAATGACCTGATTATTGATTTTAGGAAGTCGACATCTATCCCACCACCTACTGTCACGAAAGGTGCTGATGTAGGGATGGTGGAGGAACACCAATATCGGGGTGTGATCCTAGACAGTAAACTGTGCTTGGAAGCTCCTGTTGATGTCGCCTCCAAAATGTTTCATCAATAACTGTACTTTTGATGGTAAATTAGATTTTTCTCCAAGTTTCAGCTGAGATGAGGATTCTTTTTTACAGAAGTTGTATTGAATCGGTTTTCTCCTACGCTATTGTTTGGAAATGGAAACTTGTCTGAAAAGAATCGCCTCTGTAGCCTTGTTAAAACTGCTGTCAGCATGATGGCAGCAGGCCGGGCTAAATGGCTCCTCAGGAAGGTAAATGCTATTTTGTGTAGTCCCGCTCATCCACTCCAAGAAAAGTTTCAGCTTTTGCCCTCAGGCTGGGTGTTTAGGGCTCCTCGGAGGAGGACAAAAAGGCTTCAGGTTTCATTTATTCCAAGTGCAATTTAGTTACTTTTCAGCAACTAGCTCTGATTTGCTCATGTACTTAACTTCTATTGCTTACTTTTGCTTACTTAAAAAAAAAATCATTGTCTCTTCATGGTATTAGCTTTGGACTGAACATGTGCGGTCCTTTTTAGATTACATCGTGTTATTTTGTCATTGTCTGGGTCTTTGTATATGTGTTCCTGCTGCAACATTAATCTCAAGAAAAAGATTCTGATTCTGATCTTGATTCTGAATTCAATGGCGTCAAACGCCGTTCCCTCAATTCAAGTGAATGGAAGAGATCACAAGCAGCCGCGGCTTCCACTCTGGGCTTCTTCTCCGCATCGCGCCAATGGAGCGCAGCACCGTCACATGCTGGCAGAGACAATGCGCTGCCTTTGCACCACCGTGCAAATTCTGTCAATGTTCTGGCCAATCAGATGGAATAAATACGTCACGCACGTTCAATAAATATATTAGACAGACTGTTGAACGTCAGCGTGTGCCACGCGTTTTATTGGTGATAGAACGACAAGAGACGTAGAAAGACAAGCAGCAACGTCTCCGGTGTGTCACGTTGCGTGGTGGTGGTGGACCCCAAAGAGCAGGCACGAGGGAGGAGCAGGGTGTACTTGACGAATTGTATTTAATAAAACACAGAAAACTAAGTCCAAAACAAAGTCCAAAGTATCAAACAAAACACATGACTGAAAATAAAAACTCAATAGCAGAAACATGACCGAAACAAACCTGACAGCAGCAAACAGCAGTAACAAACAATCATGACAGTAGCAAAAGCTACAATGACCCGACCCTGAGTGGTCGGGAGGGAGTCCTTTTATGCTCCTAATTGCTAAACGACCAACAGGTGTGCAGCTCAGGGAGAGCCCTGCAGTGCCACCTGTTGGTCCCAAATCGAATCATGACAGTACCCCTCCCTCAAGGGACGGATCCCAGACGTCCCAAAGTTGTCCAAAAGGCTGCCTCGCCGGGAACGGAACTAAAGCGATGGCAACCCTTGCCTCGCCGAAGAACAGGAACAAAAGCGACGGCGACCTTCGCCTCGCCAGGGAACAGGAACAAAAGCGACGGCAACCCTTGCCTCGCCGGTGAACAGGAGCGAAAAGCGATTGGCAACCCTTGCCTCGCCAGGAACGGGAACTAAAAGCGACGGCAACCCTTGCCTCGCCGAAGAACAGGAACAAAAGCGACGGCGACCTTTTGGCTGGAGTTGGCCTGACGTGGACGGAGCTCGACGTAGCGGGGGACATGGGACAGCCGGACGTGAACAGGGGCTCGTCCTGACGTGGGCGTAGACGTGGCACGGCTCGTCGTCGACGACGTGAATGTGACTCAGCTCGAACAGACACGTGACGAGCCTCGGCTCAACGTGGACGCGGACGGGGCTCGGCCCACCGTAGACACGGCTTGACGAGACGAAAACAGGACAGCTGCATCACCAGCACTGCCTGAAGGGGAAAAGGGTGTCGGCCGCAGACGTGCTCCGCCAGGCACATGGTGGAATAGGGACCAGTCCTTTGTACCTGCGGGATCCAGGTGGTCGGGTCATTCTGTCACGTTTCGTGGTGGTGGTGGACCCCAAAGAGCAGGCACGAGGGAGGAGCAGGGTGTACTTGACGAATTGTATTTAATAAAACACAGAAAACTAAGTCCAAAACAAAGTCCAAAGTATCAAACAAAACACATGACTGAAAATAAAAACTCAATAGCAGAAACATGACCGAAACAAACCTGACAGCAGCAAACAGCAGTAACAAACAATCATGACAGTAGCAAAAGCTACAATGACCCGACCCTGAGTGGTCGGGAGGGAGTCCTTTTATGCTCCTAATTGCTAAACGACCAACAGGTGTGCAGCTCAGGGAGAGCCCTGCAGTGCCACCTGTTGGTCCCAAATCGAATCATGACACGGTGTAACTGCAAGCGCCAGCTGCCTGAGTAATCATTCTTGTGTGCGTGGTCACTGGCAGCTCTACATTCAATTCACTGAACTTTATGTCTATGATGTTGAACAGGAAATACAAATTCAGCTATCAAATAAATAATTGATCAAGTGTAAGGCACGGACCATAGAACTAAAGTGGAACATAATTGAATGGACTACATTCAATGGAGTAATGTTAGGCTTCGCTAGAAATGGTCTAGGTGGCAGGAACTGAAAGAGAGTCAAAACGACCAAGTCGAGGAGCACAGGAGTGTAGCGACTTGGCAGGAGCAGGTACGGCAGGAAAGATCACTGACAAACTGTCAACGGGTGGCTGTTCAGGCTGGTTTTGATGCTGCAAGTGGCTGATGAGCTGAAGACTCGCAGGTGTGTGTAGGGGAGGCAGGTGCACAGATTAGGGAGGCGCCCAGCCCACACTGAAAAAGGTAACAAAACAAAAGGGAGGAGCGACACTGTGGACAAACAATGGATTCTAATAAGTAATAAATTCATGTATCTTTTTTTTAAACTCTTCACATGCAAAGGGTAGAATAGCAGGGGGTGGTACAGTTCTACAGTATATAATTTTGCATTTCTTTTTTTTATTTTGTGTACCTCTTTTCTGGAATGTGTATAAGTCGGACAAATAATTAGTTTTACTTTCAAACGACGGTTTGGATCTCTTGAATGATACCACTTTTTACAGTTAAAGCTCTGATGAAGGCCACCCTGATTCCATTTATTTTTTCCATTACCTATGGTGAAAATAGTTTCAAATGACAATCAAATCGAATTGCGTTTGATTTAGCTGCTTTTAAAACTTCCATTTTGTGGTTAATATTGAACGTGGTGTCCCTACTGGTGTGATGAGTGCTCAGTGAGCAGCCTTCAATACACATATCCACCAGTATTCAGCATTCAAAGAGACTCTCGGGTTTCCTTGACAATTGACTCTCTCAACAACACAAAAGAGTCCTGAGAGACTCTTTGTGAGAAACACGAACAACCAGCGGTGGCTTCTTGAGGAAAAAAAGAAAACACTTTTCCTCCACATTGTGAGTGTAGCAACATCCAGACAAGCAGGCTTAAATAATAATAATAATAAAGCTCGTGATAAGGTAAAAATATAGAGAAATGAACTGATTATGTGAACTTTTCCGAAGCGCCTCCATTTTTTTTCCCCGGACAATATGCCTGTCAGTATAGTTGACGTATGTTCGCAATTATTGCATTTGTTAAATTGCGCCACTATTCTTTTTACTCGACACGTTGCTCCGGGCCATCGACGTTATTGATTTAGAAATAACAATATGGTGGCCGCCGCCTGAGCTCAATCCATACATATTTGCATGAGCTAATATGTCATTCCCTCTTTTTCATCTACAAGAAAATTGCATTTATATCAATGACATTACCACAAGGCACTGAGGTCAAGATGCAGCACATTAGTGCATTGGTTTGCATTAGGCACATACAGTACTTGATTAGCATACTTTTTTTTTTTTTGCAGTGCAGAATGAGCTGGATTGCATTACTTTCTCACGTACTTACTCAACGCACCCGAGGGACGTCTCTTTGAGGGCGCTCATATTGTTTTATTAATGACAGACGGTGTGACGTTTAATATTCAATGACATTTTTATCGAAAGAAAGGAAAGCCAACTGTGACAACTTGGAGAAATCTTTCTTTGGCTTTGTTTGAAATGGTCAATACACTTGAGGATAGGTGACGGCTCGTAATCTCTTGATTAGACATAATTCATTTATGTCAGATTGAAAGGTGTTGTGCTTTAAGTGATAATTGAGGAGTATGTCTGTGTATCATTAATAAAGGAAGACGCGTCACAGCTTCAACGCTTTTATTTTAGCATTTTGTAATATACTTGTTCGTTATTTTCATTGTATCTTTATTTGTCGTCAAAATGTTCAACGGCAAAAACACTAAACGTGTAAAATGTGGAAAGGTTTATTCATAGTAATTTGCCCAAAAAGTGACATTGAAACGTCTAGTGAAAAACACCATGTGAATTACTGTCATACTGTATGCAACGATTTACACATTACAGCAATTTTTGGAACAAAAATGTGAAGCTTGCTTCTCAAATATTTGACATGGTCCAAACTTGCTAGCATGCATTACATAGGAAGGCACCAAAATAGAAGCAAAGGAAATGATCAATGACGCCCGCCTTTTAAGAAAGACTTTAAAATGCCCCAGGGCTCATTTAGTGTGACAAGCACGCCAAAACTCAGCTCAGGAAATAATTAACGGCGGTCGGTCCACTTTCATCTCACGAGTGGTATGAAAGATGCAAGAAAGCAACGATTCAAGGCGGACAACAACACCCCCCTCAGACTCTCCCCAGCATGCGGGCGATCCACCAGTTGCACGGCATCACCACCTGGCAGACGACGTGGCCTCCCGGTAGTAGTACGGCCACGGGTTGAAGCCACCGAGGGGTACGTGGTAGCGACGGCAGAAGCGGTAGCCGTGATGACAGTACTGGCAGCAGTAACCGCGCTCGTCCAGGCGGTTGTCCAGCTCCAGACCCACACCTCTCTGTTGGGGGATGGACATGACATTGCGTCACTATCACCAATGCGGCATCCGCAGCTCAATTCAAAAATCTTTTTATAGTGCAGTAAGAGTGGTGAGAAATAGCAAAGGACAAATACTTTGTTACTGTACTCAACACCTTCATCGGTAGCCCTTTTAGAGCATTTTGACTGATTTTTCCTCCAGAATATTGTCATCTGTGACACTATAAGAACAGAAAAAAAGATTATTTTCTTTAATCAGAAAAAAAGTTTGTTTCTACCTGTTTTTTCCATACTTTAGTAATCAGCACTACAACATGGGTTGCTCTAATCAAAAAGACATTTCTGAACGATAAGTGAAGAAAATGAGCTTTTTGTGGGAAGCAACGGTCAGCAGAACAGTGGCTTTTTCTGTGTTCACGAGAGCTCAAAATCAACAAACAATCACGACGTTTTTACTAACTCCGCATTCTTTGCTTATACCATACAACATCTGCATACTCTGAGTGGAGCTTGCTGAAACATTTCATCTGTCTGTGCTTTCACACACAATATGTTAATGGTCATCAGAGAGCTCCCCGCAGGGACCTCACAGCGGGCTAAGGTTATGATAGCGGCTCCTCAAGGTGTGAGCGCTCAAGGGAGAGGCGTATTTAGTGAACTCGGGCCTTTCAGCAGAATATGTGTAAGGATCAATGAAAAGAATCGATACCCATGACGATGCAAGAAGTTGACGAAATAGCGTTTCATTAAATCTCAGGGAAATAAAACATGATGCGATTCCCTTGACCTTTCCAGCATGGTCAGCGATACATACACGCGCCAAGTGTCATTTCTCTCTTGTCCATCGCAGACACCTTCCATCAAAATGCTTGAACGTGCCTTAAAGCAGCAGAATGACACTATTTCATTCATCTCTGACCTCATAACTCCGCCGTAACGTCAGCCTTGCCTCCCTATATGGCATCCAAATGAGCACCCTCCCCCTGACCTTGACTTTGAGTATGCGTCACATTCCTCAAGCAATTAGCAGGCTAATGATGGCCTAACAAGGATTCATTCATTTGCTCTCGCTGGCTGGCTCTAAATTTATAGAGGGGCCAATTGGAGTCCAAACGAAAGGTAAATTAGGTAGATTTAATGACCCCTGGCGTTGGTCATTGTGCTGGCTGATTTACGCGCTGGAAGACTCGCAGGGCCCGCACCTTGGATCAAGAGCAACACCTAATGGGCTTAACTCGACTGCCCTCGATCCACGTTGTGCCACATTTCAATCTTTTTTAGTAAACGGCTCATCTGAGACAATCAGGCCGTGTTGCTCGAAGCCGGGGCTGACTCAATTTCCGGGAAAAGCTGCATCAGATTTTTGGGGAAAAGTCAAGCGGCAGCAAGACGACACATTGATCGCTCGCGGAGGAGACTCAGAGGTGCACACAAGTCAGTCTCATGCTGCTAAACTGGACAAAGTCACAAAAACACGTAGAAAAACAAAACAAAACAAAAACAAACTGATTCTTATGACTCCCAAATGAAGACCAAGACTCAAACCTTAAACTTCAGAACTGTGAGGTGGGTGTGCTCACCAATCATTCATCCACCATGCTGCCATATAAAAACATTAAAAAAGAGAACGCAAAGAAATAAACTGGTTTCATGAGGTGCAGTTACTGAAGTATTTGTGTGTTTGATGTGTACCTTCAAGGGGTGTGGTTGAATGAGGGACGTTTTTCAACGGAGGATGGGTGTGGAAGGGCCTTGAACTACTCCACTCTAAATTTCAAGCTGGTACATAACTGTCACATGGCCTCCGTTTCAAATATGAGATCAGCTCAGTTTGTGAGTCCACTGGGAGAAAAGGCCGGATTTTGTCAAACCTACCTTGTTCTACTGCTATGTAAAAGAACAGAAAAAGGCAGGATCAAACTTTATTTTTTTAACCTTGGCATATAATCCACAGCCTGCAGATGACGACGCATGTTTATTCAGAGCAACTTTGCACTTTTTGACATGGTCTGATTTTGATCATTCACATTTAAAAGTTGATCCACATTTGAGGTTATCTGGTGGGCATAGCATCAGTCACAGTAGTGTACACAAATGTGGTTTTATTCGTGCGGTGATTGATAGTATTTTTTCATGACCAAATACTTGGAGGCTTCTGATGTGACCTCTGATAAATCGAGTAAAACTCTAAACTTACGAGGTCTAAAACGCCACCGAGATGCTGCGACGGATGATATCTTGTTTAGGCGCCTTTGATTTATCACCACGACATGCAGAGGAAGGCTTCTAATGATTTATTGTTTCAGTCAAGTTTCAGGGTCATCATCCGGCTGTCAACAATCTGTTATGGGAACAACAGCAAAACCCCTCAATGGACCAATGATTATCTTATCTGCTTCTCACACAACAATGGGACACTGCTCAGGAAAAATAGAGAAAATGTTTTATTCAAATGACGGCCCGCCAGAAAACAAATCAAATAAACAGCCAAAAGGCAGCATTGTACCTTAAAGACAATTAATCAGAGCGAGCCTCTTAAAACGGCCGGCACATATTAATCACCGCGGCTTTGAGTCGCCTCCTCTAGTGGGAACACTGCGGCGATAAGAATGGCTCACCTTGGGAAATCTGAGGCAGTCGCTCCCAAACAAGCAGTGTTAATGAAGAGTAAGAACCATGAGCTTTCTTTGCTCCGTGTGACTCGAGCTCAGATGCAAGCGTGCGCAATCATACACCTCCAAAACTGCCGGCCATTTAATGAGAGGAAATTATTTCCTCTGGGTTTCATGGAGATACCTATTGCAAATGTGAATGAAAGCAAGTCCGTTTTATTTAAGTAACACCGATGGACAGCAGAAGTTATTTCAAGGGGCTTTATACATTCAGCAGGTCAAGAAAAAAGGGCAAAAAGTCCCTCAATAGAAGAATCCTTGAACAAAAAACCAGGCTGTGTCTGCCTTTGCTTGTTTTGTGCCGAGGCGCAGGCACAGGGTAGAGGGACAGAGCGTAGACAGAAAACAAGATAGAGGGGTTGAGCGACCAGGGAGGGATGAGAAAACAATGGGCACAATGACCACCCTATCAACAACAACACTAAGTCCCACAGCAACAAGTCTGTTCCCGTCACCACCTTACCCGACTCAGCCACTTGTCATATGCACGGCAAGCCAGCAATGAAAAGAGACACCACTACCGCAAAGTCGTCTTTTGAATACCCACGGTCAGCATAATATTGAATATGGATTGAGAATTTGATGATCTCCTCGATTTCCTCCTTGTCCTAAAATGGTAAGAACCAAACTGCAGGACATAAAGTGATGGAGCGATTGTGTAGGATTCATCTAAACAACACATTAAGGGACGAGAAATGAAACTGCGTCACATTCATTCTCGCATCAAACCCATGAGGGCAAATGTTCATGCCCATTGTCCTGCTTTTGTGAAGCATCACGCCACAACGCCCGATCTTAGATCAGCGTCTCGCCAAGGTGGATGTAATTGAAGAAGGCGAAAGCTTTTTATTTGGCTAAACTCTCTAGCGATAAGCAGCTTTGGTGCTATTGTAAAGATTTCTACGAGTGCGTGCTGCACCGTTGGATTTCAATCGTTACGGCTGACTTTCACAACTAAATCATCGGCGCAGCCTAGTTTTCCAATTCAATGTCATCATCAGTAATCCTGATTTTAAATGCTACAGCATGCAGGTTCATTTTACAATGTACACCTTTGGGAATGGTTATTGATGTAGATTGTGCAACGATAAATTAAGTTTGTTAGCTTGAAAAAAAACAGGACTGCTTATAGAACTGTCAAAAGAGTGATTGGTCCAGTAGCACAGTCGACTGGACGGTATTTTTGTGTTATCTATTGCCCTGGCTCACTCTCAATAAAAGAAAATGTGCTTATATGGTTTTGCATTATTTGTCTGTTTAAAGAGTTGAAAAAAAACAAGTGCCATGATTGCTGTAAAAAACATGCCTAGAGAGTATTTCACTGGATTTTTTACAATATTGCGGATTTCACTTATTGTGGATGTGGCCTGAAACAAAGTTATAATGTCCTAGCATGAGGGCAAGACAGTTTCAGCCATTTATTGAACAGGACAAATAATCAAAAACACAAATACAATATGAGAAAACTCAGACAGACTCGAAACTCGGCCAATCCGACTGCAGCCCCTGATGCCACTCACTCGGCCACGAATACTACAATACGGATGTATTTTTTTACAACTTGGTGGTTTTCTTTTTTAAAACCGTGACAACAAATTCTGCATTTTGGGGGAGGGAGGGGGTTGTTGCCCATTTTGTGAGCATATCCTTGCTATCCAGGTCAAGGACAGTGGCACCATCGCATCAGCCTCGTGTTGTGGACGTTATTCCGTTTGGGCCACAGAGTGTGTGATGCACGTGCACTTGTGTGAAAGGTCATCGCCATATATCTGACAGCCTGTCGCAAGGACCCAAATGGGTATTATGCCTTACAAATGTGCTCTGGGTGGAGAAGCCGCACTCAAATCTTGACTTCTTTTGCCCATTAGAGTCTTGCACTGAGAAATCTTGCCTGCAGCAGATTGTGTGGGATGTTGTTTTTCGGTGTTTTACCGTTGGATTGTGTGGATATCATTAACCTTATTATTTTAAAAAGTCGGATTTTGTTGGAAAACGAAGGCATGCAATTACTGGCATTTGTTTTTCATTTGGATTGTTTTATATTTATGCCTTAAGACACACCCGACTCGCTCAAATGAGTTATGACACGCCTGCTTGGCCATCACTGGCTGCAGATGATCACATTACATTGCTTGTCCAATCAGTGCTGCAGGAAATTTAGTTTGCTCAGTAGTCACCATGTCACCATGTGACTGTCATTCAATTAAAAAAAAAAACCATACTCATGCCATGTCATTTTATTTCCCTTTTTTCTGTTTTTAATAAATGTGTTTTGTTCATGTCTTGAATTTGTAAACACATTTCTTTTTGTTTCCACTAATGAAGGGTTCGGTGAACGTGCCTATGAACTGTTTGGGTTCGGTACCTCTAACAAGGTTAAGACCCACTGTTTTAGAGCATTTCAACGGAGAGAAATTTGAGAAAATGTGAACGCCTGCCTGAGAAAAGTGTATAAAGTGCACAGCGGGGATTTTACAGCCCTAAAACATATGTACGAATGCATGTTCTCCTCGTGCCTGCGTGGGTTTTCTCCAGGTACTCCAGTTTCCTCCCACAATCCAAAAACATCAGCTAGGATACGCTCCAGCACGCCCCGCGACCCTTGTGAGGGTCAGCGGATCAGAAACTGGATGGATAGATGGATTATGTTCATTTGTGATGTGTTTCCTCCTAACCGTCAGGTTTCATGTTCTTCCTTGGAAAAAACCCCCAAACCAATAACCAAAGAGGGACATTTAAATCAAGAAGACACTCCGTCCCCAAAATGGAAGCTTTGCATATTAATGGGGCAACGCTTACGACGTTAAGACCATTCAAAATATTGTGTTTTGTTCTGGTATTTTGAGACTATGATTATTATATATTTTACCCATGTCCACATAAATTTGGGCGACAATCGTTCGCATTTTTTTTTTTTTGGGTCCAAATAGTTGACAGAACGTTTCCACTCTCCGAGGTTACTGGAGAGGCAACCTTAGGACGTGAAGTGAATAAATTATTAAGGAACTCCACGGGCTATGTGACATTTTAAAAATAGATTTAAAAAGTAGCATCCATGCAAGAAAACAAAGAGCTCGATCACAGCAGTTGTCAACCTCCCACCAAAAATGCCAAAGATAATCAGGGGAAACACAAGCCCAAGTGTCTCACTAAAACTCAGTTCAGTGCAACGCTGCAATATTCAGTGTTGACAATGAGTAATGAGTATTCTTTTTCATTATAAAATAGATATTTTATTTTTACCAGTTTCTGCAAAGCACAATTCACATCTACCCAACAGTTAGAGATGCAGACCATAACACAATATAGAACATTACTGTATGTATCCTCATATATTTGCTCCATAAAGTCGTTCTATACTGTACTGTAGATTATTTGAAAGAGTCATCATTATTTATTTTGTGTAAGAAGTTATTTGATATCACAAAATGAAATGTCCTGCTATGGTCCTCCCCCATCGACACCTATTGCTGCAGGTGAATTAATAAAGAGCCCTTTGACACTATTTGACCAAATATGGTTGTCCTTAACTCTTGTTCCTACTAAATTCTTGAAGGCACATGTTGTTCTCACGAATAAGAGTCAAGGAGTGTTGAGAAGTGTTTCTGGGACGGGCCTGATAAATGTGACCATTAGAACAAGTCCTGTTTCTGCCCATGTGTCACATTGCTCTGAAAAGACAGCGCCTCTGCTTTCGTGGCCATTTGCGTGTAAGTGATAAATGTGGTGTGTCGCGTGTGTACTGCAGTTATGGTTTGTAGCGTGCTTTCTTTTATGTCGGTGCCCAAAATATTTTTCTCACACAGTCATGGATAATTAATCCTGCACCGCTGAGCAGTTTAGATGCGACGCAGGAAAATATGCCGTCTATCTTTCCCCCTTCATGTTGTACACTTTGATAATTAAAGCGTTGTTGATAAATGTAACTTATCTGTGCAGTAGCGAGTGACCTTGTGCGTGCTCTTTGTGTCGTGCGTTGCTCTGCAAAGTGAGAAAAGGCACAAAGAAGCACTTGAGGCACAATTTGCTGCCTTGGAGAGGCTGGATGTTTCTCTCAATTAATGGAGGGACATTAAGAGACTCTTCAATGAACTGGCCTTGCTTAAACAGATACGTCGAGCAATTGCTGTGCCCTCTGGTGCACAAAGTCAGTTTTAACATCAATTAGTGAGCGATTTATATGCGGACAAAGTGGAGCCGGAGCCGCAGCTAATTGAAGTGACTTGACTGTAACTTGCGGCAGGTTCCTCGGATGTCACAGCACACTTACGTAATCATTCACGGGAGGGTGATACTCCACCTCGCGGGTGGAACGGTGACCTTTCACCTCTGTGTCAGGGGCGTCCACGTGCTCCACCTCCTCTTCCTCCAGCTCCGAATCTAAATCAGAAACACAAGTAAGATGCCTACGCAGTCGCAACGCTGTTTTGAATACAGACGCTCCCCAGCTTACGAACGAGTTACGTTCCGAACGATCGTTCGTAAGGTGAATTCGTTCGTAAGTTGCTTCAGTGCTATATTTTGTATGGAATGTATGTTTAAGGCTTATATGTTTGACATCCATATAACGGGGAGAGAGCTTTTCGTCACGTTCTTCCGGGCTCGAAGGTTGGCTGCCCGGTAGAAGCACTACAGTACCTGTACTCGGAAAAAGGCGTGCAATACAAAATCTAACTTTTTCTTTTCTTTCTCGACATACCCGTAAAAATGTTCGTATGTACCGTTGTTCGTAACTCGGATGTTCGTAAGTCGGGGAGCGTCTGTACTCAACTGTTGACAGAAGTCCTTCATGACATGCAATTAGCAGAAAGAAGCGATTTACGCCTCGAACAATAGAAGTGCTGGTGTGATGCTGATATGTAAAAACAGAAACCCCAATATCTGTATCTGTTGTGCTGTAACAGAACTCCAAAATGAATTTAATTCCCTTTTCACACTACGGTAATCCACATAAAAAAGTATGCTACAAGGATTTGTGCATGTTTTATCTGTACAAATTCAACTTTGGAATAGCATGAAACAACATCACCAGCATATTACAGTGCATGTCGAAGTGAAACTTGACATGTGTATATTGACGAGTTAACTTGATGAGTTAAAGTGACTATTTTTGGAAAAACACAGCAAAATGATTCATTAAGAATGGCATTCTATCTCATCTTAAAAGCACACAGACACCATCCATTCAAAATATAAAATTCAGGAAATTAAAACATGAAAATTACAGGAAATATCAACGTAAAAAAATATGACTACAGTAGGAATTCCTCAGTTGTGCCGTTAATGTTTGTCAGTGAATAATCACTCCCTCACTGAGGTAATTACCTTTATTTTTTTCCTGATGAGAAAAGGAAGGCGTCTCACTGAGGGAAGTGCTAATTCGTTGAAGTGGATAATACCCATGGTGACTAATTGGGGTACGGCATCGATTAGAAGGATGGCCACTGTTTGAGGAAATAGAGTTTGTTGTTACCCCTTCACACGATCACAATGTTGAATATTATAATATAGAATATTATTATCTGGGGAGCACCAGTGCGCAAGAGGACCGGACACTGAATATTGCACTCCAGTTCAAATCCGTCACCTTGCCTTTGCTCACTAAGAATAGGTCAGGCCAGCTTGCCTCGCCACGAGTGCTTCTGAGGGCCAACTTCAAATATCCTCCTGGCTACCAGTAGTTCAAATTTGTCCTCTGTAGAGGACATTTGTGAACCTAAATATCTCCCACCCAGTGCATACAATCGCATTAACTCCTATTGTGCTCTAAAGAGGACATTCAGTGCTTTCCAATGATACCAAATTTGTAGGGGGTGGGGGGCTTTGTTACTTTGACTTCTCAATAGAAGAAAATGGCTTCCCTCAGTGCAAGCACTTTTTATGGGAAGAGGAAAAGTTCTACTTTTTATCAAACACATTTTGTCTTGAAATGCTGTTGGCATTTTATATATAAGACTCTTATGAACACGTTAAAGTGTTGTTTGCGTTGCTTTAAGTGTATTTGAGCCAAGTAATCAAGTGTTTAAAAAATGTAGTGGAATTTCAAAAATTTCTTTTGGAGTAGTCCAATTACTTCTCATAGATTGGGGAATTTCTAAATAAATGTGATTGGACAACATTTTTTCTTCCTGGTAGTCAGGAGGATATAAAAGTAAGTACAACATTACTTGTTTTGGCTTGACTAGTCTGGCTACCCACTAACAGCTACACTCACGGGGAAATGATGGCCCAATGCGTTTGTAGGAGGCCCAGCGGCAAGACAATTATCCCTGTGTTGCGGAGCTGCAACTTGCAATGTCGACTCTCCGTTAAAATATGTCTTTTATGTGAAAGCAATCCACGGTGCAGAAACAGGATGGAGACCAACGGGCAGTCATACAGTACTGTGCTAAGTAAGCCATCTGATTACGGGGTCCCATACTGCAAGTCAGAGGTGGGCAATTCATTTTTCAAATGGGCCATGCTACACTGTGCTAAATTTTGATTTAATATATTTTATAAAATAGTACATTCTATTGTTTTAAGAAGCTGTCATTGTGTAGTATTGCTATGCCCACCCATTTTCTAATCCCCTTATCCTCACCAGGGTCGCGGGCATGCCTATCCCAGTTGACCGGGCAAAGGCCAACTCCACCCTGAACTGGTTGCCAGCCAATCGCAGCGCACATAGACGAAAAACCATTCACACTCGCAATCACACCTGGGACAATTTAGAGTGCTCCATTAACCCGCCACGCATGTTTTTTGGAATGTGGGAAGAAACCAGAGTACCCGGAAAAAAACCCACGCAGGCACGGGGAGAACATGCAGACTCCACACAGGAAGGCCAGAGCCAGAATCGAACTCTGCACCACCATATCTCATATCGCCACTATATATGTATACATATATATATATACTGTATATATGCCTTACCGCTCAGGGGGGAGGGATGGATCCAATGGATGGGCATCTCCTGGCAGAATTCCCAGATCTTGGACTGGAAAAGGAATGCCAGGTCAACAATGGGCTCCTCGGCGGGAACCCACACTTGGGATTCCTCCATTTTGGTATCCATGGCATCCACCTGTTGGCACACAACCACCCACAACCCTCGTGAGCCAAACAGCAGCATCAGCCTGATTATTTTAATCTATCATCTCTGTGAGACGAGGGCACTGGCTCTCTAACTTCTGTTGCCTGACCCCCTCCACCTAATCCTCCTCCTCCTCGTCCCTCCACCAAGCCTGCAGCATGCTCTTTCTATTTCACATCATTGAAATTCAGACAGTGATGATTTGACTTTCAAATGACTTTGCAAGTGATCTTCATTACCGCGCATGCGGCGGCAGTATCGTTTAATGTGACAGACACAATAAAGCCTTGCATTCTCCTCCTCCTCATCTTCTCCTCCCTGCTGCACCACGATGCATCGCTTGCCATCCAAACGCTATCAGTGAGCTTAATTTGTTGATCCTGTAGTTCATGAGCTGTAAAGTAAACTATTATTGCTTAATGATCGCGACGACATGTCAGCATTGTCTAATAGAGACATATGACAGGCACTGCCTAATGCTCTCTGCTAATACAGTACACATCTTTATTTTCATGTTGATGTAAATAAACACACAGAGTTCCAAGTCCCTCTTTAATTAGCCAGCCAGAAGAACAGTTCACTTGACAAATGTTTTTAGAAGGTGATTTTCTCTCAGTTTAAAACTTAATTGCACACTCGTTAGACTTGGATCCTGAGGCTATCGTTGGCGCAGGACTCATTAATATGGGGCTGTGCACCTTGTACCCACGTTTGCCCCTGTCAGTCCTTGTTAAAAATAGACCAGTTTGAGACCTTCTGGGACCAAAAAGCTCAGAACTTTGCATATCAGGGAAGTGACACGCTTTATTTTCTCAGCCTAAATTAGTAGGTAGCAGTGGTGTATTGTCAAAGATGAAATGATTCTATTTTGAAGGGGGGGGAAAAATCATCATTTCAGTCATAACGTCCCTTACTCTCCTTGCCTTGTGCCCCTCCTTTGGCTGTGAGTGATGTTCACATTATACAGTGATGTGCAATGTGTCCCACAAACCCGATGTCGCTGATATATTACATGCAGACTACTGTAGACACACCATAAACACTGTCTTATTCCACTTATTTATTGCCTCTCTGTCTTGTAAGGTACCAATATCTTTAATATGTTGCCCTCTGAGGTAGTGTCATGGCCATTACACAGATGGAATCCTGCAAATGTGTATGACGGTGACCTGATTTCATTTTCTAATTGTATGTAAGAAATTTGCGTTTTAGGATACATGGTCAAATTATATGCGGAGTTACTTTTTGATGAGCACCTAGTTAGTCAGAACTAACCATCCATCCATTTTCTATACTGTGAGCTTGAGTGTATTCCAGCTGACTTTAAGTGGGAGCAGTGGTATATACTGGACTGGTCGCCAGTCAATTGCAAGGCAAATACAATACAGGCAAACAATCAGACACACACTTGCATTCACGCCTATGGACAATTTAAAGTACTCAATTTAATTTTCATAAATCCTGTGCAGCACACGGAATCTTTCTGCATGGAGGGTTATGGTTATACCCATCCATCCATCCATAGCCGGGAAGCCCAGACTTCCCTCTCCCCAGCCACTTCTTCCAGCTCTTTCCGGGGAATCCCAAGGCGTTCCCACGCCAGCTTGGAGACATAGTCTCTCCAGCGTGTCCTGTGTCGTCCCCAGGGCCTCCTGCTGGTGGGACATGCCGGGAACACCTCATCAGGAAGGCGTCCAGGAGGCCTAATCAGATGCCTGAGCCACCTCATCTGGCTCCCCTCGATGTGGAGGAGAAGCGGCTCGACCCTGAGCCCCTCCCGGATGACCGAGCTTCTCACCCTATCTCTAAGGGAGAGCCCGGACACCCTGCAGAGAAAACCCATTTCGGCTGCTTGTACCCAGGATCTAGTTCTTTCAGTCACGGCCCATAGCTCGGGACCATAGGTGAGGGTTGGAACGTATATCGACCGGTAAATAGAGAGCTTCGCCTTTTGGCTCAGCTCCTTGTCCGCAATGGTTATACCCGATGTTGGTAATTTTGCAGAGGAGCGGAGGCCGGTGGTGCAAGAGGGAGGGTTGCGGCAACTGTGGGAGCGGTCGCAGCCGACTTCTTTCTTTGCCATTTAAAGCGGCCCCAAGTCTTAAATGAACCTAAGGTGCAAGTTACTGGGATGTGAGAGGAAACTCACACAAGCATTGGGAGAAAATGCAAGGCTGAAAGGGAGAAAGTGCTTTGAGGCACATATGCAACCACTAGATTACTGTGCTGCTCCGGCACCAACCAGTCTTTGCTTTCTCAAGATGCACTTACAATAGATCCAGTGTTGTGAGTTGGCTAAAAATGCCTAAATACTGGATGTGTGCTGGATCATGGTTAGGGGTTGTTGTTTAAATCACCCATGTACCGGCAACCCACCATACGCGCCTTGCTGCGGCGTTAAGTCGGTCAGTTCTCTGAAATTAATGTCAGAGCTGAGGAGCATTAGCAGCCCACTCTAATTGGACCTCTTAACCGCTCAAGCCGAGTATAAAGTAAATGGAGGTCACGGCACGTGGCTCGCAACATGACTTGGTTTTCACAGCTGCAATAACTTGTAAGGAGGAGCTGGGTGTGGAGCTGCACCTTGGAGGGAAGTGCGTGAAAAGGTCAGCCTTTTCGCATGGGGCAGAGATTTCTAAATGCGAGTTGACAAGAACAAATTCAACATGATTACAGTGTTTGGTTTATACACACTTCTCCAAAGCCCCTCCGTTTGACGATTGACTAATCAGGTGTTTTTACACAAGCAACTTTATTCTTACTATTTTTTAATCAACTATTGGGCCTGAGAAATAATGATGATTTGTTTTATGTATACTCCCTGCGTATGTACGACATTCCGCCTACAGTGCCGTGGACTTAATTATGCGCCCCTTCTACTGTACTGTAATGAATTTACCCTCGCCTTCTGCTGAGGGCCAACTGGGGAAACATTGGCCATGACACATTGTTGAAAGTGTTGTTATGTTTGCCAGAGATCAACAAATGTTTTATCATGGCACCCAAGAGCTTTACTGCACATATCTGTTTTTTATGTGCTGTGCCAAGCCATGAATTTGAGCTGACATGTTTACAGTATATTGGCAACTTTTGCCACTATCGCTCTATGACTGTAATAATGGCATTTCAACTCTGCACTATCAAATCCATGAAGTTACCATCATAACATTCATGAATCATGCTTCAGACATGCTTTTCTGATCCTGATTGTTTGACAGCTTACTGACCATATTAGCGACAAGGTCACTGGAAAGTAAATCAGGTCCTTCAGACATTGCAGTATACGGTAATCCCTCACTCTTACATGGTTAATCTTTCACGTGCATTTTTTTTTTTACAGTGCATATTGTTTTGCATCCTGATTGGCTGACAGTGTGCGCGCCGCATCGATGTACAGTACAGAATGCAATGTAAAATATAAAATATAAGATATAAGCAGATAAGCAACTGCATATATGCTGCATAAGTGTCATGTCCCGTTTCCGGCAGCAGGTGGCAGGCGGCGCATTCTGGCTGGCTGCACACCTGCCACCTATTTGTCATTAAGCACCTGCTTTATTAGGGCTGTCTTTCGGTGTCTTGTTTGCCGGAGAATTGTTTGCCGTGCCACTGCTTTTGCCCATGTGTTGATCTTTTGCCTCTTGTAGTAACAGTAAGTGCGTTAGTTAGGATCGTCGGCTGTTTTGTTGTTGTATTTCCTGCGTGTAAATCGTGTTCGAGTTGATTTGTTCCTTGCCGTTGTGCGAGCGTTTTTTGTTAATGAGTTTGCGTGTTTCTCCTGGTACTCGTTTTGACCAGCGTTTTTTGTTGTCTATTTTCGGCTTTGCGGTTTTTGTTAATAAATATAATTTTTTGTACGGAGTTCTTGTTGGTGTCTGCTATTTCGGGAATCCCCTATTTTCAATTTGGTTGCGAGTGAAGCGCTTTGCCTTCCGGTTGCTAGAGCTCCGTCAAGGTACACAATCTGTTGCGGACTATTCCATCACATTTCGTATCTTGGCCGCTCAAAGTGGATATGGTGACCGAGCCTTATGTGGACTGTTTCGCCGCGGGTTGAACACTCTATTAAAGGATGAACTGGCAACCCGTGACAACAGCTCGGACTTGGAGGAGCTCATAGACCTCACTTTGGTCCTGGACAACCGCATTAGGGAGAGGAGCCGGGAGCGCGCAGGTGGATGGGTTCCTTACCGGCATGCTGCTTCCCGCGGAACGCCTCGGACGTCGGGGTCCGGAGACCACTCCAGGACACGGAATACGGCCGCAGTGGACGAGCCGATGCAGCTGGGAGGCGAACACTTGGACCCGGAGGAGAGATGGCGTCGGATCCAGGACCGGACTTGTTTTCACTGCGGCCAACATGGGCATCAGGTCGCCTCCTGCCCATGGACATCTAAACCACCTACGCCGCTCGATGACTATTGTCCTGGTTCAAAAAACACCAAACCTGATGCCCTCTCCCGGGTCCACGATCCCGCGGAGTGGGACGGCGAGCCAGGGACGATCCTCCCGGACCACTGCATCCTGGGGGCTCTGAGATGGGAGATCGAGCGGAGGATCCAGGAGACTCAGGACGGGATCCGAGTCCCGGCTGGATGTCCCGCAGGAAAGCTGTTTGTGCCCCCACCACTGCGTTCAGAGGTATTGCAGTGGGGGCACACGTCTAAAGTGGCTTGCCACCCAGGGGTGAGCCGGACTTTGCATATCGTCTCCCAGCGGTTTTGGTGGCCGGGCTTCAGTAGGGATATCGTGGACTTCATCAATGCCTGCTCCGCCTGCGCCTGTGGTAAGGCCTCGCACCGCCCCGGCGGGTTGCTTCAACCCCTACCCGTTCCCCTCGACCCTGGTCCCACATATCCATTGACTTTGTCACGGGCCTTCCTCCTTCCCGTGGAAAGACCGTCATTCTCACCATTGTGGACCGTTTTTCAAAATCTGTTCATTTTGTTCCGCTTTCCAAGTTGCCGTCCGCCTTGAGACCGCCGACCTATTGGTAACCCATGTGTTCCGTCTCCACGGGATCCCGATGGACATTGTGTCGGACCGTGGCCCCAGTTTGTTTCAGGGTGTGGAAACGGTTCTGTCGGGCTCTGGGGGCCACGGCGAGTCTCTCATCTGGGTACCACCCGCAGTCCAATGGGCAGGCGGAGCGGGCGAACCAGGACCTGGGGCGCTCTTCGTTGTGTGTGTCTCCACCGGCCCTCGTCTTGGGCCGTCCACCTGCCTTGGGTGGAGTATGCGCACAACACCCTCATCTCTTCGGCCACAGGTCGGTCTCCCTTCATGTCGGCTTACGGTTATCAGCCGCCACTGTTCCCGTCCCAGGAGGGAGAGGTGGAGGTTCCGTCAGTGCAGTACCATCTGAAGCGGGCCCGTCGCGTGTGGAGGGAGACTAGGGCCGCATTGTCCCGCACGGCGTCCCGTAACCGGCGGATTGCGGACCGTCGTCGTCGCCCGGCACCGTCTTATGAGGTGGGGCAGGAGGTGTGGCTGGCGACGAGAGACCTGCGTCTGGCCGGCACGTCGTCCAAGTTGGGACCACGCTTCACGGGACCCTTCGTGGTGGAGTCCGTCATCAGCCCCGTCGCTGTCAGGCTCCGGTTGCCGGCCACCATGAAAGTTCACCCCGTGTTCCACGTCTCCCTGCTCAAGCCGGTGGCGACCAGTCCCTTGGCTCCTTCTCCCACCCCGCCTCCTCCTCCGCGGATCGTTGACGGTGACCCGGTGTACACGGTGCGGCGATCTGGACTCTCGGCGGAGGGGTAAGGGGTTCCAGTACCTGGTCGACTGGGAGGGCTACGGACCGGAGGATCGGCAATGGGTCCCCCGCTCCTGGATCTTGGATCCGTCCCTTCTGCGTGACTTCCACGCTTCTCACCCTTCCAAACCGGGTGGGCCGCCAGGGGGCGTCCGTTGAGGGGGGGGTACTGTCATGTCCCGTTTCCGGCAGCAGGTGGCAGGCGGCGCATTCTGGCTGGCTGCACACCTGCCACCTATTTGTCATTAAGCACCTGCTTTATTAGGGCTGTCTTTCGGTGTCTTGTTTGCCGGAGAATTGTTTGCCGTGCCACTGCTTTTGCCCATGTGTTGATCTTTTGCCTCTTGTAGTAACAGTAAGTGCGTTAGTTAGGATCGTCGGCTGTTTTGTTGTTGTATTTCCTGCGTGTAAATCGTGTTCGAGTTGATTTGTTCCTTGCCGTTGTGCGAGCGTTTTTTGTTGAGTTTGCGTGTTTCTCCTGGTACTCGTTTTGACCAGCGTTTTTTGTTGTCTATTTTCGGCTTTGCGGTTTTTGTTAATAAATATAATTTTTTGTACGGAGTTCTTGTTGGTGTCTGCTATTTCGGGAATCCCCTATTTTCAATTTGGTTGCGAGTGAAGCGCTTTGCCTTCCGCTCCGCTCGCAATTCGTAACAATAAGGTGGCTGTGCTATTTACAATGTGAGTATTGGGGTGAGTCCAGGTTTTCACTTGTGTGTATTCAGCAGCCTGACAGCAGTCATTTATTAATTTATTATGAAACTTCTGATAGGTCGGAGTATCGTAGCCACTTAAGCTTCGGACCAGGTAAACCTGTTGGTAAAGGCGGGCCAAAGTATATGAAGTGAGCACTTGAATGAAGTCAAATATCTTTAAATGTGAAACTGTATTTGTGATATAATCCATCCATACAGCTTTGATCCATCTGGAGTTGATGCCAGCTGACTTTGAGAGAAAGGCAGGTTATACCCTGACTGGGAGCCAGCCTATTTTATATGATATAATCACATTTATTACATTAACTATTGCAGTTAGATATTAATTTCAATTACTTACAAGATACATTTGCATTTTTATTTTTGTTGAAAAAAAAATTAAGAGTTTTTGAGTGTTGTTTTTTCTTTTTATTACTCTACGAAATGTTGGACTGCCCTTCCTATCTTTCATTGTAATACAGTATTGTGCATTCTAAACAGCATACTGCAGGCTCTTAAACGGAGCTACTAATAAAAAGAAAACACATACATTTTTCAGAATACAATATTAATGTGAGCAAGTTTTAGCAATTTTCTCATGACCAGAACAACAAGGAGGACAAATGAGCAGTTTAAGGTGTTGCTAGGCTAGTTGATGTAGCAGCTGCCCGACCAGTTGTGTTGTAAATCAGCGCTAGCAGGTGCACACTGTCAGCCACTTAGTTACCTCTCACAGTCCCAATAGCTTTCTGCTTTGGCCGCTGACCTGTCACAAACCATAACAGAACAATCTGGGCAAAGAAATAGTTCTGGCAGAAGCAGGGTTGTTCCACCACATCCTTTCCCTGCAAACTTTCAGTTTGGGCATGCTGGGGTTCCCCGATAGCCTCAGTACCTGGATCTTATATCAGTATTGCATTCTAATATAATTTATTTTTGGGGTAACATGTAATTTAACGTTACTATTTCAAGACCAGTAATCAAATTAATACTTATCCAAGTCACTGTGCGCTACTATTTATGTCATGATATGTATCGCTATTTTTTTATTCAGGTTACAATTAGTTTGTTCTGTTCTTGTCCTTATACCGTATATCGTTCATATACCATGACATCATCAGCGACTCACATTTCGAACATGTAGCCTCTTGTTGTCATGGGTTACTTCTACTTCTTTCCATACTTTGTCATCACGCACTTTTCTCTGGTGAAGTCGTGCTCCAATCTGATATCTCCACGCATTCTAAGCAAGGAGCAGTCGCTACTCTTGCATGACTTCGGTGTATTGGCTTGCTATTCACTGATGTTCGCAGCCATGTGAGTGGGAGGTTCTCGAATGCCCGGCGAGCCTTGGTCATCCATATTAAGTGACTGTTAAATGGAGCAGGCAGCATTCGGTGACAACCAAGGCAGCGAGGGAGGCAGAAGGCGACTTGTGTGTCAGTCTGGGGGAAGTGAAATGAAGCTCAGGGATTACTCCCTCAGACGCAGCATGGCTGAGGCAAATTGAAAAGGGAGGGGTGGGGGAAACTCTGGCAAACAATTCATGTTTGTCACCTGGCGGTGCCCTCGTATAGGCTGGATTTTGTTATCAGTCGCCTGCAGTTTCTCCACCATTTTCCCATTGTTTTTCGGTGCGCCTCTGAAGCCCACCGTGGTTGCTCTGAGCGCTGAAAGCCCGCGGCTGGGTTGAGCGAGGAGCCACAAGTGCTTGGCTTTAACCCCTGTGAGCCTCATGTGTTCCACCACTTGAGAAGGAACTTGCGCTCAGCTTCGGCAGGTCAAACGTGGGAGGATTCTCACAGAGGACGGTTCAGTGGCTTCTGTCTATTGTTGGTGAGGTCAGGCCAAGGTCACTGTATACTTTCTAAAGACAGCCCCCATGATAATGTTTACTGCAACTCTCCTGTGCCATAAAGGGTTAAGATGGAAAAAGAAACCCTTCGCAGCAGCAGCACACAGAGGCACGGAAGTTGACTGATCGGAAAAAAAACCACAAAAACTTTCTATAAAAGGGATTGAACTTGCCTGTACAGTGAAAAACAAATCCTTTGAACTTACCTAATTAAAACATGTACAATAAATTGGTTGCACGTGATTAAAATCTGGTATGTGTGGTATATTATTTCATTATTTATGAGGATAAGAACGGAAAATTCCGTCAGTTTACACAGGGACGGCGACACACCCTGGCTAGGGGGCGCTATAGCCCCGTCAGAATCTCGGTCGCCCCAATTAAGGCCCTCAAACATTTTATTTGACATTCGATATTCTAAAATATATTGAATTGGTTTCTCAGTGGCAGTTTACCGATCAAATCCTCCTTTAGCCTCAGGAGAGAAAAAGGCTAGAGTCGTGCCTGAGTTTCCTGTATTTTAATCGTGTGCAACCAGTGTGCCTGGACAACTTCAGGACTTTTTTTTTCAGTGTAACAATCTTACATGGTTAATCTTTCACATGCTTTTTTTTTTTACAGTGCATATTGTTTTGCATCCTGATTGCCTGACAGTGTCCGCGCCGCATCGATGTACAGTACAGAATGCAATGTAAAATATAAAATATAAGATATAAGCAGATAAGCAACTGCATATATGCTGCATAAGGTGGCTGTGCTATTTACAATGTGAGTATTGGGGTGAGTCCAGGTTTTCACTTGTGTGTATTCAGCAGCCTGACAGCAGTCATTTATTAATTTATTATGAAACTTCTGATAGGTCTGAGTATCGTAGCCACTTAAGCTTCGGACCAGGTAAACCTGTTGGTAAAGGCGGGCCAAAGTATATGAAGTGAGCACTTGAATGAAGTTAAATATCTTTAAATGTGAAACTGTATTTGTGATATAATCCATCCATACAGCTTTGATCCATCTGGAGTTGATGCCAGCTGACTTTGAGAGAAAGGCAGGTTATACCCTGACTGGGAGCCAGCCTATTTTATATGATATAATCACACTTATTACATTAACTATTGCAGTTAGATATTAATTTCAATTACTTACAAGATACATTTGCATTTTTATTTTTGTTGAAAAAAAAAATTAAGAGTTTTTGAGTGTTGTTTTTTCTTTTTATTACTCTACGAAATGTTGGACTGCCCTTCCTATCTTTCATTGTAATACAGTATTGTGCATTCTAAACAGCATACTCCAGGCTCTTAAATGGAGCTACTAATAAAAAGAAAACACATACATTTTTCAGAATACAATATTAATGTGAGCAAGTTTTAGCAATTTTCTCATGACCAGAACAACAAGGAGGACAAATGAGCAGTTTAAGGTGTTGCTAGGCTAGTTGATGTAGCAGCTGCTCGACCAGTTGTGTTGTAAATCAGCGCTAGCAGGTGCACACTGTCAGCCACTTAGTTACCTCTCACAGTCCCAATAGCTTTCTGCTTTGGCCGCCGACCTGTCACAAACCATAACAGAACAATCTGGGCAAAGAAATAGTTCTGGCAGAAGCAGGGTTGTTCCACCACATCCTTTCCCTGCAAACTTTCAGTTTGGGCATGCTGGGGTTCCCCGATAGCCTCAGTACCTGGATCTTATATCAGTAATGCATTCTAATATAATTTATTTTTGGGGTAACATGTGATTTAACGTTACTATTTCAAGACCAGTAATCAAATTAATACTTATCCAAGTCACTGTGCGCTACTATTTATGTCATGATATGTATCGATATTTTTTTATTCAGGTTACAATTAGTTTGTTCTGTTCTTGACCTTATACCGTATATCGTTCATATACCACGACATCATCAGCGACTCACATTTCCAACATGTAGCCTCTTGTCATGGATTACTTCTACTTCTTTCCATACTTGGTCATCACACACTTTTCTCTGGAGAAGTCGTGCTCCAATCTGATTTCACAACGCATTCTAAGCAAGGAGCAGTCGCTACTCTTGCATGACTTCGGTGTATTGGCTTGCTATTCACTGATGTTCGCAGCCATGTGAGTGGGAGGTTCTCGAATGCCCGGCGAGCCTTGGTCATCCATATTAAGTGACTGTTAAATGGAGCAGGCAGCATTCGGTGACAACCAAGGCAGCGAGGGAGGCAGAAGGCGACTTGTGTGTCAGTCTGGGGGAAGTGAAATGAAGCTCAGGGATTACTCCCTCAGACGCAGCATGGCTGAGGCAAATTGAAAAGGGAGGGGTGGGGGAAACTCTGGCAAACAATTCATGTTTGTCACCTGGCGGTGCCCTCGTATAGGCTGGATTTTGTTATCAGTCGCCTGCAGTTTCTCCACCATTTTCCCATTGTTTTTCGGTGCGCCTCTGAAGCCCACCGTGGTTGCTCTGAGCGCTGAAAGCCCGCGGCTGGGTTGAGCGAGGAGCCACAAGTGCTTGGCTTTAACCCCTGTGAGCCTCATGTGTTCCACCACTTGAGAAGGAACTTGCGCTCAGCTTCGGCAGGTCAAACGTGGGAGGATTCTCACAGAGGACGATTCAGTGGCTTCTGTCTATTGTTGGTGAGGTCAGGCCAAGGTCACTGTATACTTTCTAAAGACAGCCCCCATGATAATGTTTACTGCAACTCTCCTGTGCCATAAAGGGTTAAGATGGAAAAAGAAACCCTTCGCAGCAGCAGCACACAGAGGCACGGAAGTTGACTGATCGGAAAAAACCCACAAAAACTTTCTATAAAAGGGATTGAACTTGCCTGTACAGTGAAAAACAAATCCTTTGAACTTACCTAATTAAAACATGTACAATAAATTGGTTGCACGTGATTAAAATCTGGTATGTGTGGTATATTATTTCATTATTTATGAGGATAAGAACGGAAAATTCCGTCAGTTTACACAGGACGGCGACACACCCTGGCTAGGGGGCGCTATAGCCCCGTCAGAATCTCGGTTGCCCCAATTAAGGCCCTCAAACATTTTATTTGACATTCGATATTCTAAAATATATTGAATTGGTTTCTCAGTGGCAGTTTACCGATCAAATCCTCCTTTAGCCTCAGGAGAGAAAAAGGCTATAGTCGTGCCTGAGTTTCCTGTATTTTAATCGTGTGCAACCAGTGTGCCTGGACAACTTCAGGACTTTTTTTTTCAGTGTAACAATCTACGTTGATGAAATAACAAGGGTCGAGTTTAACCATTTATAAAAGAAGTGCAACACTAATTTTGTTCAAGGGCCACATTGCAGTTACAGTTTCCCCCGGATGGCTGTGATGACTGTGAAACCATATAAATGTTTCATTTTTGACATTTACATCAGTACACAAAAAAATGATGGATCTTCAGTTTTGAAATCGGAAGTCAAGAATACAGTAATTAAACTTTTGTTCAAGTTACTACAACGTAACTAGAAAATGGTTGCAATGGTTACATGTTAAATATGACAATTTGAAATGTCGATATGGATTTTAGCAAGCATCATGGAAGTTGGCATTCTTTATTTGCTTTAGCGGGCCACATAAAATGATGTGACAGGCCAGAACTCTTCCATCCATCCATCCATCCATCCATCCATCCATCCATTTTCTGATCCGCTCATCCTCACAAGGGTCGCGGGCGTGATGGATTCCACTGAACATAGGCCAAAATTGTCCTCATAACAGTCCCACTAACAGCTACAAATATCTCGCCCCACTCACTTTGTTGGCTTTGGATGATTTACTTTGGAGCTGCCGGTTTAATCAATTACACTTCACAGTATTTTTTAAAAAAGGCATAAATTGTGTGGACATATGGTGATGGCCCAGCAATTAATATCTGTAAACACGAATTTTGCATGGAGATGAGAGGAAACCAAATGCGTTTGGTTATTTGGTTGCAGCTTGTGTTCTTAGTTAAAAAAACCCTGAGACTTAAGTTTTGCTTGCACTGACATTTGGCTGACTGTGTTTTTGAATGGAGTATCTTTGCTGCATGTTTGCCAGCTTCTTCTTCTCAGCTACAAGGTAAAATGGAAATGAGCACAAAAATGTGGATTTTCTCTTTGAACATGCTGCCCACTCGGTGAATTGCAATGTGACACAGAAAAAAGGGGGGATTTTGATTGATTGAATTCCTTCCATTTCTTTCACAGAGTTCACCATACACTATCTCACACCAAGAAAAGTCAAATGAATCCCTGTAAACTTTGAGAGGAGACTCGCGAAAAGAAAACATCTTTTACAAAGAAAAAACCCTAGCATATTACTGTCATCCGTCTCAGTCAAACCCCAAACCACCTTTAAGATATATGAGTGCAGCCTTTGGAGGACAGGATTAAAAATTAATATTGGCTCAGGATTGACAGCAAACACCATTTGATGTGAGCCACAAAGAGGCTGTGGGGTTGTGGGCAATTGACAAAGTGCCACCGGCATCACAAAGCCCAGTAAGAGGGACGAGATGGGATGGACAGGTTGAGGATCTGTGAGGCGCCCACAGTGGTCCATCTCCCTTCAACATGCATGGAAACTTTCTGCAAAGCTATGCGGGACGCATACCGCTAGGTCGCCTTCCTCGGCTTCCACCTCTGCTGCTGTGGGCAGTGTCCTGGTTTGGCTCCTGATGTAACACCTCTGATGTTCGGCAAAGCGGATCCCGGTGAGTCCCTTTGAAAAGAAGGAAGGGTAAAAAAAGCGTGCTCAGAAATTCAGAGATAACTTTCGTTCATTAACTGTCTGTGATGCACATCAGTTGTACTGTATTGCAAGGAGTCGATTTGAAAGGAGAATCAAAGCCGGAGGAGTTAACATGAAATGCTTTCCATTGAATCTTATATTTTTTGTTTTTGTGGCATGTTATGAAACTGTTATCGTGTTCCCCTGTGCAACAGGGCACTCTAAAGAGCAAGAGATTGAAAAACAGGTGTGCCTTTGTTTTTTTTCTCGAGAACATCAAGTATTTATAACAACAATAAAACTATAGCAATAATATAATGTGTAATATAGCATTATGGTTGGTTATATTTCTGAATTAAGGGTGGTCATCAAGGTCAATTAAGATCAGCAACATGTGGATTTTTTTTTCTGCATAGCTATAAATGACAACACACGGTAAAAGGTTTTCCCATGGTAAACTTAAAAGCAAAAATGAAAATATCTCAAAAATCTGATGTGCAAAAAAACAAAAATAAGTGAAGTTATTTTTCAAATAAGCGTGAAATATATATTTTGGGACACATAAGGCAATCTCTGTTTAGAATCTCCTGGTGACAAGTGTAATGTGTTGTTCCGACAGACTCTGAAGGAGACTTTGATTTGAAAACATATTTATTGCCGTGGCGGTCATAGAACTTGACAACATCAAATTGAGAGAAATTGATGTCATGTTTACCCCCACCTCATTTTAAAAAATGGAGTCTCATTTGCTAGCTAACGTACTGTATATTTGCAGATTGACCCCAGTTCATTTTACTGGTACTAAAGAATTGATGAAACATGAATGTGCACAATAAGTTGTCCCCCCCCGTTGATTTAATTACTGTAACAAATATATAGTATTCAGAAAATGCGTTCTGGACATTCTACTGGCTGTAATGCTTTCTAAATCAAATTTCAGGCCTTGATTTTAGCAAAATCCATTTAAGGACTTTTTATGCTTTTTAATCACCTGCACAAACCCTGTGTACTGTTTTTTAGCAGCAGCATGTTATGCAATCGCAGACCATTGACCAATGTAGCAGGGCTCCTGCTTTTAGGTGAAACAAGAGACAAATGACACGGGTGCTCTGCTGTGGCTATACAACACTTCATAGCGTTTACGCCAGAGAGTTGAGTGACATGCTTGGAGAAAGAAATGTTTTCTGCAGAGTGCCCCATTGAATTAGCCAGTCACAGGTTGCTCTCGCCTCCTTAATCTGTGCAGTCAAGTGTGGAAGTCACTTTCTTCAGGAGCAGTGATTCTCCACCGGGCGCTCTGTTCATTCTGATACGCCGAGCCTCAACGGGCACGAGTGAAAGAGAGAGATATTTTAATTCGCTCCGCACTATTGTATGTTAATCTAACATATTCAGCCGCGACAGCGTCTGAAACACGCGCAACAAGATCAGATTTTATCCAATTTATTTCCTGCAGAGAGCTGCTCATTCATCACACTGTATTAGAACAGACAGCAGGATCTACATCTGCCACCGAATGGCATGGGCTGAAAATTGTTTGAGTGGTGCCATGAAAACGAACTTGATTCTCTCTAAATTTAATTGCGGCAACCCGCCGATTGCTGTGACATCTCCTTTTCAATCAGTTATTTTGACCGTGTGGCCGCTGGGCCTGCATTGTGGATTTATTTGGCAAGGTGCCGTCTCCTAGAAAACAGACAGAAGCCGCACATGACATGATACAATGTGAAGCCCGTTGTAATCTACCGGCTGTAATTTCATCTGCGTTGGGACAATAATAGTCTCAAGAACAGAAGCATGATGTTTATGCCTGGCTTTATTGTGATGAGTCTTTGTTTAATTTGGATTCGCCGTATCGGGGGGCGGGGGGTGGGGGGGGAAAGCAAAGGGCAATGTTGTGATGAGATACAATGATTACTGGGCTTGGCCAACCAGAAAATGAAGAAAGACACATTAACACACGAATGAGAAATGGAAAAGCAATGTCATTTTGAGAGATGACGCTAGGAAAGCGGGGAAAAGCAGTCCACTTGGTGTATCCATTTGAGAGATGCTCATCTGCGTCTATTCAAAAGGATGGAGAACATGACAGCATGCATCATTCAGCTCCTGTGAAGAAAGATCTAATGAAATATCAGCAAGTCTCGCGCAGCCTCATTGTAAAAAAGTTACACTGCAGTAATTTGCATAATTCTTTTCAACCTATATTCAGTTCAACATTTACGGAAGAAAAAAAAACAAAAAAGGAGGTGCCACTCTGTTACATCACACTATTCTTCACCTCAATATCTAATTGGTTGTGTACCCTTTAACAGTGCATGTACATTCGCCACAAAAAGATATAATAACAATATCAATTTAAAAAAATGTGCATTTCTGCAATGAAACAAATGGAGGAGTTTGTGAAGTCTTATTGATTGATGAATGCCGGGCTTGAGTTTTGGACAGTTGGCGCAACCAGGAGGCAACGACAGCAAGGGGCTGGTGGACTGAGATGTTTTCGGGAGTGAGAGATTAGGACCCTTTTCAGGTTGAAATGATCTCTACAAAATATGTGGAATTTGTATTCATTGACGTTGTTTAGAGAGAATTGTGTGTTCTCCAGAAAAATAATTTTCAAACTAGACAATCCACCATGACACACTGCAAAAATATGACCGAAAATTTGAGTGCAATGGTTATGAAGGGAGAAAAAAAAATGTTTTGGCTACCAACATAACATGACCTATTTACCTAATTACAACAACAACGACAAAACAAAATCATGAAACAGAAACATTCAAACGAAGGTTATTGCTCTTTTGTTTGAATATTATTTTACTGATAGTCCATGAGGTTGAGTAATTACTCAGTTTCATGACAAATGGTGAAACTGATGTCGGCACGACAAGGTCCCCAAAATGGTGATTCATTCGGAGAAAGACAGCGATTCCACTAGCTAATGCTTGGGTCCTTACTTATTGTTGAATTACCTCAAAACAAGAATATTGTTACACAGCAGCACGCAGTGACGCTGGTTGGTCGCCAATTGGACTGGATTTCAAAACGGTTAACCATTACCGGTAATATTATTACCGTATTTCCCATATTTTTGGGACCAGTATTCACAAATTCCCCTATTCCTGTTTTTTCCTTTGGACCTAGTCCCACCTATTTGCTCACCTATTTATGATTTTTGTGTTTTTTGAAACGATAACCCCTAGATAACACAAGATATCACCTAAAGAGGGAAGGAAGACGACCATTACTGAGCCCGACGGCAAACATCCGTGAGACACTGACACGCCCCTCAAAAAGTTCAGAATTGCCTATCAAGGCCACAAGATGGCAACAAGGCACTATTTTAGTCTAAATGAAGCTCATCACCTCACTTTTACATAGTTCCTTGGCACCATGATGCCACAAGACATGCTGTCAAGAAAGTATGGTTGAGTGATGCTTCTCGACTGACAGACAACTTTGTTTGTCAGGGAGGGAGGAGAAAAGAAAAGCCTTTGTTGCCAGTGGTATTTATTGAGAGTCTTTGCAACATGTGCATGTACACATGTTTGTACAGTGCATTTTTTGAAAATGAAATCATCTGTCAACCATTTAAGGGAAATGTTGTAAATTGAATTTTAAACGATATTTAACTGTTTTGGGTTCATATTTTGAGGTGTATGTATGACTGCAACAACTAATGTAGGCAATGATGAACATTTCTAGACGTGGCGTCCTTTGCTTGCAATTTTTTAACAATTCAAGACAGGGCTTGGTCCCCATCCAGGGGTACATTAAAACTTCATGCTCAAATTATCCATGAGTGTAGTGAGAGTCAACTGGCTCGATGCCACATCATCTTTGTCTGGCGCTGCCCTACAAACACTGGATGCACCATTAGGACGGGCTGGAGTCACTCAGTCTATCGTTTTTATGGACGATAGGCGTGTACCCGCCAGTATTAATGGTTCCGTCACAGATGCGTGAGTCAGCGCATCGATGCTGCGGGCGCCAACGCAAACCCTCGTAGAGCAAATGCTGACTTCTCAACCGAGTGGAGGAGCAATCCGGATGTGGCTTTTCCTCCTAGGCCCAGAGGACACGCCAGCCGTGAAGCGGGGAAACAATCTGAGACCATCAGAGCGCAGCACACATCTTCTAAAGTCAACTGCACTTCTAATGTCACTTCTTGTGTGCTTCTCTGCACAGCAGACATGAATGTCACATGGTTTAAAGGTCACATGTTCAGTGTTGTTGTTTTTAACGCCCTCTGGGGAGATGTTTTCCTCCTAATTTTACATTTGATGCTGTTGTTGGACAGTCTTTCCCAAACTAGTGAAGGTTGAACCTCTCCATGACGCATTTGAATAATTTCCCGCTGGGTTTCAGTTACCGTCTTTTCCGCACTAAAAGGCGCACTGGATTATGAGGCGCACCTTCAATGAATAGCTATTTTGTAATTTTTTTTCAAACATTGGATGCATCGCATTATAAGGCGCAATCTACAATGCCTCCACTAGATGGTGCGACGCTCCTTCCATTCAACTTGAGAGGCGTTCATGACCACCTATGAAAAACGTAAATTAACTAATACTGTACTTAAATTAAACTACGAAAATTGAAAATAATGCATAAAAACTGAAAATCAAGCGAGCAAATCACAAAATAAATTCTATATCCCCCCCCCTACAGAATTTATTTTGTGATTTCCTTGCTTGATTTTCTTCGTAGTTTCATTGAAATAATCATTAATTTACGTTTTTCGGAGGCGGTCATGAACGCCTCGAGTGCAACGGAAGAAGAGAAGGCACGGAGACGGACAAAGACATAGAGTACCTGTATTTGTTGAGACTGTGAAAACCATTAATAAAGTCTGCATTAAAAAAATAAAATAAAACTACAGCTCTCCTTTTTTTCAACAAATACAGGTGCGTCTTTGTCCGTCTCCGTGCCTTCTCTTCTTCCGTTCAACTCGAGAGGCGTTCATGACCGCTTCCAAAAAATGCATTTGCATTTCCTTGATGATCGTTCCAACAGAACGATCAGATGTCAGTAGTAGTTATTTATTCCTTTGTTGTATATTCACAAATGATGAAATCACAATATAAATTCTGTAGGGGGGCGCTATATAATTTATTTTGTGATATCCTCACTTGCTTTTTAGTTGTGATGTATTATATTCTCCTCTTTTCAGAGCCGCAACAAAAACGTTTTTAATAAAGCAGCGACACAGTTCACTGAGTCAACATCAAGTTATAACATTGTAAGCATGTCTCCAGCAAGGAGCCATCTTGGGGTCGACATATTACCGTAATGACCATACACAAGGCGCACCGGATTTTAAGGCGCACGGTGAGCTTTTAAGAAAATGGAAGACTTTTTGGTGCGCCCTATAGTGCGGAAAATACGGTACATGGGAGATGTTGACAATCTTTGGACATCTTTTATTCATGATCAGGATGTATTACATTAGGGGGAAAAAAAAATCATTACAAACCAGACATTACCAACCAAACGTCATCGTCAGCCTGGCAGTCTGACACATTTAAAGGGAATCAGAAGAAGAATCGCTTTCACTGATGAATCAGGTTGGCTGTGTTCATACCCAGAGCAGCACAAACCACCCGTTTTTTTCCTTTTTTTTTTTAATGCACTGGCTTGTTTGTGTCTGCGACGGAACCCTCATGCCACTGAAGTCTACTCTGCAATGAAATCGACAGTTTTTCCTTTTAAAATGATGTGGTGTGCGCCTTTCAGTCATACTTTTTCCCACAGTGACAGTCTTAGGTGTGCGTACAAATGAAAATTGCAGCATTCTTTTTTTCCTGTCCTTGTCACGAATTTACAGTAAGTTTCAGCGTAGGTTTGCAAACAATTTCAAGAATTACGATGCTGCTTCTTTGCTCTCAGGATGTATTTTTCATCTTTACTATTTTTGTGTCATGAATTGCTTTGGAAGATAAGCAGCTGAAAATCATGTGCGGCTTAGAGTTCTGGTGGCAAAAAGCCCAAAATGCCTTCGGGCTTAATGGAGACCGTGTCTGGACTGGCCAAGTGTGGTCCTTTTCAATGACAAGCAACAGCCCCCTTTTTCTTTTTGTTAGAAATCAATTTTACCATCAGCACACAGCTGCCTCTCGGTGTGTTTTATTCCACCTCCTTCCCATCCTTCTTTCTTCCACTCAGAATAAGGTTTGAATTACTGTGCTTACTAGCTTGTTACTTAGTCTTTCATGAAAGAGCAGCGAGTCTCCTCAGGGGACTTGCTTTACCAGCGTGAAGTGGAACAAGCAACAGGCTTTTGTGTGTGTGTGTGTGTGTGTGTGTGTGTGTGTGTGTGTGTCAGGGTGGTGAGAGAACATAGAAATTGGAAATATAAAGAAATGGGGAAGGAGAAGTCATGTTACCATTCTACTGGCCACTGTAGTCAACGACAAGTAAATATGTTTGTTTTGATTCGAATTGAAGATTTATCTATAAACATTTCACGGTAAATGAATAATGATGTAAGAATAATGGGTCTTACCGGGAAGTTGAGCATGAGGCTTCCTTGTCTGGAGTGCTGCTTCTGCAACCTCCTGCACACTCAGGCAGGATTTTGAAATGAAAGGTAAGCTAATGAGTTTTGCTGGAGACAAAATGACGACTGCAAAAGCTGCTGTGTGGAACAAATGGAGACGGGCTTCTTCATGGTGTTTGTACCACAAACAACTCGCTACCTTAGAATTAGTCTTTTAGGAAAGAACAAACCCTCTCTTGGGGCTTGCCTTTAAACAGTAAATCCGCTCTTCTAATGACTGTGTGTTTAGGCGGTTATTACCAGAATTTGTGGTCATTCTCTCATTCATTATCTGCACCACTTATCCTGTTTGTAGGGAGCTGAAGGCATTTCTGGCAGAGAGAAGCGACACGCCCCGGCCGGGGCAGAAAGCAAATCACGTTAACTTATACACGGGCACTCACACCTGACCTGCATCTTGTTGGTGGGGTGTTGCAAAGTTTATCGTTTGGCCTTCAGTTCTACTGCCCTACATTTGGAGTATTTTAAGTTGTTGTCCCGCTAAGTCCCAGTCTGTACTCTTTCTTTCCTCTTTGTCATCATTCTGATTTTCTTCTTTATGTTAACATACTCTTCTGCGGTCTAGTGGCATCAAGTGAAAGAAGAGAACAAAACACACTTGAAAAATATTTTAGTGTCATTCACGATGGCATTTTAACCTCTGCACTTTTTAAAAACTGTGTCCGATCTGTGTCTATTGTTTCCAAATTGTAAGACTTATCAAACACAGAACTCTGGAGGCTCTACTGTATAAGGAAGAAGCTTATTCCGTTTAAATACCTCACATAAGCTGGTCCATACCAGAGTTTTACCACCCAAAAGTTCAACAGAAGTTACAAAAATGATTTTGTTTGTTGCTGGTATGCCACTAATCCTCAAGGCAGGATTATTTTGTTGTTTTGCATTGACATTGCGATATGATCATTTACATAGCAATTGCCAGAAAAAAAGTAGGCTGTAGTTTCCTTACAGCAGCAGCAACCCAAATTAGTCGCATTGCGCCGTGGTGCTATGCTAACACTGTATCGAGTCATAATTATAGTAAAGTCATAATTTTAAAAAAATGTTGGCCATGGACAGTGTGGAGTTTGCGTGTTCTTCCCATGCCTGCGTGGGTATTCTCCGACTACTCCAGTTTCCTCCCACACTCCAAAAACATCCGTGTTAGGTTCACTGAACACTTTAAAATTGTCTGTAGGTGTAAGTGTGACTTTGGACTTGAGTCTTGAGACTTGAAATCTGCGTTTTGAGACTTATTTGTGACTTGACCATATGTGACTTACTCCCACCTCTGCCGCATACCCCTTGTGGTACTCATATAACACTTTGAGAATTACTGATCTAGATGATGGTTGATGCAGCCAAGAACATACCACAGTATCATCATTGTGAACAATTATTTCAGGACCCGTTGGCCACTGACTCTTTCGCAACGCTAACATGTAAATATGATGATCATCGCAATTTCCCACATCTCCGCTGAACGCTCATGTTTATCCCTTCACTCACATGTTGAAAGTCATGAACCTCCAGAACCTCCTGACTCCCATTTCCAATTCGAAAGATTTCAATCTGCTGAATCGGGTCGATTTCCATCCGGCCGTTTGTCTCGACGCCATCCAGCACTGCTTTGTACTCGTGGTCGTAGACCTAAAAGGATGGAAGAATAATCAGCACAAAATTGCATGACAATACTACTGGGGTGCATTTCAGGACATAAAAAAAGCCGAAACAATATGAGAATGTTAAAAATGCATCTTAAAAAAGGCGAATAAGATTATTGATCGGTTTTCTTCAAGTATCTAAACTAAATAGTAAAAAGGGTTCTCTTCACTGTGGCACTAAAGCAGCGCAGACACGCTTGCATGGCAGTTAAAATTCCCTCTTTGAAAAACGATTCATGCCCAGCAGCCAAAAATATGCCATCAATATTTATGCGAGGGTTGTGTTTGGGAGGAGAAATATATCGCCAAGTCCATCTTCATCGTTCTCCACCAATGAGACACATTATTAATGAATACATTCAAACAGACTCCGCCAGGATTTATGTACATCAGACACATCTGTCCTCCGATGCACAAAGACAAAATTAGCTTTCACTTTACACTCTCCCACACGTTCATTATTTTGCGTCCGCCTGCTTACATGCTGTCATCAGAAGCCTCTTTTGTCTGGTTAGAGAACAGTAGTGAGATAATGGGAGATAATTTCTAATCGCGCATCACTGTAAGAGTCGCATTGGTCTATACATCTCCATTAACACGGGTCACAGCAGCATCCAGGAAGGGAAGTGCAACTTAAAACTGCCTGCAGAAGCCAAATGAAGATGGCTTTGAAATCTAAGTGTCAATTGCGCCATTGTGGATAAAGTCGAGGCTATTAGGTAGCCCGCAAGTCTGTGTGGGGAATTAAACTTCTATCTTTCCATTCTTTTATATTATCATAAATGTGCAGTTGGGAGCTTTATTGATTAACACCAAAAAACAGTGCATTACTTTTTCAGCACGCTATCACCTCTGATAAAAATAAAACAGTGAGACTTTGCCCACCTCTCTGGGCTGAAATATAGGGTGTGACTTCCACTGGTTGACAAACCAAAGCTGCTGCTGCTGCAACATCATTGCCATTTGAAAAAAAAAACATTTGATCTAAATACTTTTTGGACACTTGCAGTGTGCGTTTGTGTGCGTGTGTGTGTGTGAGAAAAACAGCGAGTGAGCTGAGCTGAGCTGCAACAAGTGAAAGTTCTAAAGGCCCTGTCACACCTTGACGATTCAGCCAGTGTATGCCGACGTTCAGATGTTCCCTAAAACGCTGGCATACGCTGAATTATCGATTTTTTTTTCAATTTTGGGCGTATACATAGCGCATTCATAACGGGCTGGACGTATACATAACGTTATATAGAACGTTTCGATAACTTATAGATAACTTATTCCAACGAATGCCTAGCGTGTTGCCGGCGTACACAACTTATGCCCAACGATAGTCTAATTTATGCATAGCGTGCAGCAGCGTATTGCCGACGATCACGTGACGTAGTCTATAAAAAGGCTGGCGCTCGACGTTTCAAGCCCCTGTCACACCTTGACGATTTAGCCAGCGTATGCCGACGTAGGAAAATTTTGGCAAATACGCTGGCGTCGTCGAATTAAGTTATGGGTAAGTTTTGTATACGTAACAGCACGCTGAAGCACGTTGGTATACGTCGAAATCGTCGAGGTCGTCGAGAAATTTTAAGCATGCTTAAAATTTCTCGTCAGATGTCAGCGTATGGCTATACGTCCCGTGATCACGCAGGCCATAAGTAATAGGTAAGTTATGCGATCGTTGCACACGTTCAAACACGTTAAGTGTAGGTTACTCATAAGTCCAAATACGTCGAGAATACCTACTAGCTGTTCTCCAACATCCGTGCCTTCGAACTTGCGCTTGGACATGCTGACCAGGCTGTCACGCACGTAGTTGGCGAAGGCTGCAGTGGCTGTGATGGGATGAGCCTCTGCGAGACCTTTGATGAGCTCCCCAGACTTTTCTTTGCCATGACGCTGATGTTGTTTGGTTTATTAATGACACAAGTCATAATGGCGTTTGATTGCTGCTTTAATAGCGTGAATAGCAACTCACAGTAACGATGGCAAGCCGCACCTTGCCTCTTGGGTTATACCATTTTAACTAGACCGGGGGGGATAGTCCCCAAACAGATGTTGGTACTGCAATGTCTAGTGCAGTTATGATTTGAAACGTCGAGCGCCAGCCTTTTTATAGACTACGTCACGTGCTCGTCGGCAACGTCGAGCGCCAGCCTTTTTATAGACTACGTCACGTGATCGTCGGCAACGTCGAGCGCCAGCCTTTTTATAGACTACGTCACGTGATCGTCGGCAACGTCGAGCGCCAGCCTTTTTATAGACTACGTCACGTGATCGTCGGCAATACGCTGCTGCACGCTATGCAGCAGCGTATTGCAGTTCCGAAAGGCACGGATGTTGGAGAACAGCTAGTAGGTATTCTCGACGTATATGGACTTATGAGTAACCTACACTTAACGTGTTTGAACGTGTGCAACGATCGCATAACTTACCTATTACTTATGGCTCGCGATACGGGACGTATAGCCATACGCTGACATACGACGAGAAATTTTAAGCATGCTTAAAATTTCTCGACGACCTCGACGTACTTCGACGTATACCAACGTGCTTCAGCGTGCTGTTACGTATACAAAACTTACCCATAACTTATTCGACGTACGCCAGCGTATTTGCCAAATTTTTCCTACGTCGGCATACGCTGGCTAAATCGTCAAGGTGTGACAGGGGCCTCAGATGATGCACTACCTTGTCTCATTAAAGATGGTATCGGTTAAAATTAGTTGAAGTGCTGGTTCTCATTATTTCCATTGCAGTACTGAAACTATATCCACTAAAGTTCCAAATATCAAATGTCACCGAGCTGCAAGACATTTATAAAGCACAGTGAAAATTAATTAGCTTCACAGTGCAGGCGCATGTAAAAAAATCACAATAGAGGTGAATTTGGCCCTAAAGCCTATATGGCCCAAGGGAAAACAGTGGGTGGTGTGACTAGGTGTCGTTTGATTAGCTATAACCGATATCAACATGGTTCATGGTAGATGTCTTTCCCTCAACATGTACCACCTGCAAAGTCGATGTGGGATCTGTACAACTAAAGTTTACCTTAGCGTTAAAAAAGAAATTGCTATTGTATGCAGTGAGGAGCATTTCATTCCACTAAACCTGTCAAAATTGACCGATAAAATTGACAGTATACTCCTTGAATGTATCATTATTTATTTGTGGGGAAAAAAAAACATGCCTAATGTGATACTTTTTTTTATGTATTCAAAAGGCTAGAAACACTGTCGGAGTTACAGTTATATTTGTGGGGTGTAAAAAGACGCTAAAGCAAGCAAGACGAGTAGGCCATAATTAACAGTGGGTTAATTTTTACATGCGACCCTTTTCCCATTAATTGAGCCCTTTTGACCTCTAGTTAATTACAATATTCATCCGTGTATTCATTAGGTTATGTACAGTAATGTGTGAATGATGTATTTCCAGACATCGCGAGCCCATTTGGCTGGATCTCCTTCAATAAACTGTTTCCAAGGAAACCGTAGTGAAAAACGCAATTCGATGGACAGGGCAGCTCTCTGAAAATCGCATTTTCATCATTTTAGGGGATTTTGACAGTCTCCCAATTCAATGCACTGCCACTTTTTCATAACAGAGTCTAATCCTAAATTCAGAGCAGAACCCCTGTTGTCAAGTGTCAATTGAAAAAAAGCAACTGGTAGGAATGAGCAGTTCTTTTTCATGGAGGTAAAACACATTTCAAATTCATGTTGTTGCCCTATGTCTTATTTTTTAATTATTATTTTTAGCACAAATGACATTCTTTCTTTTCTGTTATTCTCTTGTACAACCTACTCTCATCACACGCTGACATAAGGGAAAGTATATCAGGCGATCCATGTCGAAGCCCCCGCACAGACTACCCTGTTTATTCACACAAGGTTTCCATCTGACGTGCTTCTGAACAGCGGTGAGATGCTTTCTGCCAACGACTCACATTGAAAGCAACGAATGAAAAGCGGCAGGCGCTGCCAAACCTGCGGGTTGTTTGTGCAAACAGGTTGCGGTAGTGCTCAGCCCGCGGACATTAGGAAAAGGTCGTGTCGATGTTGTTACAGGTGACTGGATCGCTGGGTGCATAAATGCGCGTGTGACGCCTGGCGAGAGACAGTCTGCATATGTTCAACGATGGGGAAGGCGGTGGCCGCGCAAGTGAGAGAGATGAGTTGATGACAATATGTCCTTTTCGTTGTCCTTGAGGGGAAGGAGATAGAGGCTCCAGTCAGGCGGAACTAGATGCCTGTCACTCACCGCAGGCGGGTGTCGGCGGAGGCAGCGGCGGTGGGTGTAGGGCGGGCAGCAGTGGGAGGGAAAGGTGGCGCGGGGGCAGCGCGGTGCATCGGGGCCTCCCGGGAGCCATATAGGCAGCCTTGTGATGGATTGAGGTGGGCAGCAGCTTAGACAGCTACACCGGTGAACATTGTGTCCTTTTGCGTTCAGTCCTTATATGGTCTTTTCCACTTTTTCCGCACAACTCACTTGTCGTTCTCATGCTACCCGACAACTCGACAGACCGTCTGTGGAAATTTTGTTTGTTTTACCCCTCCCACACGCTTTATTTTATATATATATATATATATATATATATATATATATATATATATGCATATATATGCATACACACACACATATATATATATATATACACAGATATACACACACACACACACACACACACTGTATTTAAAAAACAAAAACTGCAGTGTCACGAGACCCTAGAAGGTGAGCTGCGATACACACAGTGGGGCAACACTATATGGGATGCATATGATTACATTGGTCAACAGCAAATTTGAATCAGAGATGGCATCAAGTTATTTTTGATTCCCAGTGAAAAAAAAAATAATTTTACAGTTTTTTCAACTCACACACTCTCTCTCTCTCTCTCTCTCTCTCTCTCTCTCTCTGAACCGTTGCCAGCCAATCGCAGGGTACTCAAGAGAAGAACAATTGTTCGCACTTATATATATATATATATATATATATATATATATATATATACACACACACACACACACACACACACCCTATATATAAAAAGTGTTGTTATAGTGATGAACAACAGAAGATGCAGACAATTGCTGTCAACGCTTTTGGGGACAAAGCAAATCATGACACTTGTCAAAAGACTACTTCATCGGTAGCACATTGCAAGCCACCCCAAGATGTTCTTGACACTGATGTGTTCTGTGCGACCTGCTGAAGATTCTGATTTTATATATATATATTTATATGTGTGTGTGTGTGTGTGTGTGTGTGTGTGTGTGAAATAAAATAAACACCAGAGTGCTTTAAAGAAACACTAACTATAACTACAACAGAAATGTCAATGACTTTCATCTCCATCCATCCATCCATCCATTTTCTGATCCCCTTTATCCTCACAAGGGTCGCGGGGCATCTGGAGCCTATCCCAGCTGTCTTTGGGCAGTCGGCGGTTGCCGGTTGCCAGCAAATCGCAGGGCACACACAGATGAACAACCAACCGCTCTCACACTCACAGTAGGGACAATTTAGAGTGTTCAATCAGCCTGTCATACATGTTTTTGGAATGTGGGAGGAAACTGGAGCACCCGGAGAAGCCCATGGAGACACGGGGAGAATATGCAAACTGTGTGTGGAACAGGAAGGCCGGACCTGGAATCGAACCCGAGACCTCTGCACTGTGAGGTCGATGCACAAACCACTCCAGCCCCTGGGTTTCATCTTTGTCAGTTAATTTCATACATGACCTTTCAGGGGTTCATTTGAAAAGAAAATAATGAATCAAGGTCAAAGAGACACCGGGAGTTACTTTAGACAATACTTGATAATGCAACCTTTTCTTCCTTTTGTTGCACTCAACAAATAATCCATAATGTATGTCCTGATAAATTGGAGTCAGAGACAATATTTTACTTAATTTCCAATCTTAAAAGGAAATACCGTAAAGGAACACCCCTTTGAGGATGTTTCTCTCCTAGGTATGAAGTAAATAAAATAAAATAAATAAATAACTTGGCAGACTTTATTTGTAGTTTGAAGTCGAAAGAGCTGAGCATGAAAAATCAGCGCGAGGGCACTCTCGATCTGGCTCCTTCACTTCTACTTGTGTCATCAAGTCACCTGCAGCACTCTTATTTAGATGCCACGTCGATTCACATGGGCACCCACAGGAGAACTACACTCATCTTGCCCGAGTGCCCCCCTTTAAAATGTTTCTTCGAGTATCACAGTCTGGAAAATGGAACATCTCGGCTACATCCTTTCTAAATTACCCTGCAGATTTGCACCTTTACAAATACAAGCAAGCCTACTGTTGTTTTTGCCAGAATAATGAAGCCAGGGCCTTGTATAATGATGATTAAAGAGACTTGCACGCATTGAAGTTTTATCAGCAAAACAACATAGGATAATTACAGTATAGGTAATGAAAACAAACCTGGGAGGAGAGATCTAGGAGGCAACGCGCATTAAACTCAGACCAGAATAGCAGCAGATTCATCCAAAGATAAGAATGGAAAATGAGGAACTGCAGGGCAATAATTCACAGCGCATATAGATTTTCCACCTAGAAATGGAGCTGAATATAGCGTTCACAAATTCACACACTTTTTTTTTTTGTTGCTGTCAGTCCGTGCGGTATGAACATTTGCAGATCTGCTTTCTTTCACCAGGTGATTTGGATCTGATAGTGTGGGGTCTCGAAACCATGGGGATTAGGCTTGTGAACACTAATTACCAAGCCTGTCAACTCCCAAGGCCTGCAGGATTCAGATAAATGAAGTCGGAATACTCTGTGGCGAACTCACACATGCGGCCTGCCGTTTGGTGATGCCAGATGAATACAAGCAGCTGGTTCTGGATGGATGCCAGCTTAGAAAATTCAATTTGGAGAGCACTGGTCAGTCACTAATGAGCCATCAACTCAGATGTTACATGGCAAAAGGAGGCTTTTTGCAATGTGCACTAATCTCTGTTGAAGACCATGACAGTAAGTGCAACGCCCCATCGTATGAGCTTCAGTTTGTGGCCTTCGACTGTTATATATATTCTGTGTTTCACTGAATTTCTTGAACGTCTCCATTAAATGGTAGTTCAGTAGAGCGTGTCATGTGGTGGTGTTGGTGGTTTACCGCTTCACCGTTGTTCGAGGCTTTCAATAAGTGGCACGTTTTCTCTTTCTAGCATTCAGGAAAGTTCCGTACTAACAAAAGACCATAAAATATGCTAACAATTAACAACATGCACTGTGTAGCTGTCGGATGATGACTTTGTGTGCTGCCAAGCACTGCATTACCATTTGCCAAAAAGGAATAAAAGACACTGTGCTCGTTGCCAATTTGTGTTTTGTTGTTTATTGTAGTGCATCGGAGCCAGTAAACTCACTCTCACTCACAACCAAACTTCTTAACATGTGCAGTGGGATAGAAGGACTACTGGCGCATTAACAGCTGTATAGTTTTTGGGAAATTGTATTTATTTATTTATTAGAAGTGCGGAATAGTGCTTCGACTGAGTCCACAGCCGCAGTATATCCTACAGAGCTTAAACAGTTGCTGTCGATACGCCACGTTTAGAGATTTGAAGGATCCAGTGGGGTTCTGCTCACCCTCGGAGCTTAGTCTCGTAGCCGCTTTGCATCAAGAGGCAGACCTAACTTTTCAAATCTGGTGGATAACAGTCTTATAGGAATAGTACTATACTATATTTTGTTGTGTAGCAACAACAGTTTTTGGCATCAGTTTTAAATAAGATGGCAACATTTAGAACGTTCATTCAGGCAGTCACATGACCACACTCGCTCTCTGTCAGATGAGGTTATTACGCCGTGGCATGAGCACAAACAAAGATAAGTAATTCTTTTGTGTCATGAGGATTACATTTATTGTTTTTCAGTTAAAGTGATATTTCTGAGCAATATTTGAATTTGCACATTGGCATTTTATGGATTTGTCTAGTTAATGTTAATGACTATGATTACTCAGTTTGGTAACTGTTAGAGGAATTTATGAGCAAAATTGTATCATGTTTAAAGTTTCATTTTAAGTCGGTCACATCCAAATCGTTTGGGTGCGTATACAGCACCCCCAAATGCCTGTACACAAAGGCGCCGGCCACCTGGCCGGAGGGCCGTTGGAGTCCACAATTAGCACATCAATGTAGGTGGGCGATCACAGGGGAGAGGGCGAAACTCGGTCACAAAAGGGGAATGAATAATTCGGGAACAGCGGTTGAACAACAAAAGACGATTTGAGAACACCCGCCGCGCCCAGGCGACATTGGCCATCCACAACGTCTGCGACATGTTGGTTCATCGTAGACCAGACAGAAAGGCGCCAACGTACTGGTGGTTCAAAGCTTAAACACAGGTAACCAATCACTACCGAGGGGCCGGACCGGGGGTGCGGCATGCAAATATCGGGGGCAGTGTTTTTCTTGTATTTTGCATATGTTACAATAAAAGGTCGAACTCGCGGAGGGCGGGCTGGGAGTGTGATCACGGAGCAACTAAACCGTCGTTCGCTCTCAGAGGTCCGCTTCCGTCGACATTGAAGACAATTTCCTGTGTGCCGAGTCGTTTTTTAACTTTGTCCGAGAAAAATCTCTGACAGAAACTTGGCGTTGTCGGCAGGATGATGCGCTTGTTCGAACGGATTTGAGCTTGTTTGTTGGACTCTCCGATTTCCTCCGGTGGACGATTCGTGGCTGATCGCGCGTTTTGCGCCTCAAAGACCAACCAGACCCCGTGGAAACTTTTCCTGGAGGAGCCAGCGCGCACCGGACGCCGTGGGAACGAGCAAACGCCATCATCCAGCGGACCTGGGATCGGCTCGGCATCGGGACAATTGTCGGAAAATAAGGTCAGTCGGCGTGGTGGAGTAACCGTTGCGTAGTCGGTTATCTCCACTGAGTGACGGAATTAGACGAGTTAATGCCGAAAAGTAGTAGGCTAGCTCGAGTACCGTTTTGTGGTTAGCGGTACGGGGGAAGTTCGATTCCCACGGGACACAGAGCCCAAGCGCATCTGTGAGAGCATTGGCTCATTTAGATACCGTTTCTTGCTAAGCATAAACGGTAAGGAAGCGCTGCCTTCCTGCAGAGGTTGACCACCTCGGCGTATGTTTATGTCTAACGTTGTAAGCGTATGTTGCGCGTATTGTTTTTGTGTTAGTGCGTAAGTGTGATTGGCGATCACGCTATTGTTTCCTTTCGGGTAACGACCCAGAACTAGATCGCGACCTTTTTTGTGTGTAAAATACCTGTAAACGCTTCTGGCTGTTGCTAGGCAACATGGCGACACGGAAGTCATCGGGCTGCTGGCGTTTGAGCGGAACGCGACAGACGACAGCACGTCACGATGTAGAAGCGTTAGTCGAAAACACACGTTTGGCTGAAATTGACTACAGAGGGTCAACGCGATTCGTGAAAAAGTGGAAAAAGAAATACGGTTTCTCGGGAGACGTTAATGATTGCGATGAGTTGGAAACAGTGTTGGGCAAACTAACGCTAAAAGACAAAGAAAAGCGGAAAAATAATGAACACGGAAAACAATGGTATAAGTGTAAAATCCTCGTTGAAAGGGCCAGACAAATACGGGTGAAAAAGGCGAAAGACAAACTTCAGAGGCTAGATGAGGATTTAATTGCAGCGGCTGCTGCAACGCGACCCTCAGCCGCTCCAGCGGCCGCCATTTCGGGAGGGCTGTACCCGGCTCTCCCCCCGCATTCGAGAACTACCGCAAATGATTGGGGTAAAGATAACCCGTTACAAGCTTACCCCATGGTTGAGATGCCGGGGGCCGGGGGTGAGGGATCGATACACCTCTACCGGCCATGGACGCCGCCGAATTCGAGACATCGCGCGTCACTTCCAAACCGAAAGACGACCCGGACGAGTTCGTGAAAGAATTATCGGATTTGGTCCATAGTCACAGGCTTAACGCGAGTGAACTTTTGAAATTGCTCTCATTAACTACCAGTTCTAAGTTTGGCGCAGTTGTGGGCAACTTTAATGGTAAAAAAGCTGCGGGAGGTTATCTGTGCTATGATGAACTCACGCAGCTAGGGGACCCTTGACCAAATTATGGAACGTTGCGCCAAGGCGTACGAGCGGACGCAAGATCCAAAACAAATTGCCACATGCATTCAAAAGGCTGACGAAACTACGGACGATTTTTTCCACCGTCTGCGGACAGTGTTCAAAATACACGGCGGTATTCCTGAGACACAATCAGACTTGTTCAATTCGCATTTAAAACAGCATTTGCTGAACCAAACACATCCTGATGTTATCCAATATGTCAAAAGACATAATTTGAATTGGCCAACATGTCCGATCGATGAGGTTTTGAATTATGCACGGAATTTCGAGCGACTTGAGAATAAAAAAAAGAAGACAGGGAGTCATGTGACCAACATTTATTACGCCGCAAAAAGCCCACGCACACACATGAAAACCCCTCCTTTTGAAGGTAATAAACGAATAAGGTCGTTTGCTCCCTTCAAATTAACTCCTAGGGACCAAAAACGTTTTGTTGAGGGCCGATGTTTCCTTTGTGGGCAAAAGGGTCACATGGTAAAAGAATGTAGACAACGGCGCAAGGACAGGCGCGTGCGGGAGCGTGATAGTAGCACGGGCACCTCCTCATCAGATGAGGAGGATTTACGAACAACACGGAATAAAACAGAGGGGGTAGCTATGACAGCAGTTAAGGCCTCTGCGCCTTTGTTTGAAACGCCCGCCTCAAGTGAGGACGAGGGTGACATCTCAGCCGATAGCAATCATGTTTTTGACACGGAAAACTACCTGCTGAGACGTCAAACCTCTCCCATGACTAAGCCAGAAATGACGCTGATGGTCGAAGGAATCCCGACTGTTTTCCTTGTTGATACCGGTGCAGACATCACCGTCCTCGGTCGGTGGGATCGTGATACTGTGAAGCCAGGCGAGCGCAAAATTTGCATGAAGGGAGCACATGGTTCCGTGCAGCCCCTGATGTTATCGCATACAGTAACCATCACTTCCCCCACAAACCCCGACCGGAAGGCACTCGTTGAAGCTGCGTTAAACCCTCGTTCTCCGCACAATTTACTGGGACGAGATGCTCAAACGCAACTCGAGATTTACACCATCGTAAATCACAAGGGCCAGGTCGAAGCCCGCATGGGGAATAGTCAAGATGATGCTCGCTATTTTTGGACACTCGATTTACCGAACGATGACGTAACGCGGATTTCCGAATGTCTAGTTCGATTGGCAGGTACCAAATTAAAGCCAGGAGGTAACGTGCAAACGGCGAACAACTTGCACGTGACCATAAGACGTAAGCAGACACCGGGACCAGACCCAGACTACACAAAAGTCTTTCTGGGCCTGGAACCTCAGGGCATTGTTATTGAACATGTGTATTGGAAAGATCAGTGGTGTTTCGCCACAGCGCGGGTGGGAAGGGCTGTCAAGCCCCTCCTCGCACAAGGGCAATACATTTACATACCGCTCGGCAAACCAGAGCAATGTGAATGGAAAACCATGAATAACCTTGCCAGCTCCGTTCCAAACCACCTGTGGAGTCCCTCCCCCACCAATCCGGGGTGCGAGGAAACACAGGATGGCTGGGTGCGTCAATACATCAATTGGAATGTGATGACCACTCTGGCCGTTCATTTCAGCTAACAAATTGCAAGAATATGTGACGTACTAGCAATAGAGGCGTAGAGCACGACACATGATGATTTGAAAATTAAGACAAATTTTAGCACTTCACACAGAACGAAAATATCGGACAAATGAGAGAGCAAAACCAGACTCAGGGTTAAAGAAATTGGAAGACGGGAAACTGCAAGGTTGACACATGGCTTGTCACATGTGTCAACAGGGGGGATGATAGCACAGGTGCACCAATATTATAACACACATGGGTTTACGCACTTTAAAATTTTTAAATTTTCTGTTGACGTTGTATAATCTGTGAAACGATACTGTCTTGTCTTTGTTTATGTATGGGTTGAACTGTCTTTGAGCGCTCGCGATGATTCGGGAACTGTCGTGAAAGCATTGTGCGAATTGTTGTACATTGATTTGAAGCGACACTGTGCGTACCACCCGCAATCGGCTGGATTTGTGGAACTGTCAAAGCCAGGCTCATTAAAACAATGAGAGAGACTAAAAGACTATTTGATCAGAAAGAGATGCATAGGCACAATGACTTGCCAGAATGTTCTGCTCCACAGACTCGCCAGGTCCGGAGTGGTGATCAGAATTTCCTCAAGGTGCTGAAAAGCCTTCTCTGGGACAGTGAACGCTGGAATGGCCCCTCCCAAGTGATTGCAGCAACAAAAACTGCGGTCGAGGTCGAAGGACGCGACGGCTCGATCCACCAGTCGCAGTGCAAGCTCCTTCGGTTCGAGGTTGAGGGGCCTAGCGACGCCAGTCCCAGGAAGGAGAATCAGCACCTAAGTCCAAGTGCGCTGACCTTGCGCGCAGCCAAAAGACCACAGGAAGGGCAATCAAGCGTTGCCTATGCATCATCAGCATCATCGGCATCATCCTCATGTGCCTAAGAGCAGTCAAGGTGGGCACACAGGCCCACGAGAGGAGTGACTTGCCTCATGGGATTCAACGTCGGGAGGCAGGAGCGACGATTGTGTATTTGTACCTTCCTGTTTTTGTGTCGCTTGTGGGATCCCATTGGTCAGAGGTTGGTTGTGCTGCCAAATTCATGGATGCTATCAAAGTGAAGTGGCGGCTCAGCTGACTGTGGCCATGTCGCAGTACCAACAGGTGCACACGGAGTCTGACGAAGATTACTTTAACACTGATTTTGACGATGTTTTACTGTAACCTTTTGATGATGATTTACTGTAACCTTATGTAAGCCCGTATGATGACTTCACAGAAAGGCATTGCAGATGTGATTGTTTGATGTTTTGGGTTGGCTTACTTTGTACATAGTTTAGTTAGTTAGTAGTTAGTATACAGGTAGATTAGGTTTTTGATTTTCATTTCATGTGTGTTTAGATTAGGTTTTTAATTTTCATTTTATGTGTGCTTAGATTAGGTTTTTGATTTTCATTTCATGAGTGTTTAGGTTAGATTTTGGGTTCCATTTAAGGTGTAGCCATTGCCCGGGAAGGGTTTTCTGTCCTGATCTTGTTACACCCCCATCCTCCTCAGGACAGTTTTTCCTCCCACCCGTGCAATTGCATCTCAATGTCACCTGGGCGTTAGAAGAAACTTTAATTATGATACAGAGGTGGGAATGTTAGAGGAATTTATGAGCAAAATTGTATCATGTTTAAAGTTTCATTTTAAGTCGGTCACATCCAAATCGTTTGGGTGCGTATACAGCACCCCCAAATGCCTGTACACAAAGGCGCCGGCCACCTGGCCGGAGGGCCGTTGGAGTCCACAATTAGCACATCAATGTAGGTGGGCGATCACAGGGGAGAGGGCGAAACTCGGTCACAAAAGGGGAATGAATAATTCGGGAACAGCGGTTGAACAACAAAAGACGATTTGAGAACACCCGCCGCGCCCAGGCGACATTGGCCATCCACAACGTCTGCGACATGTTGGTTCATCGTAGACCAGACAGAAAGGCGCCAACGTACTGGTGGTTCAAAGCTTAAACACAGGTAACCAATCACTACCGAGGGGCCGGACCGGGGGTGCGGCATGCAAATATCGGGGGCAGTGTTTTTCTTGTATTTTGCATATGTTACAATAAAAGGTCGAACTCGCGGAGGGCGGGCTGGGAGTGTGATCACGGAGCAACTAAACCGTCGTTCGCTCTCAGAGGTCCGCTTCCGTCGACATTGAAGACAATTTCCCTGTGTGCCGAGTCGTTTCTTTAACTTTGTCCGAGAAAAATCTCTGACAGTAACTCAGTATTTGAATAGTTTTTTATGCTGAAAACATCTACTCACTCTACAAATTACTTGGAGGATTGCATTTTACTTTTAATTGACCTGGATTATTCTCGAGTTACATTTCGGTACAATTTGTGGGTACTGTGCCCGCCTCTGCGTACAATGAGGGTAAGTGGGATAAAAGTGGTTGGAAAAACATTCAAAACGTGCTGGCTGATAATGCTGATAATTAAGGGATACTATAATTAGTGCCACACGCTTTTGCAGTTCGGTTTTCATAAAAAGGAAACGGAACACCAACCCAGTTTTTAAAAAGAGATACAGGAAAAGTTGAAATATATACAGATGCTGTTGTAACAGCATTGGCCTCTGCAATTATTTCAGTATTGAAGGCTCCAACAGAAATCACAATCTGAGTGTGTTGTGTATGTAGTGTTAAAAGCAAAGGTAGCAGGGGGTTCAAGTGCTTTTAGGAATCCACCCAAGCAATTACGGCAAAGAACGGTTGAATAAAAGGCTACATTCGTCTCTCGGTGAATGCACTAGACATGTTCTAGTTATTAGAACATGTCAAGATCTCAAGCTAAATGGAAAAATCTTAGAAAACAAACTGCTATTGGCAGCTTACCCCAAATGCAGCTTCACTCTGACTTCGCCTTTATTGTATGATGTGTTTGAAAGCCAGATTGATCTGTATAATAAATCACAGACACCTGTGACGTGAACAGGATAGGCAACCTTCAGATATTTCCAAGGGAGTTTAATCACAGACACATGTAGAACCCTCTAAAGTATCACACATAAAGGTCAAATTTCCAAAGTCAGCCTCTCAGGAGGAAGAGCGCAAACGCCTTTTCCTTGTCTCACCTTTTTACACTGATGTTCAATAATCACAAGAATCTTGACAAAAAAAAGAGAGGTGAAAATTCCCCAACACAAATCTTGTTACGCGCAAACCAAAATATAGTGACATATAAGTAAAGTGGTCATAGCAAAAAGTAAATTCTTGACATTTCAGTTATGACACCAACCAATGTTGGATGTGTGTGAAATGTGTAAGAGACTGCAAAACTTTGGTCTTTGTTGCTGTGTAGCCTTCGGGTCTTCTGCCCTTGATGACATTGCTATCAGATTGCTGTCGGATTGCACAAAATGGCCATTGGTGAAAGATGAGTGTGAGATATGTGAACTCTTCCATTTGAGGCACGGCTGTCTCTGTAGATAGCCGTTTCTTTAATGGTCTTTGATGATTTGCTGGGAAATTAGTTGAAATGATTGTTTGTCTCTCTTGACACTATTTTGTTGTCCAGAGCAAGTCTAGCACAAAGTGCAGTCTAACTGTGCGCATTCATGGAATTGTAGTTCATTTGGCATTAGCATAGAAGGGCGCACTTAGAAATGGGCGTTTGCGCCGTCGTGGGACAGAACATAGCTGTCTTAATTTCTGTCCAATTAAAGTGGCTCTTCTCATTCCCTTGAAATTTAGAGGAGGTGAGGAGCACGTTCTAACATGGTGGAAGCATAACATACTTCACAATGACAAAAATGAAAAATCTAAACACAACCTGAGCATTAACCATGCAAAAAGTGTTTTTTTGGTATGCAGATGCATTGTCACTGAAGATAATGATTTAGAATCAGAGTGCTCAACCTTTTTTGACCAAAGATCTACTTTTAGAGCAACCTAAAACGGTGATCGACTCGCACGCACACATGCACACCATGATAAGCAACAGCCATAACAGCCCTTAACATCAACAAAACAGAAAACTAAAGTAGATACAAGAGTTTGTGAAAATGAAATCACGGCCTACCTCAGTGGGAGACCTGACACGGAGGCATGGGATGCACTTTTGCAGCGTGCTAACTGCATCAACATCACTATCGCAGCTCACGTTACCGTTTTAAAATACTTCTCCTAGCGCTCCAGATTCCCATTCTTTGCCAGTGCCATCGGTGAATTGCAGATGAAACAAACTTTGACTGAGATTAATAAAATAAAATAAAATAACAAAGATATCCCACAACAGCTCAGATCACAAGCTGCAATTGCACACTGCTGACCGCTAACAACTTCCGGTGATGCAGGTCACGCGCCAGCATTGTTAAAGGTGACCTGATTTTTAAAGATTTTACTGTATTCTTTTAAATACTTTTTTGTGTAAGTGAAACTGATAGGATGCTTAGGGTGCATTGCACACTGACACAAAAATATGTAATACTGTATTAATAACAATGTAATTTTAATAACACACACACAGACACACTAATCCCCCCCACCCCACACACGGGCTAGCAGTCGATCGTGACCCCTGATTTAGAGCTTTCTTGGACAAACGTTTTGAGTGGGCTCGCTGTTATTTTACACTCTGTATATCATCGTTGTCCTGTGGAAAACATATTTGTCTATTTTTGCCATGAAAAAAATGGTTTACATTAATGGGCTATTCTCCCTCCCATTAACATAAAAAAAAATGGGCATACATGTATTTCACATGACTGTGATGATATTCCCCCTTAAAAATAGAATGCATTTCTTGAAGGAGATGAATTATCTTATGTTTTAATTGTATTATTTTTTACCTGAAACAATGGAAATAAGTATATTAGTCCCGGTTAAGCCACTCTATTAGTTCTTCAATCCAGTGTACTTGTAATAAGACATTTTTGTAACAACACCAACTTATGCACCAGAAACCCATTCAGTATCTGTGAGAGATGACCAATCCAAGCTGTGACGTTAAGCATAACGTTTGTTGTTCACGGTTGCCTTGCTTCTAGATGCTGCCAATTTTTTTTCCTTTAAAAATATCATTGCTCACCAGAGAAACCACAGTTATGTCAGAAGGTGCCCGGATGATATATTCCAAGCAAGCAGTCCTCGGCATTAAAGCAATTTTCTGTCAGTTGGAAGAAGTGGCACTCAAGTACGACTCTTAAGCTAAAGGAAATTGGATTTCTCTTTTTCATGGTTTTTGCATTAAAAGTTCTCTCACCCTCCCCCAAGTTGTTTTCAAAGCCCCAGTTACTTTTGTTTCACATCATTTTGTGCACTTGTGATGAAATGCAACAACAGCTGTAGCTTGTCGAGTCTATGTGGAGGGGAAAAAAAAAGCAGAAGGTCGCTTTAAATGTTTTCTGCAGTGCAGAGAAAGTAATTCGAAGTAGCTACTTAAATGAGGGCAATTATGCTTACTCTGTGCTCTATATTTGTTTCTTCTCCTTGGGATTTTTTTCTGTCTTATCTTACATACGTTAACCTTGTAGAGTGTATTGCTATGGTGAGCCAGATTGTCTCAGGTTAATCATTGAAAGACATGCTGCACTTGATGTCAATTTGTGGAAGAATAACACAGAAGTTGGTCCCATTCTTGTTTGTTTTTCAGGAGCCATTAAAAAAAAAAAAAAAAAGATAGCTAATAAAAACACAGTCACACATGACTGTTACAAGACAGCTTTAGCACCGAAAACATAAATCTAATCATTTCAGTTGTTTATGGATGTCAAATATTTTGAAATTATTTACTGGGCTTGTTTGTTCTGACCGCGACCCTGGTGAGGATCAAGCGGTTCAGAAAATGGATGGATGGATGGATGGATGTTTGTTCTGATTGCTTGAGCTTGAATATTACATGTCAATGCAATATAGTGAACACCTACCTATTCAAAAATTCACTCATTTGCCATTTTTCTTTAGAACCAAACCTTCGCTATTTGCTGGAAAAAACTCACTTATTTGTGTTTTTATCTTCATATCCTAATGCCACAAAATGATGTCAATGCCTTGGCTAATAGGGATGAAGTAATTAGTATCGAGAAAGAATGTTGAAGTGATACACCTTAACTGAGAGACGACCACCTCTGGATCCTGGGAGGAGCTAACTTTGGCCTGGGTTTTTGGAAATTACACACAGCTCTAACCGCATGTGCATGTAAACACAATCTGCCAGTACATTGAGGGTGATGAGTTTAAAATTATTGTTTTGGGATCATCGTTGTCATGTTCCGTATTTGGCAGCAGGTGGCAGGCATTCATTTCTGCTGCCTGCGCACCTGCTGCCTATTTGTCGGCGATTGCACCTGCTATATCTAGGCGCTCCGGCTGTCGACTCATTGCCGGAGTATTGTATGCCGCGCCACTGCTGTTGCCCATATATTTAAGCGTTACTCGAGTATTATTGCTGTTTATTCTATTATCGTCGTCGCGTTAAGTAGATTCAAAGTGCAGGCTTTATCTTGTGTTTTAGTCCACTCATTTCCCTTGCCGTTTTTTGCAAGCATGTTTATGGTTTTTTCTGGTTCTCGTTATTGACCAGCACTTTCTGTTTTCCATTAGACGGAGTTTTTGTTTATAATAAATATTATTTTGAGACGGAGTTCCTTGTCAGTGTCTGCTATTTTTGGGATCCACTTATTCTCGTTTTTTATGTTACGTACGAAGCGGTTCCTTTCCCGCTTTGTACGTAATGTGACAATAGTATGTGTTATATTAACAGTATAAACTATTAGTATACTGTAGGCTCGGGATCGGAAACTTAAATGCTGGAGGGGGCCGCGATTTTTTATCAGTGCTACTGGAGGGGGCCAGTGAACCACACACTTCCTAGCCAAAATGCTATTTCAAATGTGGACAAAATATATGTGTATTTGTGCAAAAACACGCGCTCTTCATATATTTCATTTTTGGTAATCTATTCAATTCATGTGTAAAAGAGCCAACACAGGTTTTGACGCAATCAACAAAATAACCACACGCTGTTTTTGTTGTTGTTGTTGTTTTTTATCCCAGTGAAACGAGCTGTTTTGCATAAAAATTAACATTCAAGGATGGCACAAAACTTCAAGAGTCAAGATCAAGAAACCAATATTAAGTGCAAAAACTCATTTTATACATTTTTTTTCACAAAAACAAACTCACTCAAAATTTCAGAATTATTGTGGTGCTATGTTTGTCCATATTGTCAACATAATATGTTGCACCCATGATCTCATTAGTGATAATGAAATAGACTGACAAGGTTATTTGGTAACCTAAAGGGGGGAAAAAAACGTACAACTTCTGGAAACAAAAACAGCTTGAGTCAAACGGCTCTTCAACAAGCACGTTTTTGTCTGGAGTAATGAACCATAGATTTATCTAGGTGGGTGTGCAGCCCAGCGGAATATATGGAGCATATGTGCAGCTACTCAAGTCGCTTTTTGGCAGAGGCTACAGGCTATCATTCTTCTGCTTTTTTTATTTCCACTATGGAAAAATCAATTAATCCCGCAACCTCTGAATCTGGAAGCAGCCTCCCTCTCTTTCCTGTCAACCCACCCCTACCTGAAAGGAGTGTAATGACCCACTTTCTCCTTGTCCCCCCGGCAACTCTGTTGCTCACCGCGTTTGACCGCCTCACCGTGGTCGACTACTGTGTGCAGCTGCTGTTAATTTACAGGCGCGCCGTTCGCCTTTCTTCCCCCGCTTTGAAGCATATATGACTAATCACAGCAGCCATTTCAAACAACCTGAGCTCTCGGTGGCAATAAATCACGTTGATACGTGCTACTGCACCGATAATAGAGTCACGCTCATGGGGGAAGAATAGAACAGGTAACTTTTGAGAGCTGTTGGGTAGCAAGGCATTGTGACATTAACTCTTGGAGCGGGACATGTTGTTTGCTGTTATGATCCAACCAAAATCAAAGCGAAAACAACAAAGGCTTGTATTGTCTCCGAGCAACAGCCAAGGGGAATATGACGCTTCTTCCTTGCTCTCAAAAATGTATTTTGCTATCTTCTTTTCAAACCATTTTGACGATTACATACAAAATCCACAGCGTTCTCCATAAAGGCGACATATAAATAAATACACGGTAGGGGATACACACTTCTTAAAAGTAACAAATTATGCTTTTTTTTGCGCGATTGGACATATTTCCCAGATGTCTTGGAAGATACTGTTCACAAAATATCCCAAGAATCAAGAATTAGAACTTTTCTCGTCTGCTTTTTACATGATAGTTTCGATTCGCCTGTTTTGAGGTGGTGGTCCTGTTTTACACCACTGCACATCCCACCCGCTGTGCTGCGGGGCCAAGGCCGAGTGTGGCTTTTATTACCATGACGACTAGACAGAGCAAGGGACTTGCGCGATCGGCTGCTTCTTGCAGGAGCCTACAGTCTGAAGAGAAATGAGAGCAACCATAAAGACATTAAACACACCGATTGTATTTTCCCTTGCGGAGGCAGCACTTCATCACCAAGCTTCCGGATGACACATCTCAACAATTTGGTATATATTTGTAAAAATAGGAAGATTACAAAGGATTTACTTGGCTGTGTAAATTTTGTATTTGATGGATGGGCAGACACTCCTGAAATCAAAATATTAACTAATGTACGACTGTATACAGAACACAATTTAAAAGTCCATTTTGCATAACAGAATCATCAATAGATTTTTGTTTGTTTAAATGCTCGTGAGGTATTCATTAGCCGAGTGGCGCAGGTATGCTATGTTTAACGGCTTTATAGATTACACCTAAACGGCACTCTTGAGTGAGCCCCAGACTATTAAAGCTTTCTTTGCCATGCCACAGGGTATCTTAACAAGGGCCACGAAGTCTAGTGCTCATTAATCCAATTTTCTGGTCTGAAACCAAATCTTTAAAGGGTGAGCTACTGCAGCAATTTTTTCAACATATTTGGCAACCATATTATCTAAGTTCCAAAAGCCCTCCTCAAGTCGATATCCAATAAATGCTGTCTACAAGTGTTGGGACAATTACGGTGTAAAGTAGGGTTGATAATGGAAGTCTCTGTTGTCATATTCCATGGCAATTGGAAATAATGAAAATATGCAATACATAAAAATTGAATCACGTCAGGCAATCAAGCAATAACCTGTCCTTGGAGGTGACTGTGATCCGCCAAATTCCGGTTTACTCGACTGTTTTCTGTTGTGCTTGATGCTTTTCTCTGCCAAATATGGCGCCCATCTGATGACCAATCAGATTTTATTCAGATGTACTGAATGGACCTACTTATTTTTGCTGTAAAGATGTGGATTTGAATGCCACTCAAACCTGTTATAAAAGTGCAGCATTTCGAGAGTCAAATGCATTCAGCGGCAAAGACCTCGAAAAAGATACTACGCCGTGACTACATACTGTGCCATAAAAAAAAAAAGTGACCTCCATTATAAATACGTCTTCTTGTCACACTGCTGGTTTTTGTCAGGTCCATCTCCAAATTAAAAAAAAAGAGCGCACTCTGCCATTCAGGAGCCAAGTCGCATTTAGGAAACAACTGTAAAGGCTGCTATTTGGAACGTTTAGACGCAAGACCATAATTTGTCCATAAATTGCAATCAGGATTTTTGATAGCCTGACGATAATTGAACTTCCTGCGGTTCAGAAGGGCAAAAAAAAGCTTCACGGGTTTAAATGGCAAAAATCCTTTGCAATGTGCTCATGTCCTTGTGTTTGTTTTTGCCATTGGATAGCGTCGGATTCAATAACTTACACTGATGGGTCCACATTTTTAACCCTTTGATGCACAACATGGGTCAAAAGTGACCCGGCTGAGTTTTTATTTTCAATATCTTCGCAGTGAATTAATTTCATCATTCAGCATTCAAGGTATTCCTCAATTAACTTGTTTATGACCATCAGACACAATTGTTTTATGTTTTCCTTTCTTACTTTTTGAATAAATAACATTTTTATGTCACTACCCTTCTAATGCGCAACATGGGTCTAAAATGACCCATATTCATTTTCTGTTATTTCATGCATTGCTGAGTTTTTTTTATGATATAACTATAATGTACTCTTCCAAATATGCAGAAAATATTTTGTTTTTGATTACCACTGATCATTATTTCCACGTTTCCTTTCTTATGGTATGAATAAGCACAGCTTTTGTATTTCTACCTCAAGTTGGCACACATGGGCCAGAAAGACCCACGTTGATTTACTAGCTATTGCCTTTGGAGAGAAAAGACATTTCACAGCTCTGCACAAGTCTCTTTGCCCATCTCTAATTCATGTAAGGTAAGTATTGTTTTTCAATTGCTCTAACGTTGCCTCAAAAAATATTTGATGACAATTGTGAATTGCACATATTTGATTCGGTTTAGTCTACTTTGAACGTGAGTCGATTCCTTGTTAGAAAGTTACAGGTAAAATTGTTTAGCTAGCTCAGTCGCTGTAGTGGTGTTTGCTAGTAGTGGTGGGGGATGCTGACATATTTTTTTCATTGGGGTTAGCTAAGTCACCAAAATAAATCTGTATGTGTATGCATATTGATGTGGATCAGAAAACATTGTAATGCTTTTGTTTTTCTTTATCTAGAGTATTGCTGTTTGCAGATTTACTGTTGAGGTTGTAGCAATGCTGCAGCAAGAACCAGATGAGGAGACAATTTTTTTTTTCTGATTCAGAGCCTGACATTTCTGATGATGAAGAATCCAGAATATTTGCTAAAGAGTCAAGCCGGAATTGTGGATGTGTCTAGAAATCCAGCTTTCCTGCATGAAGACTCCTCTCATGACACAGTAGATTCCTCTAATCAATCTTCTGGAAAGGAAACTCAAACTCAGTCCAATAGACTGAGTAAAAATGAATCTTACTGGAATGAGAATCCATCCACTCATGGCAGAACAAGAAGCCACAAACATCCTGAGGAGTTGTCTGGACCTCCTCTTGGAACATCAGCTGTTTCACCAAAAGATGCCTGGATGTTCAACATCATTGAGGAGGATCCCAAATGCACCAACTTAGAGGGACAAAGAACCGAAACACTGACAAAGAAGAATTCATGGCATTTGTCGTTTTGACCCTCGTTGCAGGGCCTGATGCATGCCCAGCAAGCCTGCAAAATATGGGATGAAAATCTTCTGAATCTGTGATGCAAGGTTACCTTATGGAATAGAAGGAACTGTCTTTCACATTCAAAACTGAGCTCAAAACCCACCTATTCAGACTTTCATATTCAACTTAAATCTATTCTTTTATTTTTAATTTCATCTGTGGTTTTATTGTTTGCTCTTGGTTGTTAAGTGTCCTTGAGTGCTGTGAAAGGCGCTTACAAATAAAATGTATTATTATTATTAGTGTCTTGACAGGGAGACAGCCAAGACAGGTGGTTCAAAGAAATTTAGGAGAGAATGTCACACAACAATTATGCAGTGGAATCAGACAGATAGGTGAATATACAGGACAATAGAGAAAGTAAGTTTTAGCACAATGCCTATGTAAAGTGTACTTTTTAAAATTTGATTTCTTTGAGGGCAGAATCGAATAAAATGCTATGCAACCAGTTTACAGTTGTAAAACTACTGATTTAGCTCAACTCACTAGCTGTGTGCTCTGTTCTCAAAGCTGGTTGATAAAATGACAAATAAACACATTGCAAATATTAAAGACACATTTTGGACTCCTTCACTGCTAAAGTAATGACTTGAAGCAAATTATTTTTACAGTTTTAAGTCATTTAGTCACCCTTGGAGCAATGGGTCAATTTTGACCCATGTGTGTAAACTTAATGTAATCATATAACAACTACTTTTGTTCATAAAGTATGAAAGGAAGAATGGAAACAATGATCAGTGGTAATCAAAAACAACACTTGGAATGTCCAATGATCAAATAAATTGATTTCAAAAGATAGAAAAAAAAAAACACTCAGCCAGCATGAAATAACATGGAAAATGAATGCGGGTCATTTTGGACCCATGTTGTGCATTAGAAGGGGTGTGCATATGTTGCGCATCAAAGGGTTAAGAAAAGGTTGAAGACTCAATGCCCATTGTCCAGATCCAGCCTGCTACATTATTTTTTGTGGCCCACTAAAGCAAATAAAGTAAGACTGCTTCACGATGCTTGCTACACAGAATTGGTCTTTTTGTTTTATTGTTTTTGGGCTTGAAATCTTCACTTATTAGTGACCCTCTTTTCATAAATTGAATAATAGTGACAAGCAAATAAGAAGACTTTTTTTCCATCCATCCATCCATCCATCCATCCATCAAATCCATCCAACCATCCATCCATCATCTACCGCTTATCCGGGGCCGGGTCGCGGGGGCAGCAGCTTTAGCAGGGAAACCCAGACTTCCCTCTCCCCGGCCACTTCTTCCAGCTCTCCCCGGGGGATCCCGAGGCGTTCCCAGGCCAGTTGCGTGACATAGTCTCTCCAGCGTGTCCTGGGTCGTCCTCGGGGTCTCCGCCCGGTAGGACATGCCCGGAACACCTCACTAGGGAGGCGCTCAGGAGGCATCCGGATCAGATGCCCAAGCCACCTCATCTGGCTCCTCTCGATGTGGAGGAGAAACGGCTCTACTCTGAGCCCCTCCCAGATGACCGAGCTTCTCACCTTATCTCTAAGGGAGAGCCCGGACATCCTGCGGAGAAAACTCATTTCGGCCGCTTGTATCCGGGATCTCGTTCTTTCGGTCACGACCCATAGCTCATGACCATAGATGAGGGTTGGAACGTAGATCGAGCGGTAAATTGAGAGCTTCGCCCTTTGGCTCAGCTCCTTCTTTACCACGACAGACCGATACAACGTCCGCATCACAGCAGACGCTGCACCGATCCGCCTGTCGATCTCTCGCTCCCTTCTGCCCTCACTCGTGAACAAGACCCCAAGATACTTAAACTCCTCCACTTGGGGCAAGATCTCCTCCCTGACCCGGAGAGGGCACTCCACCCTTTTCCGACTGAGGACCATGGTTTCAGATTTGGAGGTGCTAATCCCCACCATCAAATCAATGTTATTAAAATATATCTAAAAATTATCGATGGAAAGCAATGAAATGTGGCCTGCACTCAAGATGAGTCTGACACCACCGAGATGATATGCAACAAATCAAAGTTTTTCGAACCTTCTCCGCAAAATATCTCACAAGACCTCATCTACCATGTCATCAAAATTAGAGTACAGCTCTTTGTTGTTTTTAATCATTCATTATTTAAAAAATGTTAAACTTATGCAAATCAATAACAACATGAAGCAACCATGCACAGAGAGAACCTTTCTTTTTTTCTTTAAAAACATGTTTGACACTGTTGTCTAAACAGAGCTAATAGTTATTTTGTGATGGATCAAGTTTGACCTTGGAATGATGTTGACCAACCTTATGGATTGTGTTCAAACAGCGAGACTCCACTTAAAAACTGTGTGCATTTAACACGATAGCTGTAATCACAAGGCTCTTTAACAAACAACAAAAACATGGCAGTGGGCAAGATGATCAAAGATGCTACAACGGGAGCTTCATTGATGATGACGGCTCCAAAATCCCACAACAGCAAGTCCAGTCTCCACTGCTTCATCAGCTCTTATCACTTATGCCTGAGAGAAGGTAGATAACTCGTAACGGCATTGCGAGGGCATCCATTGGCCCATAATTGTTCAAACATGGTCTATGTGCCTTGAAGACACAATAAAAGGGGGAGTGATGGTTGGATACAGAGTCACCGAAACACTGGGCTTTGATGAAAAGCTTGTTGTTTTCCATTGCCCCTGGGTGGGCTGCAAGTCAGCACAGCTGACTTTTTTTCTCCAATGATGCGTGGAATTTGCTGTGGGGCAACATATTACATTGTTCCCCTAATGATCTGGGCCTAGGATTTTTCAGATTAGGAAAGTCTTGGGCTATTACATCAAGAGCGCAGCAAATTATAGTTACATACTGTACTGGACACTCAGTCTCCTCACCACTGCTGAAACATAACGTTCCAATTCCAAATGTATCTGAATAGCCTGTATAGTTGTCACTTTGAATTACTGTACATTTAGTGCGCCTCATTGACTGCAATCCTAGAGCCTTTTTCTTTAACGGCTATTTAAGTTCAAGTGTGGGAACCGAAGAACACTTACTGGCAATTTGTTAAATGCCTGATGCGCGTTGAGAGGAAATTTAAATTGCAACTTTTAAAGACGTGGGGTACTCAAGACATAACTAGAAATTTCATCTTTGAACGCAGAGAATGCACACACGCTAGACGATTTGACCAAGACAAAGGACCACACTCAACACATTTGTGAACAAATGATTTCATGGCTCGGAGAAGGCGCACAAACGTATTATTAAATGTTGCTCGGTGTAGTACTTGCACAAGCTAACCCGTACCGCAATGCTGCTTTTATCACACACTCGTTGGTTTTTTCACATGTTCTGCACGATGGTGTTTCTTTCACGCTACTGAGATTTTGATTTGAACTCTGTTTCAATCTGAGGCATGAAGTTACATTCAGTAAAAGCTTCACAGGACAGCAGCTCGGACTTGCCTCAAATTGGGACCCCCTCCCATTCATACTTTCCAGGAGAGGTACATTGTCACATAAAACTAGGCACTCAGATAAAGCGCAAGACTGTTAAAGTTGGGTGTCGTCATAAAATACATTGTCGTTTCAATATTGTTAGTGGCTCAATTTAATATATCATACAGTCTGACCAACATGATACCAAATGTTTAAACAATTTATAGAATGACGAGAACAAGGATCTCTTGTACTTACCTCTTTTGGATAATATATATGTGATTTATTTTAATAATTACAATTTGGGAGTGTACATCCTGATTATTCAGATATATAATGAGGCACAGCAACTGGGTGAGTTTACAGAGTGATTTATTCGCTGTACATCATTAAATGATGCGCTGATGATGATTTGCTTGACCAATGAGCGACCAGCAATTGTTTGCATCACCCGTGTGGCATTGATTTGGCTAGCTTGGGCCGCACCTTGTGGTACCTGCTTTTAGCAAAGGGAAAGCAAGGTATCTTGCAGTGCAAAAGAGTGCCATAAAGCGTCAAGACATACAGAAGCCACCATGAGGTACTGCAGAAAGAAATACAGCCGTTAGATTCAATTTACTGAAATACAATTTACTACAGGAGGTTTCAGAAGATGAGAGGATCACTAAGGGGAAAGGTTGTTGAATACACCCCGGGGAAAGGTCGGGCATGACAACAGCGTCCAGTTTACTCCTCTCAATTACCACCAAGTCCAGACCCAGCAAATATCAGACTATATTCTCCTTTCACCTTTCTAAAATAAAGGTTCCGTAACAGCCGGTGATTAAGATGATGATAATTTAGAGGTATAAACGCTAGAAGTCATCAAGTCTCCAGAAGTTTCAACTCTTAATCCTGCTCGACAGTGGGTGCTTGATATTAATGTCTCCTTTATTGCAGTGGTGTTGTTAATTAAACCCTGCAACATTTCACCTAGGCTATTGTTTGTTCCTGTCAGGCAGCTAATGAGCCCCAAATTATCTCAGCGAGAGACAAAAGCCCAGAGGATGCTCCATGCTCAGAGGAGTCAGAGACCCCTGGTGCAACCGAGGAGGAGCACTGTGCACTTTGTCTCCTTTCACAACAGAAAAACAGCCAACTTAATTGTCTAACATTCAACAGAATGAATAACTTGAGTTATTTTTGCTTTTTTGAACCTGCAGTAGCTCATCTTTGGCCATTTGAGGGCAGTGGCAACATTAGCATTGAAATATCAGCATTGGAGAACATGTGCCGCAACAAAATAAGCTTATTTACACACAGACATTAGGATTCATATTTAGCGCCGTTTGTTGAGGTAAAGTCCAGTAGCCATTACTTTTTAAGGACACATTGGGAATCTTCATGCCGATGCTGTGCTCAATGTGTCTAAAGCTACATCAATCTGGGCGGACGGTGCTTCTATTTCTCATTTTCACACTCTTCTCGTATTGTAAAAGTGTAAGTGATAGGATTTTTCCTCTCCCTCTCTTGAAGCATTGTAAACATGCAATCCTCCAGAGTTGGACCAACGCATGCTTAGAATTATACTGGATGGCCGGTTTACTTATTCCTGTAGTTTCAAGATAACTTCTTAAAAAAAGAAGTATGATTTACTTTTGGTTTAAGACTGGTAGATTAAGAACTGATATTTATATGTGTCATTAAAATTTGAGTCTTTGGAACTGCAACAATTTTTCCTCACATTAACAGGCTAATGAGCTGTGGTTATTTTTCACGAGGTGTCAGATTGAGTACCAGACAGAGACCCGCGGTGATGATTTAGATGCCGCTTCTCTCCTTGCGTATTGAGTGACTAATTGGCCTATTTTTGGGATGGCGATTTAATCATCCATTAGGACTCAGAGCAACATGAAAAAAACGCCTGCATTGCTACGCCGCATTCCCTGAGAAGGAGACGCTCAATGGTGTATTTCCAAAGTGCCGATTTCTTGCGTGCAGCCTGTTTGAGAATGTGCTGGTGTTGGTGTTGTGTCGACAGAGGCGAGCGCCGCTGACTTACCGGGTGACTGAAAGCGAATGTGAAAGCTCAATCACATTGTAAATTGTACAACAGAGCAGTGGAGTCTTGCTTGGCTGTGGAAGTGGGAAGATGAGGAGGAGAGAGAAAACAGCTTTTGTGTGTGTGTGTGTGTGTGTGTGTGTGTGTGTGTGTGTGTTTATCCACTGCGCTGCACATCCAACACGCTGTACATACGACATGCTACAATTTGAGCTGCAGACAAAATCAAGGGTTGCTAATTAAGATGCGTAATCTTTAAGAGGTAAATGACACTTTCTGGGAAGGCAAGAAATGAAAACCCATATCCCAGCTGTGTGGCACAATAAATACCTGACGGCGGGCTTTACAGTCCTGTCACACTCTGTTGTTGCAGTGAACAACATGCATGTTGCCGTGTGAACACCCCTTTATTAGAGCAATCGCCTCTGCTCAGTGGTGATATTTTGTCGGGTTTTGGTAAAGTCAGGTGAAAGAAATATTTCTTTGCTCTCAAAGTGTCTTCATTTTAGCTTGAACACTTCCAAAACCTCTAGTAGTATAAATATTTGTCTTACCTTTGTCAACCGGCTTAAACTCATGAACGCACAGCTATGATCCGACTATGAGTCTTGTTAAAATGCTGTAGTCGTACAAATGCTTTTTAAAAATTGTGCCTTATGTTTTTGACACAGGAAATGCTGCGTTTAAACTCAAGTGTCTATTTGAATTTGAAATAGCCCCACAGAAAATGTTTCGAGAGACATTAGTTTGCTTCAATGCACGATGTGACTTTAATAATAGCAACTGTTAATTACATCACAAAGGAAACCAAGCTTAATCAAGATTAATTTAGTGGAAGCATATAAAGGGAATACACAATCAAAACACAATCATGCCATTTAAAGTATCCTTCAAAACTTAGAGGAACTTAGAATACAAACTTGTGGCTTACCTGGGAGTTCCTCTTTGAACATGTAAATCAGCTTAAAGGTTTTAAAATGTTAAACACAACCTACACTGATGCCAAAGGAGGGTTTAAAAAAATTAAGGTTAGGACCCAGAATCACTTTTCGTTGGGCCCTCAGTTGTCGACTGTGATTATACATGATGTGATTTTGTAATTGGAAGGAAGTATGGGCGGCATGGTGGACGACTGGTTTGCACGTCCGCCTCACAGTGCACAGGTGCAGGGTTCAATTCTCTCTACGGCCTTCCGGTGTGGAGTTTGCATGTTCTCCCGTGCCTTCGTGGGTTTTCTACGGGCACTCGGATTTTCTCCCAGATTGCAAAAACATGCATGGCAGGTTAATGGAACACTCAAAATTGTCCCGAGATGTGAGTGTGAGTGTGAATTGTTTGTCTATGTGTGCCCTGCGATTGGCTGGCAATCGGTTCAGGGTGTACCCATCCTACTGCCCGAAGACAACAGGGATAAACTTCAGTACGCCCGCAACCCTCGTGAGGGTAAGTGGATTAGAAAATAGATGGAAGAAACTATGTGTCTAATTTGGGCCTTAAACTGAACTGTCATGTAACAACTTATGTTTTGTAATGTTTAATGCTTGATCAATTATACAATATTATGCATCAAATTTATATATTGCTGTCATCAAGGTGGAATCCGCATACCTTCCGAATCCTCACTTTTCAGAGGACCCCCTAAAACGGAATGTTTTTGCAACCATTGACATTGCATCATCAAAGAGAACAAACCATTTTCAATGATTTGTAATAAAAACAAAACAAACAAAAAACATGCGGACTGATCAATATGATAGATTTCTGAAAATAATATTTATAATTTACCAAATCGTACGTTGGTTTTGACCTGACCCCAGTGATACGTTTTGTTGTTGTTATGATATTGCCTTAAAAGCGATTCAGCAATTCCTAGTCTTCAATTAACCTAACATACATTTTATGTTTGGATGAAGAAACCGCGGTACCCAGAGAGAACGCAGCATTTCCACAGGACCCCTCATGAATGTGAATGAATTCCGTCACATCAGGTAAACAAACATGGCAAAATAGGTAGGGACAGAGTCACTTCAAATGACGTCCCTCAGCACCGCTTACCGGTACATGTTGACATCGAGATACTAAGGGACACAGCTTACAAGAAAGGAATAAACGAAACAGGTTGGGGGGTGTCCAATCCAAGAGAAACTGTGTGACTGGTAGAGAAGCACGACTCATTGCACCAGGTGATGCCAACAGGGAGGCCTTTGGGAGGCCATCAGGGAGCAGCTCCCTTGGTACAGAATGAGTAATGCAATTTTCATTTGAATAATGGTGCGGATGCCTCATATTCGTGTAAAGTTGATTTTTTTTTTGGGGGGGGGGGGGGGTGTTGTTGTTATTGGCTCATACAACCCAGCAGCACCTGTGAGCTATTCAAGGTTCATCTCCAGGTCCGCAATTACTCTCAGCCTGGCTGTCCGTTTAGAGATAATCCCCTTCAAAGTGGTTCATGAATTAAAAATAGCACAGGATCACATCTGATTTGAAAATGTTGATTTGCAATGCTTGGCCTCACACATTACGTGCTGAACCAATTTATTATTTACCATCTAGGTTTTTTTTTTACCCTATTTACACCACCTGAAAAGAAAACGAGAAGAGACTATCTGGCGCCATGAAGTGCTTTAATGCCGACTATTTGAATATAAGTGGGTTTATAGCAATTTACCATTTTGAGCAGGAATGAGGATGAGAAAACATACTCCACATTTTTTTAACCGTTGCCGAGGCAGCTCACCGGACTTATGCAGTTAGAAATTGAATAAAGCAGAGCAGTCAACCCATCCATTTCTTTTATTTTTTTTTATTGTCCTCATTACGGTTGCAGGTGTCCTGGAGATTATTCACCGCAGGCATTAGGCGAGAGGCAGCGTATAACCTTTCTCGTGTACAAAAACAACCATTTATGCCCAAATTCACATCTATGGATGATTTAGGGTCTTCATTGAACCCAACATGTTTTTGAATGTGTGTTAACTAATTCTGTCCACTTTTTCTTAACCAAGTGCATTTAAAATTATTGGAGAACAATAATACATTTTCACTTCAACAACTTCTACATACCGGTGGCATTACCATACAGAAGTTACCAAGAGCAGCTATGGCGTTAACCTTGCACTGACTTGTGGTCTCATGCATTTTGACGTACTGTACAAACACACATACATCATTTTGATTTTCTATTTGTCTGGATGGATTTTTGAAGACAACATTTCTTACTCCATTTTCACCTTTCTCAGTCTTCATTTTCAAAGGGTGCTGATGTAAACCAGTAATAACAGAGTAATGAATTTACAAGGAGGCGAAATCCCCAGCAAGACTTGAGGCCCAGAACAATAATGAGCACATAGCAAACAGAAAATTTGCCGCAAGCCAAAAGAGAATGCACACACAATGCACGCTGACGCAACGGAAAGCGTGCAAGTCCGACATGCCTACACTACACGCTCAACGCGCACACTGGCACAGGGAAGATGGCGGAATCTTCCCAAAGCTTGGGTAACATATGTTTACAGGTAATTAAAAAAAAAGATCCCAGGTGGTTCTCCTGTCATACTGAGATGTACCAAGCAAATTACCAGCCTGGCTTTAGACGTACAATGTGAGGGTACATGACGTGTTGTCTTGGTGAGCTGCTGCTAGTGTTGTGATCTGGATCTCCCATGTGGCAAATTATATTACTGGTATGTAATATTTCCGGTATGTAATAGTTACCATTATTCATCCATTTATTGACCGTTTTTGGCAGACACTGTGCTCAGTCCAGGCTGCACCTCACCTCTCACCCCAAGTACGGCAACTCACTTGTGATCCTAACAAAGACAAGCACTTTAGAAAATGATGAATATTCTTATTATTGTTATTATTATGTGTTTGGTATCTAGACCATGGTAACCAACTTCAGTAATTTTATTGCAAATTCCAATCTAACTAAGACCCTAACCAATGCTCCCTGCGGTGTGTTGTGTGGGTTTATTTTTTTCAAAAACAGAACTGTTTCCAAACTGAATCCGTTGTCCCTTCCAAGTTACATTAACTGGAAGTGTTGCATTTTCGTTTCAAAGTCTTGAAAAAAAATACAATAACAAAAAGACAAGTCCTGATGTCACTTTGGGAGTAAGCATAATTTACTGGATTCAAGGACAAAATAATTCTGCCCGATCATTAACTTTTTGGACCTTTGGTATTACTGGCAAGTTCCGTCCTTTTACGTTGTGCAGTTATCTACTGTGCTTTCCCTCTACATTTGATTGTCTAGTTTATACTGACTTGCGTATATGTGTGCTTCCCTACAGGTTTATCCGCTTGCAGTCGTTCAGGATGCAATGATAGTGTCTCCACATTAATTTCTATCCTGTTTCTATCCTGATGTTATTTACAAAATGCAATGTGCATTGTTGGAATGTCACTGCAAAGCGTGCGCGCGTGTGTGTGTGTGTGGGTGTGTGTGTGTGGTATTTAGACTACTTTGAGCTATTGGTGGTTTTCATCCTGTTATCGTTTGCTTGACTAGTAGAAGGATCTTCTGTTATTATATCCAAAAAGACATTTGCCCCTTGGTTGGAGACACAAAAGCTGCTGTGCATGTGTCTCATTGGAAGGAAATGTTTGTTGAGAGTGTCCTGCCATCATCTGTCTGAATTGACTTGCGCTCACCTTTGTGTTGTGCAAAGGCAAACATATTTCTTTTTAATCAAAAGAAATTCATAAAAGTAACATACAAGTATTACATGAGGATGGCATTTTTCCAGTATGTGATTTATGATTTTGAGGACTTATATAAATAAAATTGACTAGTTGCATAGTCAGGACTCCTTCAGGAATTTAGGGGGGAGTGGATGGAAGCTATTTTGTTTGAACTGGAACTTTTCTATGGAACGTTTCTTTGAAACTGATTCAAGTCTCTTAAAGAGCAAATTTGTTCAAACAAATATGTCTCTCTGACCCCCAAAAAAACCATTAATAAAGGACCACTCTAGAAAATAACTTTGAAAACCACTGTGTATTTATGTCTGAGGACGTCAAACACAGAACTCTGAGTTTACATTGCCCAAAGTCACGATGACAGCAGCTAATGTTGGACATGAGCTGTCAAATCAAAGCTCATCTGACTTTTGGCACCTCCCGCTTGCCCAACAAACAAGGACCTGACTACTACAGTCTTGCAATTGAACTTGTCCATCTGGCAGAATGGTTCTGTCCTTCCATCTGTCTGTCCAGTTGTAAATCCCATTGCTTCACCTTTGGAATGGGCTCCGTGGGGGTTTCACAAAATGTGAGAAGCACCTGTCCATCAGAAGGAACAGACCGATGCTTCTCCTTAAATTGGCTCCATATCACTAGATTGATGAGGAGGCCAGAGAATGATCCCTTCCCCCAAAGACCCCATTAAAAGCGAAATTTGGAGTTCTCGGCCATCAACACATTTGGTGCCTTGTGAGAATGATCACAGCTTATTAAAGTGGAAATAATGACTGCTCTACCTGCAGCATGAAAAATTTAACAAGGACAAAGGAAATTGCTCAAAGGTGATTTATCTGTTGAGAGCAGGGCACATGGATAACACCGTCGACAGTGGAAGTGAAAAAAAATGAACCTGATTTAATTTGAGCTTTGAGGAGACTTTTGCATCTTTGTGTGAATGCCAAGTGTCTGAAGAAATGATACGATATAAAAGTGAAGGGCATTATCTGTGGAACTCTTCAATAATGGCATTTCAAATACATTAGACATGTATGACCTATCTCTTAACCATTGTTTAGTTTCCATTATTTTCCCCTCTAAGTGTGCTTACGATGTCTCACACATTTTTGGATGTCAGATTATTGATTTGTTTTCCTTTTAGTTTGGGCAAAGAAGATTTTTCTGGCACCCTGGGAATATTGAGGGGAAAGCAGGCAAGTGAAAATGTTCTCCATCAAGTGTGATTGGATTGGATTTTTGAAGATAAATTGCCAGGACAAGAGTTTATCCCGATTACATTGCCAAGGGGTCTGCGTCCTGCTGCAGGCATTCTGGTCAGCTTGTTCCATTAAGAAGACGTTGACAGTGTGATCAAAAATTAGATAAATGCAACAGGCTGAAATTTTCACAGGCCATATTTACACAAGACTGCATGAATACAGTGTGCACAGTGCTTGTGTAGTTCTGCTTTGATGCAACCTATGTGATTTTGCTGTCATGGAAACAGGGTTTTTTTCCCATTTTACTTTCATCTCGACACATTTACCAAATGTAGTGACAATAACACTGCTTTCACGTATGCCCTGCAAACATGGATTTACCTCGTTGTTAGAAACATACACAGACACGATACATAGGACTCAGCAAAAGAGGACATTGCTGTAAATTGAACTGTTAAAAAAATGTCCAAATACTGTTTTAAAATACCTGACACTTACCAAGTAGTTGGTGTGCTAATGATGCCCCTCTACGAACCTTCATTAAAACTGCATATGTCTACAGGATTTGATTCTGTATGGAAATCAATGACATGGACGTTGATGAAGTAAAATGCATCTTACTTTTCCAAGAGTGGGGCTCCACAGATATGCCAAGCTGAAAACACAGAGTCCCAAAAGGAGGAAGACAAACGCCAGAATCAGGGCCATGCGTTGGTAAATGCGGTACTTGGCCCTCTTCTCTTTGGCCCCCTCAACCTGTAATTGGTGAGAGTGACATGAGTAGTGCTTTTTTGGGGTTTGTTTTTTGTCACTTTTTTTAGGATACCAAAGGAGGCAAAACAGACTGTGAAAAATAATGTGGGGAAATAGTGCAAAGGCAAAACTGATAGATTTTAGATCACTATCACTGGGTAATTTGCGAGAAGGCAAAACTCTTCAGGTCAAGTAGGAAAATGACAAATGATGATGATGTGACAGACATACAAAAGCAGCTTCGGTTGGGCCCATTTTGGTTTGTCTTTCAATGGTAAATGGGGTAAAAAAATGCTCACAATTAAAAGTGAATTGGCTAAATAATATACCATTTAAAATCTGTATGCCTTCAAGCTGAAATAGGAGTCCTCTTGGGCCTTTTTGGCCTAAATGATTTAAAAGACAGTTGGTGGGCACCTGTCAACCAAGCGGAATGCAGCGTTGGTGGTTGCTGTGGCAAAAACTCTGGCATGGGAGAAGTTCAATGAGTCTTTGGAGAATAACTTCTGGACAGCGTTTAGGAAATTAAGCATGCGGCATCTCAGGAGGTGGAAGCAGTGCCCCATCAGCGCTCTGTAGTTGGGGATGGGCCGCTGCTGACACTCATTCCTGTGAGGAAGCGGAGTCTGCGGTGGGCTCTTGGTTAGAGCTTGATGAGGGGATTTTGATAAGCTCTTTTATGAATGGGGAACAGAAGGTGTGCTCCAGGGTTATCACACTCTTAAGCCTCCCTGGTAAGGTCTGTCCAGGAGATCTCGAAAAGAGGGTCCATCGGACCAGCAGATCAGCTCTTTGGCCTCAGCAAGGTCCTGGGGGGTGCATCTGAGTTTCTCCCCCAAAAATCTAAAAAAATGTACTCCGTGGACTTGATGTGCTGTGGGGTAACTGGACCCCCTGATACAAGCCCACTTGGTCCACGTTTGACCAGTGTCCTCATTTGGTCCAAATTTCTGGCAGTAAGTCATATAGAATTTCTTGGCGCAGCTGAGGCATTGAGGGGCTCTGTTTGATGGCCTCGGTAATAAACCGCTGCTTTTTCCAGATGATGTGGTTCTTTTATTTCACAAAGCTGTGATCTTCCACTCTTCTGAATTTAATAAAATAGTGTCTCGTTGAGTGCTGCCATAAGTGGAGGATTTGAAATATTTTGGGATCTTTTTCACAACTGCGTGAAGAATGTAGCGGCAGGTCACCGGGTGGATTAGTGCACGTTCTGCAGTGAGGCAGACTCTGCATCGGTGTGTTGTGGTCAAGAAGGAGCTGAGCCAAAAGATAAAGCTCTCATTTTACGGGTCGATTTATGCTCCTACCCACACCTGTGGTCACAAACCGTGGGTCAACCGAAAAAAACAACATCATGGATAAAAGTGCTGAAGAAGTTTCCTCCTTATGGGTTATCAATGGCTCCTCCTAAAGGCTTCCCCACACTCGAGCTATCTGCTGAGTAAAAATTCATTCAAGGCCGTAGGCTTGGCAGACAGTTCTCTGTGTGTGGTTGCTGGGGACAGAAATTCAGATGGCCAATCAAAATGCGTCCTTTATTGACATGATTTCAAGATGGTGGCCCCCAGCGAAGGTGTCAGGGGCTCCATATTAGAGGATGAATCCGTTGATACATGGCCACATTATAGCTGTGTATATGACAAAACAGTTTCTTCAAAAACATGGAAAAGCACCGGCGGCCATTCCAAGAGATGGCAACAAATTTGGCCCTCTGCCAGTCTTTTCAGTTTCATTCATCAAATCGAAGGAGGCGACATCTGGCCACATATCGACCAATTTATGCTCTCATATATAACCGCTGACAACTTTGCTGGGGGCTGGCATCTTACGTCATGTGAGTGGAGGGCGTGTTTTGATTGGCCACTTGCTCTGAGCAACTTGCTCCAGTACCGCAGACTTTTGTGCTCAGTAGATAGCACCTCTGAATGGCAGCCTTCACGCATTTGGTGAGAAGCTTGTTTACTGTTCAGTAAAGTTCTTAGAGCTGGCATTACAGTTTGTGGTTGAAAACCGTGATCTTTTTACGTGCATGTCAAAAACCCAGAAAGCTAAGCTAAGCAGCTGCAGTCTGGAGCTTTAACTTCACGGTATAGCAATTAAGTGACTACGTATCTTTTCTTCATCTGGCTTCATTTTTTTTTCACGTCTACATTAAAACAAGAAATGACCTTTTTGACTGTGGCATTCTACAGGATTTATCCACCATTAAAAACTCCTGATGACTAAACTACCGCCACCCTCCCTGAGCTGAGCATAGGGATGAGGGGACGGCAACAAGTTCTGTGGAAAGGTTACAATTATTAAATCTCCTCAAATTTAATTTTAATCTGCCCGCTGTCAGCAATTCCCTAAACTTGACGGCACAAATTAATAAAGGCAGGCTTTTTTCCCATCAGGCTTTCTGTGTGGAGTAAATGAAAGCTTCTGATTTGCACTTTGGTATAGTGCCTCTTCAGCTGCAGTAGACTGGACAACCTGCTGACTTCTTTTGATTACAAAAAGACACCTACTTTTGAACACAAAAGTTGAATAGTTCTGAAGGTCTACAGTTTGTAATTTCATCAACATTTTCTGAAAAATAAATATACCTTGCACAAATCTCACACAGGAACAGTTAATGCACTTTGGGGCGTATTCTCCTATTCGTGTTTATGTCAATATCTTAGTGCACCTTCCTTGCTCACTTTCAAGGTGGCGCCATTCTCCCGTTCAGACGTCTGACACAACCATCATGCATAACCTGGAAATATGTGTGCAATCACCAAAGAGTTGAGATTCGGTTAAGTCAGAGGATGGCCCTAATTTGGAGGAATATTCACGAGACGTGAATTACGTACACATTTATTTTGAAAATATGTAACACTTTGATTGTGAAATTAATTTGAGCAATGCATCCGGAAGTTATCTTCGCCGGGGACATGTGTGGAGCTCATCTACAAGCTGATCCAATGGCGCTGATCCTTTTTTTCACCAATTTGCCCGTCATACGTCCAGTGAGCGTATATGAGCCAGGTGTGTCCCTGCGTCATGACCTCACATCACCATGAATCAGCCGAATTGGCCGGTGACAGTCATCACTTGCTGTCAGCAGCTGTGAAATGATTCAAAATGTGCAATAAGATGTTTTGCCTTGAAGAGGCGCGAGACAAAAAAAAGCATGCTTTAATTTTTATTTTATTTTATTAAGGACACAGAATATGCCCCTTAAGGTGGGAGTTTCATTAATTAATTTGTGTGCTGATTGTTTTATTAAGGAACAATTTGAGCGTGGAATGCAGTGTCGGCTGGTGGAGTTTTCGCCGGCGGGTGGTGAAAAGAAATAAGTAACTAATTAACTACAGTATATATATATCCATCCATCCATTATCATAGCCGCATATCTTCACAAGAGTTGAGGGCGTGCTGGAGCCGATTCCAGCTGTCTTCGGGCAGTAGGCAGGGGGCACCCTGAACTCGCTGCCATGAGTGCAGCAAGCCATACCCCAACCATGGGCTTTCTTAAAATAATATTTTGATGTTTCTGGCTACAAGAATGATTCTGGTTTTCAAAAACACGCTGCTTAATCAGAAAAAACAAACAAACATATTTTTTAATTTGCTACCATTAGCTACTTCGGCGGGCGGCCCAGTAGTCCAGTGGTTAGCACGTCGACTTCACAGTGCAGAGGTACTGGGTTCAGTTCCAGCTCCGGCCTCCCTGTGTGGAGTTTGCATGTTCTCCCCGGGCCTGCATGGGTTTTCTCCGGGTACTCCGGTTTCCTCCCGCATTCCAAAAACATGCATGGCGGGCTGATTGACCACTCTAAATTGTCCCTAGGTGTGGATGTGAGCCTCTGTGTGCCCTGCGATTGGCTGGCAACCGATTCAGGGTGTCCCCCGCCTACTGCCCGAAGACGGCTGGGATAGGCTCCAGCACCCCACGTGACCCTAGTGAGGATCAAGCGGTTCGGAAAATGGATGGATGGATGGATAGCTACTTCAGTGTTGTTGTTAGTTTGACAACTTTGGCAAAGCTACGGTTACACATATTAACTGCATCAGAGCCTGAGCCAACACTAGATACCAACACTTTTTTTTCTTGTTTCCTACTTTTACTGAAGTAAAGGAGGTGACTCACTACTTCTACTTTAACCATAATCCCCCCAGCCCCACAAAAAAAGTACTTTTACATACTTAGAGAATGTGAGTGCTTTTGTCCATTCAAATCCAAATGTAAAGTACAGGTGTTTCACTGTGCTGTACTGTACTCATCTTTTAAATGTAGTGTTAATTTGCTGTATGACCATTTTTACTGATTCGGAGAACAGTAGCAAGGGGAGCAGTTCGAATATGAATAGAGTGCTCTATTTCTACGTAAATTGTATGGCGCATTAATGTCTTTGCCATTAATGTATTCCACGGATGTGACGTGTCAGTGACAGTGACCATAAAACGCGAGGCACTTCAAAGTGTCCTCCGGGCCTGCTGGTGTGCGTGTGACTCTCCTGGGGCATCTTGCATAAGCTCTGGCAACTTGAGCTGAGTGGAAACTTAACTGTCTGTCATTTTGGAATCAAGACGGAAAGTGGGGCACGAGAGCAGAGATGCAGAAAAGGCAGTGACGGCGACCATCTGAGCGGTGTGAGAGTGCGCGGCTCCCTTGCCAGCGACTGTTTTCAAGGGTTTTCAGAATAAACCAGGAGCTTTGAGGAGGATAGCGCCTGCGGCCCCCCGCTTTTGGGGTGCAAAGAGCGAGCGCTTGCTCAGGGAAACAGCAGAAGCAGCAAGCATAGGTGCCAGTTTATCACACCAAGACACACTCAAACCATTTTATATACATTAGGGATGAAAATCAGCCGGTCCCCTGATCACTTATTCATCCTATTTATGATTTGAATCTGAAGTGAGTCACATCTTTGTTATATGCATAAATATGAATACGACTTCAAGGTTACTCTATTGTGCGGAAAGTCTGCAACAGGTCCAAAGAGCAGATATTTCACAGCCAAAACTCCCATCTTCCCTCCTGCTCAATAATAAAGGGAGAGGCACAAGGATATCCTCCACATTGAGCACAAAGAGCTTCAATTTTAAGCGAGCCTTAAAAACATGGAATGAAGATGGACGCATTTCATTTCTGACAAAACTCAAAGCACTCAAGAGACATGCAGCCTTCACTTTATTCAAAGATTTCTCCCCTCTCTCTTTTTAATGAACTTCTACTTCCACTAATATTTAAAAAAAATGTTTGCAGGCATATTTCACAGGTGCTGACCTTTTCTTCACTTTAAACGTAACACAACATTTTCCTAAAACGACTCCACAAATTGCAGTTAGACCCAATGCAATAAAATTCCACTACACTATCCACATATAAATAACTAAAAAATACTCACATCATTATAGAGAACCTGCTGGCTGCTGGACTGCCTGCTAGACTCCATGATGCAAGTCCAGGGAAGGAATGTGCTCTCTTGGTTGGGGGGGGGGGGGGAAATCAACCTTCTCTGCAAACCAAAAGAGTCACAGCCTCATTCCTTTGCTGCAATTTGGGAGGGGAGGGAAGTTTCTTAGACGGAGTGGAATTACTGCAACATTTGTGATAGCCATTAAAAGCCAAGGCAGAAGTCTGCCGCATACCTGCACTGCTTTCAAAGATGGAACGCCACCAATGGCCCTCTGGTGAAGGAATTACGCACAACGTGGTTGAAAGAAAAGCAATATCTCATGGCAAGCACTTATTTGATATTCTTGATCCTGGGGGGCACTACTAGAAGGTCTGACACCCCCCCCCCCACACACACACACTCTGCTAGTGTCACTTTTGGCCTATTAGTGTGCAATTATAATTTACCAGAGAATTGATGTGCTTGTGCTTGTATATACTTTATACCTTACTAGTAGCATGTAATTGTCCTACTAGTATGTCATGGTCATGTTATTTGTGGGCAGAAATGTCATACAGTAGAGGAAAGCAGTAGTGGGGAAAAAAACAAAACATCCAATCAGAGACAGTAGTCTCTAGCAGTACTAGCGTACTGCGATCATTTGCACTACTATGTTGAATCATCATCCTAGCCAGGACAAAGATCGTAGTAGTTCCTTAAGGTGGATATCAATAATATTGAATAACGTAAACCTCTGAAGGATGCTTTAAGGAGCTCTGATGGAGGTCGCGGTTTGGGGTTGATGCATCCATCTGAAAGTGGTGAGACAGAGTCTGCAATGCCTCATCGTGCCTGCCGAGCGACCCTGTACAACGGATGAGTAACAAGGTGGTGTGACAGTTGTTGTTTCACTAGCACAGTGATTCCCAAACAGTGTGCCACGGCACAGTAAGTTCCTCTAGAGATCAGATGTCCTGCAGGAAATTATCCATTCATTAAATGGAGATGAACATTTTTATTTACTGTACTTATTTATGGATCATGATGTTCAGTGACATTCATGATTCCAAAGCAAACCCCGGTGTGCATGTACTTCTGTCCAGCAAATCTTGTGAGACTTTCAAGTGTTTTATTGTTTCTTTGTTTTGTTTTTCCCATCTTTTTTTCCTTTTAACAAAGTTGTGATTTCAATGCAGTAATTTTTTCTTCTTCTAAATGCAGTAAATATTGAACCGGTTTGAAAGGCCTTCAGGGGATGATTGAAAAAGCGATTCAAGCTCTTCAAATAATGCCAGCCTAAAAGTTTATTCATCTCTTGGCGATCTTTGTAATGTCAGCCGCTGATACCAGGTTATTTGTCTCATCCGTACTATGAGCTGTTGAAAATGCCATTGAGACTCAACAAAAGGTGCGATCGCACCGTTATTGCTTTTTTGGGCACATTTTGGGTGACATTGACGATATATGATGAAGGTCATGAATGGACAGGTCTTTGCTGACATAATAGACTGTCTTGGCCCCTGCTGCTTCATGTAAATATCCTTCTCTGCTAATACAGCATTCACACTGAGCCAAAAAAGAAAATTATCCCTCTTTATATCCACATCTGGGTACATTTACTCTTAGTTTTCTGTTGCTGCAATGTGGAAGATCTCTTGGTGCAAGACAATCCCCAATTTGCCAAATGGCTGCACTCCTTTCAAGAGTGGAAGACTTCAAATAGTCCTCCGGTGGATAGAAGATAATCAGAATTAATTGCTACTTCCTCTTGTCTTCATATATATACCGTATTTTCACGACCATAAGGCGCCATTAAAAGTCTTATATTTTCTCCAAAATGGACAGGACGCCTTATAATGCGGAGCGTCTAGTGTATGAGCCGAGTTTCAAATCCTGACTGAGAGCCGACACGCTGTTTATATAGAAAAAAGGCGGAAGTGAGCGTGAACAGGCATGCCGGAAAGAGGCCAGCCAATCAGTGAAGGGTGGGCGTGTAAGTGGCCCGTGAGTGAGACCAGGCATGCGGGAAAGCAGCCGGCCAATCAGTGAAGGGTGGGCGTGTAAGTGGCCGCGAGTGAGACCAGGCGTGCGGGAAAGCAGCCGGCCAATCAGTGAAGGGTGGGCGTGTAAGTGGCCGCGCATCATTTCTGTGGAGCCACATGGCAATGAGAGTGACTCTGACAACGAGAGGGAACCCGGCGTTTTTTATGGACTACCGGTACTTGCACAATTGTTCAATTCGGATACAGAAGATGAGGACTTTGATGGATTTCTGGGTGATGATTGATCGAAAAACATGAGTACATTGTAAGATGGCTAAATAAAGTACAACCGATCTCAGTTTTGCTTCCGTTGCCTGTTTAAAAACGTGTTTTTAGCATGTCTTAGCATGCTACGCTATGTTTCAAGCTAACGTGTTTTTAGTGTGCGTGCATGCATGCCGTATGTTTAAACTGACGTATGTTTTACCACGCCTGGCTGCGCCCAATAATACAGTGCGTTTTGTGTATGTGTAAAATACAGACGCTCCCCAGGTTACGAACGAGTTACGTTCCGGACGATTGTTCATAAGGTGAATTCGTTCGTAAGTTGCTTCAGTGCTATATTTTGTCTGGAATGTATGTTTAAGGCTTATATTGACATCCATATAACGGGGAGAGAGCTTTTCGTCACGTTCTTCAGGGCTCGAGGGTTAGCTGCCCGGTAAACTAGCAGCGGCTTCAGCGGGAGAGAGTAGACGACCGGTCGTCGACCGGCGCGCCGTACGCCTCCCCGCCGGTTCCACCGTCACACGCCCGCCCCCCACGCCTCTCCCCGCGGCCGCCTTCGAACGTCGCCGCCGCCGTTGCCTCCGCCGTTGCCTCCGCCGTCGCCTCCGCCGTCCTCCCCCGCCCCGTTCGGCACTCGGAAAAAGGCGCGCAATACAAAATCTAACTTTTTTTTTTTTCGACAGACCCGTGAAAATGTTCGTATGTACCGTTTGTTCGTAACTCGGATGTTCGTAACTCGGGGAGCGCCTGTACAGAAATAGCACCCGTGACTGAGACTGCGCCCTACAACACGGTGCGCCGAATGGTCGTGAAAATACGGTATATAAAAAATCCTCATCTCACCCCTCGGGTGGTGTCCGTTCCCCATTCAGCTCGGGTCCTCTACCAGAGGCCAGGAAGCTTGAGGGTTCTGCGCAGTATCCTTGCTGTTCCCAGCACTGCGCTTTTCTGGACTGAGATGTCCGATATTGTTCCCGGGATCTGTTGCAACCACTCCTCTAGTTTGGGGGTCACTGCCCACACAAAACGCACTGTATTATTGGGCGCAGCCAGGCATGGTAAAACATATGCCAGCTTAAACATACGGCATGCATGCACGCATGCTAAAAACACATTTTTAAAAAGGCAACGGAAGCAAAACTGAGTTCGGTTGTACTTTATTTAGCCATTTTACAATGAACGCTCACACTTCACTCATTGGCCACTGGTACCTGCTAGGGGTGTGCCTTTAGCGTCCTCTTACACGTCCACCCTTCACTCATTGGCGGACTTCCGCATGCCTGTCGTCACTCACTCCGCCTTTTGAATATATAAACAGCATGTCGGCCAAAAGCGCGCTCAGTCAGGCTTTGGAACTCGGCTCATACACTAGACGCTCCGCATTATAAGGCGTCCTGTCCATTTTGGAGAAAATTCAAGATTTTTAATGGCGCCTTATAGTCATGAAAATACGGTATATTTGTTTTTTCTTTTTTTCTTCCTCAATGGTCCACTTGGTGTGCGGCAGGTCTCATTTAATTGTAGATACAAAATCAGAAAGGAGCTTATGACACCTCATTCGTCCTTAAAGTTAAGCGAGTTTTTAAAAGTCGGATTTATAATAAAACGGTCAACTTCTTCGTTTACTTGGATCCCACTTTGACCAAGTTGGCAGCATCTCTTCTAGGGGTGTTCACATGGTAACTTTTACTGCGGTGTAGCACCGGTGCTGCCCCCCGTAGAGCGTTCACACATACGAAGTTATACCAGTGTATACCCTGAAAACCGGAGCAAATTTAACCCTGCTCAGGAGGTGGTTTAAAAATTTACTCCGGAGTAAATGCTAGTTTGAGCGGCAGCACCGATATAAAATGGGACGTGTGAACGCTACAGGGGTAGACTCGCTACTCATGAGAAGAGTTAATTACGTACGGGTATTGAATGAGTTGTTTTCGTGCGCTGTTGTACTTCCATCATCTTTCCTTTCTCTCTTCTCTCGTCCTTTTACGGTCTCTGACAGACCACAGTGTTCATTTGTCTGGAGAAGTATAAACCATGGTTTTTCGATATGTCACAAACAAGGCGGGGAAAAGGAAGTACACTTTACGCATGTGCGTGTTTTATTTTCATATTATAGTATTGCATGGCCGCAGAAACTGCCGTGTGAACGCAGGTGGGGCTGCACCGGGATTAACACACTTCTCTTTAGTAAGCAGCTTTTTACGTGTGAACGCTCCACAAAATTTACACTGGTGTAAGATATATCGCAACAACATACGTCGGTGCAGCACCGATGCAAATGTGTCCTGTGTGAACACCCCTTCTGCAAGAGGACATCTGCTTACAATTTGAGATATTTTGCCTTATCATGTCTGTATTTGGGAGTAATTTAAATGACTAAGATAAAAACAGGGACTGGTGGTTGCATCATAAACACATACATTCAGTAACTCGATTATCCTTTTTAATTACAAACAAGTACCCTCTGCAATGATGTGTTCATTAAGGTGAATGATTTGTGTCAACTCAAAGTGTTTTTACATTAGTGGTGCTTAACATTCTATTTAGAAAATGATGAAGACATAATCGGTCAGTTCTGCCTGAGGTTGACCATCATTCGGAGAAGTGGTCAAGCTGCAAACCATTTAGGAGGCTTTATTTGAGTCTCTCTCAACATTGTCAAGATCTGATTGTGACGGGACCTTGTCAGCTCTTTCCCATTGATATAAATCTTCCCAATTACTGTGACATTTTGCTTTGGTAAATCAAGTCCCTGCTCTTTCAAGATTTGTGTTGTGTCAGCAGCCGTGTTAGGCATCCGGGGACCTCTTTTCCCTTCGGAAGACTCGGCTAGTAACATAATAAAACATTCATTAACTCCACAGAAAGTCTTTGTAGTAGTATTTTAATGATGAATTGTAATGCAATTACAGTATACATATACAACCCTAAGCCAATAAAAAAAAATAAAAATCCAGAAACTAAACCCCATAAAATAATCTTTCAACACTCTCCACTCTAATGATGAATACAAATGGGATGCTCTCTGTCACACACACACGACCATAATAATAATAATAATAATACATTTTATTTGTAAGCGCCTTTCATAGCACTCAAGGACACTTTACAAGCAAGATCAAACATTAAAATCACAGCAAACATTAAAATCACAGATAAAATTATAAATAAAAGAAGAGATAAATTAAGTAGAGTATGCGAGTCTGAATAGGTGGGTTTTGAGCTGGGTTTTGAAAGTGGGAAGAGAGTCAATGTTGCGAATATTGGGTGGAAGTGAGTTCCAGAGTTTGGGGGCAGAGCGGCTGAAGGCTCGGCACCCCATTGTACTAAGACGGGCAGAGGGTATAGAGAGGTGGAGGGAGGATGAGGACCTGAGTGAGCGAGAGGGAATGGAAATCTGAAGAAGATCTGAGAGATAGGGGGGGGCAAGGTTATGGATGGCTTTAAATGTATAGAGAAGTATTTTGAAGTTGATTCTAAGTTTGACAGGGAGCCAGTGGAGCTGTCGGAGGATGGGGGTGATGTGATGGAAGGAGGGGGTTCTGGTGATGATCCGGGCTGCTGAATTCTGAACAAGTTGAAGTTTATGGAGGAATTTGTGATGGACACCGAGAAGAAGTGAATTGCAGTAGTCGATGCGGGAGGTGATGAGACTATGGACAAGGATAGCAGTGGTGTGGGGAGTGAGAGAGGGACGGAGACGGTTGATGTTACGGAGGTGGAAATATGCGGACCGGATAATGTTATTGATGTGGGAGTGGAAAGATAGTGAGCTGTCGAGGATGACACCCAGGCTCTTGACCTGAGGGGAAGGTGATACAGTGGAGTTATCAATTGTGAGGAAAAAAACTGTCGGCTTTGCGTAAGGTGGATTTGGTACCGACGAGGAGGAGTTCTGTTTTATTGCTGTTTAACTTGAGGAAGTTATGGGTGAACCAGGATTTGATTTCTGAGAGACAGTGAGAGAGGGAGGAGGGTGGGAGTGAGGCGTCGGGTTTGCTGGAGAGGTAGAGCTGGGTGTCATCCGCGAAGCAGTGAAAGTGAATGCCAAATTTGCGAAAAATATTGCCAAGTGGAAGAAGGTAGATAATGAAAAGGAGGGGACCCAGGACAGAACCCTGGGGTACACCAGAAGTGACGGGGAGGGATTGTGAAGTGAAGGAATTGAGTTGGATGAACTGAGAGCGGCCAGTGAGATATGAGTGGAACCAACTTAGTGGGGTTTGGGTGATGCCTAAGGAGGAGAGTCTATTAAGGAGGATGGGGTGTGAAATGGTATCGAAAGCTGCACTCAGGTCAAGGAGGATGAGTATGGAGATTAAGCCAGAGCCTGCTGCCATGAAAAGATCATTTGTGATTTTTATGAGGGCTGTTTCTGTACTGTGATGGGGACGGAAGCCGGACTGGATTTGTTCATAAAGACTATTACAGGTGAGATGGGAGTGGAGCTGAGAGGCAACAATTTTTTCGAGAATTTTAGAGATGAAAGGAAGGTGAGAGATGGGGCGTAAGTTATTGAAATCATTGGGATCTGAACCGGGTTTTTTCAGGATTGGGGTGACAGCTGCAATTTTGAAGGGGTTAGGAACAATTCCAGAGGACAGAGAGGAATGAATAATGGCTGAAATGAATGGAAGGAGAGATGGTAAGCAGGATTTGACCAGAGCTGTGGGGAGGGGATCTAGCTGACAGGAGGAAGTCTTGGATTTGATGATGAGATCTGAGATTAATGAGGGCTGGGGGAGTTCAAAAGAGGATAACAGTTGACAAGGGGAAGGGTGGTCAGAGGAGGGGAGTGACACAGAGGAGCCCAGGTGCTGGTGGATTTTGTTGATTTTTTCAATGAAGAATAGGAGGAGAGCGTTGCAAGTGTCAGAGGAATAAAAGTGAGGTGGTAGGGAGACAGGGGGTTGAGTGATTCTGTTCCAGAGGGAGAAGAGAGTCTTTGTATTTCCGGCGTTGGAGCAGATGAGTCCAGAGTAATATTGTGATTTTGCTTGTGAGATGGAGTCCTTGTAGGCGGATAGTTGAGCTGTGTACATGTCCTTGTGAGCAGTGAGACCAGTTTTCCTGTAAAGTCTTTCAAACTGCCGGATTTTGGATTTCATGGAACGGAGATGAGGGGTGAACCAGGGGGCAGACCGGGTAAAAAAGACAGAGCGGGACTTGACAGGAGCGAACGTATTGAGGATGTTGATGAGTCCAGAGTTATATCGGGAAACCAAATCGTCGGGAGTGGAGTCTGAGTCCAGAGTCAGGGTGGCAATCGATGAAGTGAGAGAATCAATGTTGATGTTTTTAATATTACGGTAAGCAATGGTACGGGGTGATTTGGCGATTGAGAGCTGAAGGGTAATATTAAATGAAATGAGAAAGTGGTCCGTTATTGGAAGTTCATCAGCAGTACAAGTGGAGGGGGTAAGACCAGAACAGCAAATCAGGTCCAAGGTGTGACCTTTGATGTGTGTGGGAAAGTCTATAAACTGATGGAAACCAAAACTGTCAAGTGAAGAGGTGAAGTCGATGGTAAGAGGAAGGGTTGTATTGTCCATGTGTATATTAAAATCTCCCAGGATGATTATATTTGGAGATAAAGAGGAGAGATGGGTGAGGACAGCAGACAGTTCATTTAAAAAGTCACAGTGAGGTTTGGGGGAACGGTAGACTGTGGCAATAATCGTGGGAGTGGGTCCGGATATTTGACAGGCAAGGCATTCAAACGAGGAGAGTGAAGGGAGAGAGACTGGGAGTACTTTCCACTTGTCGCGGTATAATATCGCGAGACCACCTCCGCGACTGGAGCCGCGGGGCTTGGACATGTAAACAAATCCCGGCGGAGTTGAGTCGTTGAGTTGTGAAAAGTCGCCAGGAGTTTGCCAGGTCTCATTCAAACAAAGAATGTCAAACTCACGGTCGGCGAGGATATCTTGGATAAGATTACCCTTCCCCGTAAGCGAACGGATGTTGAGGAGCCCGAAGTTGACGCCGGCAGTGTCGCTGTTACGAGGACCGTTAGCCGACCTAGCCAAGCCGGCTAACACACGATGATCGACAGACCGGCCGGTGTTTCTGGGTGGGCGACGGGAGGATGACCAGAAGGAGGTGATGCCTTTGGATCGATCGCGGTGGAAGCCCCGACGAGACCCACGGTGGATGTATTTCCGGGAAGGAAGGCGAGTGTAACCCAGCCTTGATAAGACTGTTATTGTTGATTCTGTTAAGGTGATATTGTTTGTGATACTGCTGTTTCCGAGGGACAATGAACGCACCGCAGCGCTAGGAGGGAAGACTGTTCGCAAAAAAAACAGAACATTCTCGCACTCTCAGGCGGGTCGAACCGAAGGAATGATAATTGAAAACTGATCCTTGAAACCTCTACCTGTGCAAGGTAGTAAAGTTGAATCCTGTGGCGATTTTTCTTTCTTTTCAAGGCAAAAGAAGGGTTTAGAAGAGATAACGTTCCTGGTGAGTGTTTTAGTTGAATATGTCCGATTAGCATTCCTAGCATTCGAATTGTAACATTAAAAAAAACAGTCAGGAATGAAGTTGGTGAAAATGGAGATTGTTATTCTGTTGATATAAGATATAACTGTGCTGTTATAAAAGAAAAAAAGGGATTTAACCATTGTATCGACGCATGCTCTCCATAGCTAGTGAATTAGCATCGAGCTAAGCTAACGTGCTCACGGCAAATAGCGCTGTGGCCTTCATTCGAGCCAGGTTTACCAAACCGTTTATTTTCCCGAGCCGATTGTTGCCACATTGAGTGAATGCCTTGCGCATTTTGTGCAGGCTGTTTTTTTTTGGGACTCATTGACCATCGAAAGATTTGGACTTCGTCGCCTGTAGATTGGATGCCACGTGGGACGTCAGTGAAGGACATCTGGACTTCGAAGCCACCCGTCCCCTGGAGGGTGGTAGGACAGTTGAAAGGATTTCCATTTTTTTTTCTGACGAAACCAATATTTTTGTTTAATCTGAGATCTCAGTCATTTTTTTTCCATGGGTCAGATCTGATACCAAAACAACTGATAAGAACTGATAACAATTTAATTTGTGGTTTTCCTTGATCATTTTTTTTGTATTCTATTTCAGAGGAGTGTATTCAGTTCAGTTCCCCATTTACCCCATATGTAAATATTTACTCAATATATATATATATTTTTGAAAAAAACTAAGTCAGTGTGTCTTCTCTGTTGGAGGTTTCCCCTTGACTCTAACTAAGGTCAACTGTTGCCAATCTCACTGCGACCTTAATTAAGTGCACCCTAACTCGAATAGATTTGATAAATTGACACACTTGCCTGTGACAAACTTAGAAAAAGGGTGACATGAGTAGCTGCACCTAGGGTGGCTACACGAGCGATGTCCGGGAACTGGTGCAAAGCAGGAGGAGGGCTCAGCCACTGAACGCGGAGCCCGAGGAGCTCAGCCACTGAGTACTTTAGAAGACCCTCGACAGGTTGATGGAGGATCGACAGGATGGTCCATGACAGTAGGGCCCAGACACAGGCCCTGTTAACCCCCATCATGGGCCACAGAGAAGTGGAAAAAGCACGGGGCCTGGTCCGAGAGCCGAGCAGGTAGGACGCTGCGACACTGGGACGAAAACAGTCGAGAATGGTTGAGGGTGCGAAGTAAGAGTGGATCGGGGGACTGGAGTGGAAAAACCTTCGTGTATGAAGACAGTAATTTCGTGTGAAGACAGTAAAACAATCGACCATAAAAAACACTAAAAGTTTGTGGGAGAGCAGCGGCAGCCAGACGCGCCAGCGTTCACTCAACCCTCTGATTTGAATGATGTCATATACCATGTGAGTATAAAACAGTCCTTCGCAAATAGGGAGTGCGGTGCGATACTATGGGGGGTGGGGGGCTATTAGCTCTTGCAGGGGCATGCTCACAACAATTTTATTGACAACTGATACTATTCACAGTCGCAGGTGGGGGCAAAACAAAAAATAAGAGGAGCACTGGTACAAAATGAAATTAACCACACATGTCATGTGCAACACAGTGAAAAACACACACCATTTGTGCACGAGTCGAAATCTCCACTTGATGCTCCAACTGATGGACCCGAATGCACAACGCCAGAAGAGCCAACGTAAAGTCCTTTGTTCACAAAAAGCCATCGGACACAATTTGAATCCGTGATTCATTTGTTCTTTCTTTCAGGTGGAAACTGAAATCCGGAAAAGGGACTTCTTTGTCTTAAATGTAACAAGGAGTAAACATTTGCCCAGTTTTATGATTGAAATATTTTGTTCAGAAACGAAAGGAAACCAGACCACAGGACTACATTTGATTCTAATATTCACCTAGATGAGTTTACTTGAAGTTTGTTAACAAGCATGAGTTCAGATTTGTCAACTTGTAAACTGCCAAAATCAGACCAGACCACAAACAAGATCTAAATGATCCATCAGGCACATTACTGTATAACACGGACAGCATTCTGTTATGAGGAACAAGAGATATATTTCTTCAGGAGTTATACAAAAGTGCCCTAACTACTATTTTTCTGTCTGATTACATTGTTTTTAACTCATTCCCGTCCACACAAAACTCCCCGAGTGCACTCGTAGACTTAAGGCAAGCGACTTAAACAACACCATTACTTTCATTCTTCTTTCAGCCATTGTGCAATGACACGTGAGGAACTGTGTATGCAGTAGTGCTCAAACGGGGAATGAGTCCCCAGAAAGTCAGTACAGTCTCGTGCAAATAGACCAAGCAGATGGAAAATTTTCACAAACTGGTTCAGTGTTTGACTGCAGGAAAAGCACATCCTCTGGTCAGTCATCTTGCATGAAGCTTATGACGACAATGGTTTATATGTCAATATAATATGTAAGTTCGACAGAACCCCCCCCCCTACCCAAAAACAATTAAATAAATAATTGGCAACAAAATAATCCGTCACTATTTCTATTTTAGATTGCCAATTGGAAATAATAAGAACAAATGATAAACACATTCAGCTGAGTGTCCTATCAAGCCAACAGCAGAGAGACAAAAACAGGAAGTAGAAATATACATAAAACAGGAACTCTGGTAGACTCCAAATTGTCCACTTTGGCTCTATACTCATCAAGATAGCTTTGATCGGATTTTTTTGGATGCAGCATTTGCTAAAAGCTGTCATGAGGGCCACTGAGATGCTTTGCTTTTTTTTTTTGACAAAAAGACTACAGAAGTTCTCCTCAAAGTAGTGACGGTAGTTGTTCAAACAGATGCTGGTTCCTCAAACAAAAGTATGTATTTTTCTCTCTTGCCGTGACCATCTGGAAAAAAAAGTTCCTTTTCAGGCAGCTTCCCTGTCTGTCACTCAGAAAGAAAGAAAGAGGCCCACATATTCACACTCATTTTGAATCCTTTACAACACAAGGGGAAACGGACACTACTCAGAAAGAAAAATGACAAGATGATTTGCATGAACAAAAGGTATGTATGAATTTAGAAAACAGACACAAACCCGAACAGCCCTGAGAATGTTTTCTGTGTTTCCCACCTGCGCCCTACCTCCTCTGGGTCCATTCAGGTCAAATATGACAAGTAATCCTGTGTGATTTAATCATCCGCTTCCTGCCTCAACACCACTACACCTCCTCAGGCTTTCATTACAGAGGAAGCAGAGGTGGAATGAAACGGGCTTGACCCGAAAAGCCAGTCACCTTTACCATCTCGGTCTAGACAAGGATTTGAAACTCTCCAACTGTCATCGCTCATGATTTTCCCCTATGCTCCGTTGAAGGCGGGGAAGGAAGCGCTTTGTGCAGGAAGTTTACACTATGCTCTTTTTCCCACTTGACATTTGACTCTTCAACTTAAGTTGTGACACCCTATGATGAAATACCACTTCAGAAGTACAAAGCACTCACTCAGGTTCCACAGGTAATACTCAAACTTGTCAAGAGATGCTTCGTGATGTTTCTTACGGTTGATAAGATAATTTCAGTGTGTAAACTGAACACTTGCCACATCTTTCTTACCTTCACCATGTTGTGATACACTGGAATCGGTACAGTTTGTGGTCACTGTCATCATCATAGGGCCGGTATAATTGCATGCATTCCACACTATTAGTTCTCACGCAAGTGTAATATGCAATGGAATCATGATTGCTAGTCATATACTCTTTTTCAGATCGTCTCCTTTTGACATTCTTAATCATTTGACCCACCACACTGGATAAGTCTCGCTATTAAAAAAAAAAAAAAGAGTCCTAGTTTGAATCCTCATGTTAACTTTCAAAGTTCACCCGTCATTTTTTATCTTTTACCAAATATCTTTTAATGATCAGGTTCATACGTTTAAAACCTCAGAAAAAGTGATGATAATTACGACTGAAAAAAGTGCATGTATAATATGCTTTATTTCAAGAGCACATAAAATAAAATAAAAAGAACTTTGGGATATCTAGAATACCTGTTACAACCATATGCATATCACAATTTTTTTTTATCATCGATTGATGTAATATTGAAAATACTTCGAGCTGTCTTAGCCAGAGAAAGAGTTTTAAGGACCACCAGGCTGTGTTGCGAGTTAGCAATTTGTTTGCTGGAGTGTGGCTGATTTGCAGCGTGTTGGCCATCACGTAGATGCTGTTTGAAGCCAAGTCTTAAAAGAAAACAGTCTTATTACATGGAGGTCTGATGTAGAGAAAAAAAACCTGGAAATCATCCACTGGTGAAGCAGCCTTCCACTCTGGCCTGACTTTGCTGATATGTTTTAGTCAAGTGTCCAAACATTTGTAGCGCCCCAGGACAAGTGAACTGATAATGGCGGTGACGGAAAAAAAGACTCAGCCGCATTTTTGTATACTCCAGCATCAATTCTTTCCTTTCATCACTGATATTCAAGGCAAAGACCAAAGATGTGATGGAGAAAAATCACATAGATCCAATCAATATCAGAGGAGTTTCTTCTCTGACACATCCAGAAAGTCGATGAATAGAAATGTGGATCATGCCACTCAGCATCATGCCGCACCCGACGCTGAAACAGCCATTTCCTCACGGCTCACCTTGCCACTTGCCGGGGAGTTTTCTCAATTTCGTGCTTGGCGAGACGGATGTATTTACTTATATAATTGTATTCCCCATCCAATTTACAATGCGATTAAAAATTAATACAATTTGGGATTTGAAGAGGGGCATTCCTGTGAAAATGATCTCAACTGGAAGGGCAGAAAATTGTTCTTCCTGCTTTGCAGCATTTTTAATATCACAAAACTAATCCAGAAGCCATGAAAGAGAACAGATTTTCCTCCTGAAGTCTACCCGCTAATCGTATTTCCACAAATATGTTTCTCCAGGTAGGAGATGAAAATATTTCCCTGTGATATTATTTTCTCGGTTTCTTGAAATCCACTTTGGGAAAGTGGAGTTCTCTTCCGAATGAGGACTGAGTTTCAAGTCCCCGACCTCCCATCACTGAGTGCAATGGGCTCAACAATGGAGCCAAGCGTTAGTCATAGCCAGATTGTAATTACCTCTGCACCCAGCAGAAGCAAACCGATTGACTCTTCAAGATGGACGACAACATGTAAAGGCCAGTCATTAGCCACAGGCTTCACCGGGCGGATTGGTGCAAAGAGAGGAAGAATATTTCATTTCGGGCTAAACTCGTGACTCACTTGTAACGTTTCTTTTTTTCTGTGGGATTTTTTTTTATGGACACTCGCAACTTGGCACATCGCTGGTCATGAAAGACTTTCTCACTAAGAGCTGAGTACATCAACCTGTCTGCGTTGTGAACAGTTGTTGCATCATCACTAACTTCACATCAGTGTGCACAGTGTTACTCTCATCTTCTGATTCAAAGGAGTCTTATTTTCTGACTTCATATTTTTTCCACAAACACTAACATTATATCATTGTGCTTACAGAATTCTTTTAACACTTTCAGGCATAGCGGTAACTACAGCGGACAGCTTATCGTGTGATCAGGTTACAGGGTGCATGGAAGCATTAAAAAGTACTGCTTGCTCCTTTATGAAGTAAATCAATCTTAAGAAATCACAGGCCAGAACAAAAGAGTCGGTTTTGTACTGGTGAGAGACCTCTAGTCAAAAAATAATGTATACAGAATGATTTGTGGGGAGAGGTTCTGCATGTGAGTAATTCAGAATGACCCACCAGTAGTATTGGAAATAAAGGCATAATCAATCTAAATTGTGGCTCCCCCCTTTCTCCTCATTGCACTGCAAAACAATTTTATTATAAGGCAGTAAATAATAATACATTAAAGGCTGCGAAGAGAGGCAATTATTCATCCATTGAAAGGATCAATAATTATTGATTGCGGTATGCAAATTCAACTGTAGCTGTTTGGCCAAAAACTGTCATGCGAAGCATAATCATTTATTTTTCTTTCTTTCAAAGGCATATCGTTTCTGATGTCATGCTTGTTTAGCAGTTTAATTACAGTGATAGCAGTGTCAGAGAGCAGTTGCACTCGAGTTTAGTAGGATGACAGGAACCAAAATACAAACGACATTGAGGAGGGATCGCAAGCAATCGATAATCAAATCTATAATGTTGCATGAAAATGTGGCATGCTGGTCTAATTATGCCATAATAATATTGGTACAATTAGTGCGAAGCATAATTTTTGACAGTGATATGTCATGGCATATCAAGGAATTCTAAGACAAAAAATGTATTAAACAATTGAACAAGGACTGCAAATTGAATTGAAATGTAGTGCACTCTGGTTTTACTCAACTGCTTCAAATGAAATCACTTAGTATGCCCATCCTTTGTGGGCATATATACGTGCACACATTGAGTGGAGTGCTTTTAGCTCATTCCACTGCTTTTTGCCTGTTTGAATTCAAGAAAATGTACCGGTAATTATTCAAATTCGAGACGAGTGATATTTGGACAAATGGATCCGTTTGAAGCCCAAACCAGTTGGACACAGATGGCAGCATGTGTGAAACTGACTGACTAGAACACTGGAATGAATAATTAAATGACGTGCGAAATCGGGCCATGCTGAACCCTCACCCGTACACCTGTTGGCTTGGAACACCAGGCAGCAAACTGTCACCATCCATTGCAGGCAGCGCAGGAATAAGTGGATGATGACATTTTTATCCAGAGTATCAAGCTGATTACACAGACAATGGAGCTGCTAACTACTGCCAGTCTGTTATCATTCAGTTTCAACAAAACACTCCGTGAGAGCGTGGATTCCAACATCCTTCAATTGGATTAGGATGTGTCGTTTCCCTTAATCCCTGGCACAGGGCGGCTCTCCAGCGATGGTGAAGGTGAACAATTGTCAGCTAAATGGTGCCGTTAATCGCGTGGATACACAAGTTTTAAACATTTTGAGGGGGCAAAGTATATACTGCATAAATACCGCAGGGATTTTTGGAAAGTGGAATAAATAGATGAGTCGAAAAAGAGGGAAGTGGCTTTTTAGCAATTTGGACTTGAAATTCACTGCAGACTTGCAAAACTGAAGGGCCAAAACAGAATTGCTTTTATGGACAGTAAAAATGAAGGAACACACATTTTATTGAATTTGTTGAATTCTCATAATTAAACAGGCTTGGCGACTCAAGGTCTACATTTGTTTGAGTTTAAAAGCAGACTGGCGAATTGACTAAAACAGAACAGCCTCCTGGGGTATATATATATTTTTTTGACGGGCAGTTTTGCCTTGAACGGGTGTTGAATCAGGCAATATGATGTCATGGAGGGAAAGCAGAGCAGTAAACAAAAAGTCACAGAGATGGATTAAGAATGTTGGCTCTGTTGATGAAGCTGCACAGAGCTGAAGGTTAAAACAGGAACAAACAACTGTGCAAAGAAAATACTTGGGACTTTTAATCTGATCTATTGAGTAGTCGTTCTGGCTTGGAAAATGGCTCCAAAGTGATCGAGCAGCCCTGCCATTGACTTGTGGAACGCCAGCCATAAATAGAGGAAAAATAATGTATTAAACAAAAATGTAAAATAATGTATATATATGTATATATATATATTAGAGCTGTCAAACGATTAAAATATTTAATCTAATTAAAAACTCAACTGTCATAATTAACTCAAATTAACAAAAAATTAATCATGATTACTCACGCATTTTTTATCATTTCTGAATTTCCTTTTATATTTTTTGTCCTATTTTCCCCATTTTAATGCTCTCATCAACATGGAATCATGAATCAGTTTTCTATGTGCAAAATGCAAATATTTACTGAAATAATTTCGATTTTCAATTTTACATGAACATTTTTCACTTGGAGCAGTTATTCACACATCATCTCTCACACAATATTACTGTCCATCAACAACAGTGAAAAAAATATTTTGCTGCTTGAACAGCTCTTTTTATGGAATCAAAACAGCACAATATAAAGTGCACATCTAAGGTAAACTAGTACTCAGCCTATACTTTTTCACGGCCCCCTGAATAGGGATTGTCGGTCAGCATGCAAGGATCTCTCGTTCTGTACTTTTTTGATCATTTATTGGAGCACTTTGCAGCAGAAGTAGTAGTAGTAGTAGTTGTAACAGAAGTATCAGAAGCAGGTAATAACCTACACTACACATAAATGCAGTAAAAAATTAATATATCTATCTTTCTGCATCACAATGTAAATATGTATATAATTTACATTAATTAATACCTTTATTTAACAATACGTTTAATAAATAATTTAATCAACCCTGATTTCACTATGTATCATTATCGTCATCATTATTCATTGTTTTAAACGTAAGAAACCATACAACACAAACATAAAGTCGAATCGATCAAAAGAACTACAAGTCCCAATACTCAATCCCGGAAGTGGAGCGCCGGCATGAAACCCAAGCTGAAACGCAATTTACTTCGTTTAAACGTCAGATTGCAGACGGACAAACATTACAACTATGCAAAAATGAGCTAAATAAAGACACCCCTGTTCTAGCAACATTTTAGCCCACGCTGTTTGCTTTGAAATGATCCATAGCTGTCGGTCTGAGACGAGGGGGCGGAGTTAAGCACATCAGCTGTGTGCTTGGCCATTAAGTGGTATTTCAGACTCGACGTGCTATGATTATAGCTCAGTTTACGACTGCAAAACATACAGGTAACTTTGGTCTTGTCATTGGAACAATCTGGCAACTTTTTAAAAGTAAACTTTCCATTCATAAACTATTTAAGTATCCGTTTTCGGTGTCTCGCGCTGCCGTGGCTGGCAAAACAAACGTGCGTGGACCTGTGCAGAGCGATTGATGTTTTTTTTCTGGTTTATTTATAGAGCAACGTAACATCCGCTGTGACGTCTGCGGCGTTAATCTCGCGAGAAAATTTTTGATCCCGATAAAATTCATTTAAATTAATGCCAATAAAAACGCGCTAAACTGACAGCTCTAATATATATATATATATATATATATATATATATATATATATATATATATATATATATATATATATATATATATATATATATATATATATATATATATATATATACTTTGGTCTTTTCAGTGGAACCATCTGGCAACATTTTTAAAGTAAACTTTCCATTCATAAACTCTTTAAGTATCCGTTTTCGGTGTCTCGCGCTGCCGTGGCTGGCAAAACAGACATGGGCGTGGACCTGTGCAGCGCGCTTGTTGTTTTGTTTCCGGTTTATTTATAGAGCAACGTAACATCCGATGTGACATGTTGCCGCATTAGTCTCATGATAAAAATGAATCACGTTAGAATTTATTTAAATTAATGCCGATAATAACGCAGCTAAACTGACAGCTCTAATATATATATATATATATATATATATATATATATATATATATATATATATATATATATATATATATATATATATATACTTTGGTCTTTTCAGTGGAACCATCTGGCAACATTTTTAAAGTAAACTTTCCATTCATAAACTCTTTAAGTATCCGTTTTAGGTGTCTCGCTGCCGTGGCTGGCAAAACAGACATGGGCGTGGACCTGTGCAGCGCGCTTGTTGTTTTGTTTCCGGTTTATTTATAGAGCAACGTAACATCCGATGTGACATGTTGCCGCATTAGTCTCGCGATAAAAAATGAATCACGTTAGAATTTATTTAAATTAATGCCGATAATAACGCGCTAAACTGACAGCTCTAATATATATATATATATATATATATATATATATATATATATATATATATATATATACTCTCTTGTATACAGCTGCAACCAATTACAGTAGTTGATTGGATGCACACAAGCGACATCAAATGCCGATCTCTTTGTCCCACTGCACTTGGCACCTCACACTTTCAGCGAGTCGTGCCAGACGTATGACCATTGTCTGGAGGTCATCGCGGCGGTCACTCGTCATGCAGAGCTACACTCGTCATCATGCCGGGCGCCGCACGCTTCGAGGAGTAATCTCGTGCCTCTAGCTCCCTCCCCCCACATTCTTCGCTGCCCTCAGGCCAACAAACCAGATTTTTCATGTCAGCTGGCATGCACCTTCAACTTCTAAGTAGCGGTTTGACTTTCACAAGTCTCCCATCATCGCAGTATACGCACTCTCAGGCAAGGTTGCCACATCCTTGCTTTGTAATTATATGCCAGTTATAAGTGTCCACTTGCGCATGCAGATGGAACCTGTCTCCTTAAAAAAAAAAAAAAAAAAAAAAAAATCCAGGTAGCAGGTCAAACACTGCTTCACTGGTCATTTATTATTCCCAAAGGGGGGTTTGAACTATTTCTCATTACATTTTGCTCAACCTCCTCAAAGGAAGAAAAAGGCGGAGATCATTTATGACTGAGATCATTTTTAATGATAAGACCCTTTTAACCTGAGAGCCATGTGCACTATTTGGCTTTATGAGGGACAAATATCATATTCAGCATGAACATACGAGAGGTCATCAACAATTCAAATAGTGTACCACCATCCATCCATACATACATTTTCAACACCTTTTATCCTGAACAGGGTTGGGGTGTGGTTCTAGAGACTATCTGGGCTGACTTTAGGTGGAAGATGGACGACACCCTGAACGGGTCACCATTAAGTCGCAGGGAACACATAGCGATGAACAACCACTCACACCCACAACCACACTGTCACTAAGTGGGAACCGATTCCATGCTGCCCTCACGAGGCAGGAGTGTGTACCAATCCACCATCAGCGACGACGTGAATGATAATTATTAAAAAATCATGTTTATTCAAACACATGTGACAAGATAGACAGTGAAAACAATGAAAACAATGACATTTAAATGTCATCTTTAATGTTTTCTTTAAGATTCAATTCCTTCATTGGGGGTGTGGGACAAGAGAAAAATGGCATTGGAAGAGGAAAGTCATACTTTACATTTTGGGGTTTAAATATCTCTTTTGTGACCCCACTCTTGGAACTTTTTTTGACACTAACTGAGGGCATCAAATGAAATGTTAATTTTCGATTAGCCATCACCCCAATTCAAGGTTTTGATACAATGGGCCCTATTTTTGTTTTCAGAAAGCTGAAAAGTCTCAAATAGTAACAAATTGCTCCCGGTGTGAGTAGTTTTTGTGAGTGTCGTCATAAGCCTGTTTAATGTAGAACAGCTGCACATGAAAACCAGTCGTGACCATCCATCTGCATGCTGGGTGTGTCCCGCAAAAGGTAATATTTTCCTCCGGGTGCAGCCAATTTTTATGGGGAACAGAAGCTTTTATAACGAGAATGGGAGCAGTCAAACACTTGTCCTTTTATAAGGTGGTCGCATCAACATTGCTGCCATCCTTCATGTAATATTAACTACCTGAAGGACGCTTTCGAGGCGGGTACTTGTTATCCCGAGATGTTTCTTTACAATTGCATCATTCCTGCTCTCTCCTTTAGAGCACACCCTTGAGACGATACACTATATTTTGTTGCTACTTGCAGCCCACCCTTACGTTTTGGGCAGAACAAACTGGATGTATTTGTGACGGAGATTTTCAGGATTTGTTTTCTAAACAATCAGGAGGTGATGTCTGGGAAGAAATTGTTCAAGCTCTATTGGTGAAGTGCATGTAACCATAGAAACCAGGTGGTCATTCTCTCTGAAGGGAAATCAGATTTAATAATATACCAAACTAAGAGCTGGGGGATTTAATAAGTGACTTATATGCCAATCAGTGATTATAAATCACTTGATGAACAGTGCGCACACAAATTGTACTCTGGGCACTGAAGGCACGGTAGCATAAATGTGGTGAAAAAAACACTCGATAATTTCAAATACATTATATATGGTGAGACACATACATTCTATGATAGATAGATCATTCTTTGAGGGAAATACCATAAAAGCATCCATTCGTCAACCAAAAGTGTTTTACAGCAACAGATTACATGAGACCACAACACTTGTTTGTGTTATGCTTTTATGTGATCATGATTATACATTACGAGACTGATTTAGCATCAGCAATTCATATTTGCCATATTTCCAAAGCCATTTCTTTATGTGTAGAGTTAATGTTTGTTACATTGAAGCAGACAAAATCATAACGTCCGCGTCAGCGTGCTAGATGACTTTCTATGAGAAACTAGGATTCCTAAGTAATTGATGTTCCTCTGTGTAGAAGGTAAAACGAGACTTGAACCATCAAAACAAAGAGGGGGCGATCGGCTCTTCAGCGCATTGTACAGCACCTTCAGTTCGAATGAAATTCACAAATGCATATGCCAAATGGCCCAAAATCTATTTGAACATTTTTTTTTGTTCTTGCAAACTCCCATTAGCCACTCTTATTTAATGTCAAAATGAAACTTGATCAAAACAAACCTAGCAGTCTACTTTTGCACAGTAATGACGACATGGCAGCCATTAAAAGTCTGAATTCAAACATTTATTTCAGTAGAAACTGTAATCCACTGATTTGCAGTCAGTGTACAAAGTCCTTGTTTCGTGTCTTCCTACACAATGTTTTGAAATCAGAATGTCCCCTCTGGGCTTCAGTTCCAGCATCAGGGATCGAATGCGTTGTTTTTAACCACTCTGTTGGAAATCAAAAGAAGAAATCCAAATTTTACCTTCTGACCTCAAAGCATAAACAATTAACACATCTGAGCTGATTTCACCCCTGTGCGCTTGTGATTACACCAGCCAGGTGGCACCACGTGCAGAGGTTATATCGGCCTAAGGGCTTGTATAGGTGAGGTTCTCAAACCTTTTGGGTCCAAGAATTGTTTCCAAGCATAATCCTGACCAGTGCTGGTCCCATCTTGAATGGCATTCACTGCGAGACCCCTGACTGTAATGTCATTAGAATTGTATACACTGTAATGGTATTTTTTGTAACTCCTGGCAGTTAAAAAAAATTGAATTATGGCTTTTGAGCGGACGGAAGTATATTGAAGAGACAAAAGTGGAGACCCGAATGGACAATGTCGGGAAGTGACCATCTAATATTTGTCCGTCATAGATCTTCACTAATAACCTATACACAAAATACAAAAACTAAGAGCGTGGGTATTCATGTAAAATAATTTCCAGTGTCTTCTGTGCTGTTATTGGACAAAAAGAAGCTAGGGTCTGCGGCAGATTGTGAACACGTGAACGGCCTCTAATCCCTAAACCCTTGATTGTAAATCTTCATATGACAATAAAATAGCACCCTGAGGAAACTTCCTAAGGTCTATTAAAACATTAGACATGCTCTCCTATTCCCATTGTAAACTATTATGAGTGTTTGTACTAAAAGGTTTTTTTTTTGTTGTGAGCCATTTGTGAAATGAGAAGTAGATGTTGCTCATTAGTCCGATGGTGAAGGTAAGGACAGAGTGGAAGTGATTACGCCAAATTTAGAAAGGGGAACAAAACACTGTTTTTCATGGCGTTCTAATCAATTTAATGTAGGTATGACGAGGGCTACATTTGCTCTGTCCTTGATGTATATAATTGGCGGAGGAGCTACTTTTCATCTGTATACAAATGCTTTCTTTGCCAAGTGGCTAAGTAATGCTTTACCCTTTGCTTGGAAGACTCTGTCGTGGCTGCAGGAACCTGCTGACAGAATGGCACTTAAGGCGTGTTTACTTCTGATGAAAATCTCCCTCTAAAAAGCTCCCAGTGTTTTCAGCCTTGGCCCAGCTTATGGTCTTGCAACATTTTGGCAAAGGGGTGAAAAAATGAAAAAAAAAAAAAACCCAACAACAACAAAAAAACACACAAAAAACATATTTTTGCTTGAGATATGAGTTAAAAAATAACTAAAATGAAACAAATCAACTTCAAGTCAAACATTTTGTCTAATTTTTGTGAGCACATTTGCAATTGCCCTTGGGGATTTGGGAAAAGGATTTAAGTGTGAATGAGAGAACTTGGCTGGATATTTGGTAGAGGTACACTGCTCCTGACAACAGAATGTGGATTTTGTCCATTCTTATTTTCAACAAGCGTCCCTCATATGATCATACTAATTCGATTCCACCCTTCATTGAGTCATTCAATTCAGACCAATTTGGCGAAACTGGATGATTCCGATGGCAAAGCGAGTGGTTTGGACTCACTGCCCTTGATGATGATGTTCTGTGTGAGCAGTGTTTGCCTTGCTAAACAGCACCACCTCCTTTACTCAGACAATGTGATGAGTGAGTTGGGTGAGTGGTAGTCCTGATAAAAGTGGCTTAGCACTATCCTGCAAGTAGGAGGCTGTGGCGCCACTGATCGACCCTGTCCACGGTTGGTGTTTACAGCAGGCTTTAAGCCCTGACATACGTTGTGGAAATGAACATCTGCTGAGACTAGTGATAATACTATGGACAGCCCATTAAACACCCCAGGTTCACCGATAAGATGAATACTGTGTGCTTATATTCCCCCGCGTGGCTATCATCTTGAAACTGATTTTCAATAACACGCATTAGTCTGACCTCTTAAGCTGTCCAAGGCTAATGCTATTTATCGCAGCTAAAACATTAAGCGGGGTCCTTATGAAGGTTAACGCAACTGACGGAAGCCTCAGTCACGACACTGAAGAGCTGCCAGAGGTCATTTTTTTTTCCCCAACATTTATCTTCCAAATCATGTGCTGCTGGATGCTGGATATTCACTGATATTTTATGTTCCTATCATTTAATCTGGCACCAATGACCTCGCACCATTTACTGTATTCAGTGTGTTATTGTGATGGCATCTGCTGCAAAATATGTCTGAATGCTGAATGTAATATGTGTACATGTATATCGTACGTTGCTTTTCATGTTAAGGACCCATTACGTAAAATATTTAAAAAAAAAAAACCTTTGTATTGTGGTAACAAAATAAACAATCCACATTCTTTAAAGTGCAATATTTATTTTTATTTTTTGACTCGTGTAAGAGGGCATGCTTCATTGCTCTGACATTTCAATACAAACCTGAGAAACGGCTGAGAGCCACAGGGGTCACTCTTGATGGATAAGAGTGAACGTGGCTGGTCATCCAACACGTATTGCAGTGTCCCGTTAATACCATGTCGATGCAAAATATTTCCATTTAAAATAATAGAACAACCCTTTGCAAATAAACATATAGCAAGTGATCGTTTGTCTTGTTTATGATAAATGTCAAATGCTTGTGCTACTACGGTATTTATTGCTTCAGCTTCTTCTTTGCAGCAATAAATAAATACAAAAACACATTTGCCCAATCTGTTAGACTAGGACGTTTCTTTTATGAAATCGAATAAACAGACATCTAAAGTTGTTTCATGTGCTGTTTTTTTGATGGCCTACTGCCAAACAAAACATCAACTCATCTATTTCTTAAGCCTCGACTATTGAAAAGGAAGGAATGTGCGCTCAGCATAGCCAAGTGAGCCAGTGTTTCCCCCTGCTGGGTATCCCCAACATGTGAGAAAAAAAAAAGCAACAGTGTAACAACTACTGTATTTTTATATTCATTTCTTTGGTATGTGCTTCACATTGAGTTTCTTTTCAATCCAATACTTATCAATGATTTCATCATTACAATACCTGAATATGTATTTTCTGTTGCAATGCATGGGCCAAAAAGTAAAGAGAGGCATTGAATGTAAATAAAAAATGTTAAAAGTAATAAAATAAAGAAATCTGGCATTATTAACATCAACAATGAACTCCATCTTATGTTAAATATTCTTTTGTTTTTCTTGCTATCAGACACTGTGGAATTGAGTGAAATCTAATTAAATTCTGAGAATTATTAGCATATTTGAAACATGTTTCAATGAAGGTCAAAATTGAAATACAGGCTAATCATCTATTTTGGTTTTCTATTTTACCCCACCACAATCATAAACGTCACCACACGGCATTGAACTGTACAGGGCAGTTTCTTCATGAAGATGTTAACATTCCTAACTGTCATACACACTTAATGTACTGTACTGGATTGTACTAACGACTATACCATCCATCCATCCATCCATTTTCCGAACCGCTTGATCCTCACTAGGGTCACGCGGGGTGCTGGAGCCTATCCCAGCCGTCTTCGGGCAGTAGGCGGGGGACACCCTGAATCGGTTGCCAGCCAATCGCAGACGACTATACCATATAATAAAAACAAAAGGCTTCCTTTTAAAATTTGTGATTGGCTAAAAACAGTGGGGATGGGCGCATGTGAGTGAGTACATTTGGATTTTTATGTCTGGACTTGGAACTTTACGATTCAGGGACGAGATGGGTTATTTATTTATTTATTTATTTATTTATTTATTTATTTAATACTGTATAAATACCTGCCCAAGTGTGGTTGTAGCATTATTTCTCTGTTAAGCTATTGGGAATTTGGTTTTAATCAATCCCTTTGGATTCTTTTTTTTTGTAAATTTGCAGCCTTTGCCTCTGATCTCTATATTTAGCTTATTTTTTTAGAAAAATGAAACGATTTTTTTCTTCATACCTCATGAATGTATTTTTATGCTATAGAACTTGCACACTGCTCTCATTAATTGCTATATTTCGTCCAGGTCTTGATGAGTCATTGTCCACTTTTTTTTTTCCAATTTCCCATTGCAGGTCAAATATATTCACACCTGGCTCCCTTCTGTACATTTTATGATTTTAAACCGAGTTGCGTGTGAGTCAGGTTGAATTTTTCAGCATTCATGATACAAAAAAAAAAATTAAGTGAGCCTTTGGGGGACAGTGACAATGAAAAACATAACAAATCCAGACAGACACTGCGAGAGAGAAACACATAACTTCCAATCAGGATCCAGAGATGACTTTCAGTCTGGTCAAAGAGCTTTCCTGTGTGCCACAGTCGTCCTTGGAACTATTTAATCACAACACGGACCCCTGTAGCCAATTGTGGCCTCCTGATTGGTTGGTGCTTGACAACCATGACCATATGGTGGGAAGTGATATACCTAGCTGCTATCTTCCTGTGACTGATGTCTCCAGTAAAAATGATTACTTCATTTAACCACGCTTTATTTGGCAGGCTTGAGGTTGGTACAAAAAAATAAAAAATAAAATAAAAATAAAGTTAAACCGCTGCGGAAGCTGGAATGTTCGTGAATGTGATTGTTTTGCTCAAATAATTCCAATAGACATTCTTGAATTAAGTATGGATGCATCCAATTATAGTCTTTCAGCTTTACTTATTCTCTTGTTTAATTATAGAAGTGGGAAAAAAGAGCTTCACCCAATTGTAATTAAAAAAACAACAACACAATGTTAAGTAGAACATTACATCAGAATGTACCCTGTTTAGTGATATTTGACGCATAAAAGGATAGGGCCGGGACACCATTTTGTTATTGTAATAGTCATCGTGATATTGATGTGTAAGTATTTTATAATAGGCTTTCTGTTCACGAGGACTGTCTCAAGCAGTTCTCTCTTCTTCAGTTACTTGCATTACATATATATATATATATATAAATCCTCGTCTCACCCCTCGGGTGGTGTCCGTCCCCCATTCAGCTCGGGTCCTCTACCAGAGGCCAGGAAGCTTGAGGATTCTGCGCAGTATCCTTGCTGTTCCCAGCACTGCACATTTCTGGACTGAGATGTCCGATGTTGTTCCCGGGATCTGTTGCAACCACTCATCTAGTTTGGAGGTCACTGCCCCGAGTTCTCCGACCACCACAGGCACGACTGTCACCTTTACCTTCCAGGCTCTCTCCAGCTCCTCTCTGAGCCCTTGGTATTTCTCGAGTTTCTCGTCTTCCTTCTTTCTAATGTTTCCATCACTTGGGACCGCTATATCCACTACCACGGCTTTCCTCTGCCCTTTATCTATGATCACGATATCTGGTTGGTTCGCCATTACCATCTTGTCAGTCTGGATCTGGAAGTCTCACAGGATCTTCGCTGTGTCATTCTCCACCACCTTCGGAGGTGTTTCCCATTTTGACCTTGGGGTTTCCAGTCCATACTCGGCACAGATGTTTCGGTAGACTATGCCAGCCACCTGGTTATGGCGTTCCATGTAGGCTTTCCCTGCCAGCATCTTAAACCCTGCAGTTATGTGTTGGATTGTCTCGGGTGCCTCTTTGCACAACCTACACCTTGGGTCTTGTCTGGTGTGGTATATCTGGGCCTCAATGGCTCTGGTGCTCAGGGCCTGCTCCTGAGCAGCCAGGATGAGTGCCTCTGTGCTGTCCTTCAGGCCAGCCCTCTCTAGCCACTGATAGGACTTCTTGAGATCAGCCACTTCAGTTACGGTCCGTGGTACATCCCGTGTAGGGCTTGTCCTCCCATGATGGTCCTCTTCCAGCGCCTCATCCTCTGTTCCCATTGTCTGAGACATTCTCTGAGTATGTCATCCGTTGGAGCCTTCTCCTTGATGTATTCATGGAGCTTGGATGTTTCATCCTGGACAGTGGCTCTCACGCTCACGAGTCCCCGGCCTCCTTCCTTTCAAGCTGCGTACAGTCTCAGGGTGCTGGATTTGGGATGGAACCCTCCATGCATGGTTAGGAGCTTTGGTCTTAACATCCGTGGTCTGAATCTCTTCCTTTGGCCACCTGATTATTCCTGCAGGGTATCTGATCACTGGCAGGACATAGCTGTTTATTGCCCGGGTCTTATTCTTGCCATTGAGCTGGCTTCTTAGGACTTGCCTCACCCGGTGGAGGTATTTGGCCGTAGCTGCTTTCCTTGTTGCCAGTTCGAGGTTGCCATTGGCTTGTGGTATACCGAGGTACTGTAGCTGTCCTCATTGTCTGCTATTGTTCCTTCAGGGAGTGAGACCCCTTCAGTGCGGACTACCTTGTCTCTCTTAGTTACCACCGACTACATTTCTCAAGCCCGAATGACATCCCAATGTCACTGCTGTAGATCCTGGTTGTGTGGATCAGGGAGTCTATGTCCCTTTCGCTCTTAGCATACAGCTTTATGTCATCCATGTAGAGGAGGTGACTGATCGTAGCTCCATTTTTGAGGCGGTATCCGTAGCCTGTCTTGGTGATTACTTGGCTTAGGGGGTTCAGTCCTATGCAGAACAGCAGTGGGGAGAGTGCATCACCTTGGTATATGCCACATTTGATGGACACTTGGGTAAGTGGCTTGCCATTGGCTTCAAGTGTGGTTTTCCACATCCTTATCGAGTTTGCAACGAAGGCTCTTAGTGTCCTGTTCACCTTATACAACTCCAAGCATTCAGTGATCCATGTATGTGGCATTGAGTCGTAGGCTTTCTTGTAATCAATCCAGGCTGTGCACAGGTTGGTATGTCGGGACCTCTAGTCTTATGCGACTGTTCTGTCAACCAGGAGCTGATGTTTGGCTCCTCTGGTATCTCTACCAATGCCCTTCTGCGCTTCACTCATGTATTGATCCATGTGTCCACTTATCTTAGCCGCAATGATGCCTGACATGAGCTTCCATGTTGTGGAGAGAAAGGTTATTGGCCGATAGTTGGATGGGACTGTAGTACCCTTTGAGGGATCCTTCATGATCAGGATCGTTCGCCCTTCGGTTAGCCATCCTGGGTGAGTCCCATCCTTCAGCAACTGGTTCATTTGTGTTGCTAGGCGCTCATGGAGTGCTGTGAGTTTCTTTAGCCAGTAGGTGTGGACCATGTCCGGGCCTGGGGCTGTCCAGTTTTTCATATCTGAGACTCTTTCCTGTATATCTGCCACTATTATGGTAACTGGGTCCTGCTCAGGGAGGTTGCTGTGCCCCTCTCTCAGGGTCACCAGCCATGTTGCACTGCTGTTATGTGCAACCTCCATCTCCCATATGCCTTTCCAGTACCTTTCAGTTTCCAGTCTTGGTGGGTCAGCTCTGCTGTTAGGACCCTGCCACTGAGCGTACACTTTCTCAGGTTGTGTTGCGAACAGCCTGTTTATTCGCCTGGCCTCATTCTCTTTCATGTACCTTTTTAGGCGACTGGACAAGGCTTGGAGCCTTTGTTTGGCAGTTTCGAGTGCTTCAGGTATGGTCATCTGGATGTACCTCTCAGGTATCGGCCTTTTCATCACACCTCTCTGGGCCTCCGTCAATTGACTCACATCTTTCCGAGCCGCCTTGATCTTAGCCTCCAACCGTCTTTTCCATGGTGGGTAACGTGTCTCATGGTTGCTCCGATAGCCAAGGATTTCTAGGATCACTGACGCTGAAGCGTATATCAGCTCATTGGTTTCCGTGATCGTTATGGTAGGGATCGCCATCAGTGCTGCATTCACATTGCACTGCTGTTATGTGCAACCTCCCTCTCCCATATGCCTTTCCAGTACCTTTCAGTTTCCAGTCTTGGTGGGTCAGCTCTGCTGTTAGGACCCTGCCACTGAGCGTACACTTTCACAGGTTGTGTTGTGAACAGCCTGTTTATTCGCCTGGCCTCATTCTCTTTCATGTACCTCTTTAGGCGACTGGACAAGGCTTGGAGCCTTTGTTTGGCAGTTTCGAGTGCTTCAGGTATGGTCATCTGGATGTACCTCTCAGGTATCGGCCTTTTCATCACACCTCTCTGGGCCTCCGTCAATTGACTCACATCTTTCCGAGCCGCCTTGATCTTAGCCTCCAACCGTCTTTTCCATGGTGGGTAATGTGTCTCATGGTTGCTCCGATAGCCAAGGATTTCTAGGATCACTGACGCTGAAGCGTATATCAGCTCATTGGTTTCCGTGATCGTTATGGTAGGGATCGCCCTCAGTGCTGCATTCACACTTTCCATGAGACTTTCAGGTGGTACTTCACATAGCCGTTGTAATCGGTTTCTAGGTTGCCCAGCTTTCATCCTCGCCATGATCTTAGCTTTCAAACAACTAGTAGCTCAGTGTTCCAACATCCACAAACGGCAATTGCTGTCACAATTTGAGATTGATGAGGTACAACGCAGGTTCCATGGTGAAGGGCCCCAGGCTGCCAGATCAGAGGAGGAGGTCATACCAGAGATTGGGAGGCAAGCCCCAATGAATGCAGATGATGAGATTGGGAGGCCAAGCCCAATGATTGAAATGCTGAGCGAGGCAACAACTGACCTGAAAGCTAAGATCATGGCGAGGATGAAAGCTGGGAAACCTAGAACACGATTACAACTATGTGAAGTACCACCTGAAAGTCTCATGGAAAGTGTGAATGCAGCACTGAGGGCGATCCCTACCATAACGATCACGGAAACCAATGAGCTGATATACACTTCAGCGTCATTGATCCTAGAAATCCTTGGCTATCGGAGCAACCATGTGACACATTACCCACCATGGAAAAGACGGTTGGAGGCTAAGATCAAGGCGGCTCGGAAAGATGTGAGTCAATTGACGGAGGCCCAGAGAGGTGTGATGAAAAGGCCGATACCTGAGAGGTACATCCAGATGACCATACCTGAAGCACTCGAAACTGCCAAACAAAGGCTCCAAGCCTTGTCCAGTCGCCTAAAGAGGTACATGAAAGAGAATGAGGCCAGGCGAATAAACAGGCTGTTCACAACACAACCTGCGAAAGTGTACGCTCAGTGGCAGGGTCCTAACAGCAGAGCTGACCCACCAAGACTGGAAACTGAAAGGTACTGGAAAGGCATATGGGAGAGGGAGGTTGCACATAACAGCAGTGCACAATGGCTGGTGACCCTGAGAGAGGAGCACAGCAACCACCCTGAGCAGAACCCAGTTACCATAACAGTGGCAGACATACAGGAAAGAGTCTCAGATATGAAAAACTGGACAGCACCAGGCCCGGACATGGTCCACACCTACTGGCTAAAGAAACTCACAGCACTCCATGAGCGCCTAGCAACACAAATGAACCAGTTGCTGAAGGATGGGACTCACCCAGGATGGCTAACCGAAGGGCGAACGATCCTGATCATGAAGGATCCCTCAAAGGGTACTACAGTCCCATCCAACTATCGGCCAATAACCTTTCTCTCCACAACATGGAAGCTCATGTCAGGCATCATTGCGGCTAAGATAAGTGGACACATGGATCAATACATGAGCGAAGCGCAGAAGGGCATTAGTAGAGATACCAGAGGAGCCAAACATCAGCTCCTGGTTGACAGAACAGTCGCACAAGACTGCAGGTCCCGACATACCAACCTGTGCACAGCCTGGATTAATTACAAGAAAGCCTACGACTCAATGCCACATACATGGATCACTGAATGCTTGGAGTTGTATAAGGTGAACAGGACCCTAAGAGCATTCGTTGCGAACTCAATGAGGATGTGGAAAACCACACTTGAAGCCAATGGCAAGCCACTTACCCAAGTGTCCATCAAATGTGGCATATACCAAGGTGATGCACTCTCCCCACTGCTGTTCTGCATAGGACTGAACCCCCTAAGCCAAGTAATCACCAAGACGGGCTACGGTTACCGCCTCAAAAATGGAGCTACGATCAGTCACCTCCTCTACATGGATGACATAAAGCTGTACGCTAAGAGCGAAAGGGACATAGACTCCCTGATCCACACAACCAGGATCTACAGCAGTGACATTGGGATGTCATTCAGGCTTGAGAAATGTAGTCGCATGGTAACTAAGAGAGGCAAGGTAGTCCGCACTGAAGGGGTCTCACTCCCTGAAGGAACAATAGCAGACATTGAGGACAGCTACAAGTACCTCGGTATACCACAAGCCAATGGCAACCTCGAACAGGCAACAAGGAAAGCAGCTACGGCCAAATACCTCCAGCGGGTGAGGCAAGTCCTAAGAAGCCAGCTCAATGGCAAGAATAAGACCCGGGCAATAAACAGCTATGCCCTGCCAGTGATCAGATACCCTGCAGGAATAATCAGGTGGCCAAAGGAAGAGATTCAGACCACGGATGTTAAGACCCGAAAGCTCCTAACCATGCATGGAGGGTTCCATCCCAAATCCAGCACCCTGAGACTGTACGCAAGCCGAAAGGAAGGAGGCCGGGGACTCGTGAGCGTGAGAGCCACTGTCCAGGATGAAACATCCAAGCTACATGAATACATCAAGGAGAATGCTCCAACAGATGACATACTCAGAGAATGTCTCAGACAATGGGGAACAGAGGATGAGGTGCTGGAAGAGGGATCATCATGGGAGGACAAGCCCCTACACGGGATGTACCACCGGACCATAACTGAAGTGGCTGATCTCAAGAAGTCCTATCAGTGGCTAGAGAGGGCTGGCCTGAAGGACAGCACAGAGGCACTCATCCTGGCTGCTCAGGAGCAGGCCCTGAGCACCAGAGCCATTGAGGCCCAGATATACCACACCAGATAAGACCCAAGGTGTAGGTTGTGCAAAGAGGCACCCGAGACGATCCAACACATAACTGCAGGGTGTAAGATGCTGGCAGGGAAAGCCTACATGGAACGCCATAACCAGGTGGCTGGCATAGTCTACCGAAACATCTGTGCCGAGTATGGACTGGAAACCCCAAGGTCAAAATGGGAAACACCTCCGAAGGTGGTGGAGAATGACCAAGCGAAGATCCTGTGGGACTTCCAGATCCAGACTGACAAGATGGTAATGGCGAACCAACCGGATATCGTGATCATAGATAAATCAGAATCAGAATCATCTTTATTGGCCAAGTATGTAGAACACACAAGGAATTTGTCTCCGGTATACACGCTGCGTTAGTATCATCATAAAGGGCAGAGGAAAGCCGTGGTAGTGGATGTAGCGGTCCCAAGTGATGGAAACATCAGAAAGAAGGAACACGAGAAACTCGAGAAATACCAAGGGCTCAGAGAGGAGCTGGAGAGAGCCTGGAAGGTAAAGGTGACAGTCGTGCCTGTGGTTGTCGTAGCACTCGGGGCAGTGACCTCCAAACTAAATGAGTGGTTGCAACAGATCCCGGGAACAACATCGGACATCTCAGTCCAGAAATGTTTAGTGCTGGGAACAGCAAGGATACTGTGCAGAACCCTCAAGCTTCCTGGCCTCTGGTAGAGGACCCGAGCTGAATGGGGAGGGACACCACCCGAGGGGTGAGACGAGGAGTTTTATAAATAATATATATATATATATTAGACAGTATATTTTTATAAATAATATATATATATATACATATATATATACATATATATATATATATATATATATATATATATATATATATATATATATATATATATATATATATAAGACAGTATATATATATTTAGAGAGAGAGAGAGGGATAGACATAGATATAGAGTATATTGTGGAAATTGTAAAACTTAGAAGAAAGCGACAATTTCTCACGTTCACACACCGAGCGAGTGTGTCGTTTATTGAACACCAAAAAAGTTAACCACGCAAAAACTCAGACCGCCGAAAGTGAAGTTTCCATAGCAACAAGCAAACCAAACATGGCGATCCTTAAAGGGACCGCAATTACCTCCACCCCGTCACTAATTGACCGTGAACTCTGACAAGCATATGGAAAAACACTGCACCCAAACATTTGTAGTTGGTGGTGAATTATATATATATAGAGGTCACTACAATATACAGTATATATTAGAGCTGTCAGTTGAGCACGTTTTTATCGGCATTAATTTAAATGAATTTTAACGGGATTAAATTTTTTCTCGCGAGGTTAACGCGGCAACACGTCACAGCGGATGTTACGTTGCTCGATAAATAAACCAGAAACAAAACAACAAGCGCGCTGCATAGGTCCACGCACATGTTTGTTTTGTCAGCCACGGCAGCGCGAAACAGCGAAAACGGATACTTAAATAGTTTATGAATGGAAAGTTTACTTTTAAAAAGTTGCCACATTGTTCCACTGACAAGACCAAAGTTACCTGTATGTTTTGCAGTCGCAAACTGAGCTATCATCATAGCACGTCGAGTCTGAAATACCACTTAATGGCCAAGCACACAGCTGACGTGAGTACTCCGCCCCCTCGTCTCAGACAGACAGCTATGGATCATTTTAAAGCGAAGAAAATGGATGACACGACGAAGAACAAATTTACTGAAGCCACAGCTAAATATATGGCTACTGCATGCATGCCTGTCAAAATTGTCCACAGCTCCACTCAAGCTGAAATCATTCACATTGCATCTAACAACTCCACTACGGAATGCCAGCGAGAGCCTCCATTACTGTGTACAGAGATTGTACGTAGCGGAGAAGGCTAAGGTACACCAAGCGGGAGAAGACACTGTTTCGGGAGAGAAATAAGAGACAATGTTGATGAGCCTCTGGTGAATAACGAGCAGGTAGCCTGTCGAATACGATTGCATGCCACGGACGCGATTGTTACTTGTTTGGAACTATTTTGTGTGGAAGGGTACATACAGTGTTCCGTGGCCATATAAATAAAGCGGGTGGAGCTTCTCTGTGTTCGTCTGACAGCGACGGTGCGCTTAGCCACGTCGAGAGTTCAGCGGTCCAGTGCTAGCAACCTAGCGAACACACTGAAAATAAAACGTCTCCAGTGTTGTCATCTAACCAAGTGTAGTCATCCGAAATGATGTCTACACAAAACCGTAGAGAGACTTCCGATTAAGAAGGACCAACTGAATCAACATAGCCTGACTGCTGTGTTCAAAGCAAATTTGAGAAAACCGAAGTATGCAACCATGGCTTAAATCCACTATAGGCTGAGTACTAGTTTACCCTTAGATATGCACTTTATAATGTTATATTGGTCTGTTTTGATTCCATAAAAAGAGCTGGTAAAGCAGCTGTTGTGTGACAAAATATTTTTTCACTGTTGTTGATGGATAGTAATATTGTGTAAGAGATTGTGTGAATAACTGCTCCAAGTGAAAAATGTCATGTAAAATTGAAAATCGAAATTGTTATTTCAGTAAATATTTGCATTTTGCACGTAGAAACCTGATTCATGATTCCATGTTGATGAGAGCATTAAAATGGGGAAAAACAGGACGAAAAAATATAAAAGGAAATTCAGAAATGATAAAAAATGCGTGCGTCATCACGATTAATTTTTTGTTCATTTGAGCTAATTATGACAATTGCGTTTTTAATTAGATTAAATATTTCAATCGTTTGACAGCTCTAAAAAAAAAAATATATATATATATATATATATATATATATATATATTAGAGCTGTCAGTTTAGCGCTTTATATCGGCATTAATTTAAATGAATTTTATCGATCAAAATTTTTCTCGCGAGATTAACGCGCAGACGTCACAGCGGATGTTACGTTGCTCTATAAATAAACCAGACACAAAACATCAAGCGCTGCACAGGTCCACGCACGTTTGTTTTGCCAGCGAGACACCAAAACGGATACTTAAATAGCTCATGAATGGAAAGTTTACTTTAAAAAAGTTGCCAGATTGTTCCACTGACAAGACCAAAGTTACCTGTATGTTTTGCAGTCGTAAACCGAGCTATCATCATAGCACGTCGAGTCTGAAATACCACTTAATGGCCAAGCGCACAGCTGACGTTCTACTCCGCCCCCTTGTCTCAGACAGACAGCTATGGATCATTTCAAAGCGAAGAAAATGGATGACACGACGAACAAATTTGCTGAAGCCATAGCTAAATATATGGCTACTGCATGCAAGCCTGTCAACATTGTCCACAGCTCCACTCAAGCTGAAATCATTCGCATTGCATCGAACGACTCCTGTTGGATTGACCTGGCGCTTTAAGAGGGGCGGGGCTGCCACTGACAGGTGACCGTTCGCGCGATGTATAAATAGCGTTTTGTTTCGTGAGTGAATACACTCGCTTCGTCGTCGTCATAGCTCAATGTTAAGCTACGCGAGTGCTTCTTATCAAGTCAGATGTGTAAAGTTAGCTTTTAGATTCGGTCATGATCGCTTGCTTTGTTTGCCGCATCGCTATGCAATCACAGTCAGTTACCGTTCGCAATCGGCAATTTAAACAGCGTGGGCTAAAATGTTGCTAGAACAGGGGTGTCTTTATTTAGCTCATTTTTGCATAGTTGTCACGTTTGTCCGTCTGCAATCTGACGTTTAAACGAAGTAAATTGCGTTGCAGATGGGGTTAATCAAGCCGGCGCTCCACTTCTGGGTTTGACTCTTGGGACTTGTAGTTCTTTTGTTCGATTCGACTTGATATGTTTGTGTTGTATGGTTTCTTACGTTTAAAACAATGAATAATGATGACGATATTGATACATAGTGAAATCAGGGTTGATTAAATTATTTATTAAACGTATTGTTAAATAAAGGTATTAATTAATGTCAATATTTACATTGTGATGCAGAAAGATAGATATATTATTTTTTTACTGCATTTATGTGTAATTTAGGTTATTACCTGATTCTGATACTTCTGTTACAACTACTACTACTTCTGCTGCAAAGTGCTCCAATAAATGATCAAAAAAGTACAGAACGAGAGATCCTTCCATGCTGACCGACAATCCTTATTCAGGGGGCCGTGAAAAACGGAATTAACTGAACAACTCCACTACGGATTGCCAGCGAGAGCCTCCATTACGAGTACTAGTATTTTTTTCACTGTTGTTGATGGACAGTAATATTGTGTGAGAGATAATGTGTGAATAACTGCTCCAAGTGAAAAATGTTCATGTAAAATTGAAAATCGAAATTGTTATTTCAGTAAATATTTGCATTTTGGACATAGAAAACTGATTCATGATTCCATGTTGATGAGAGCATTAAAATGGGAGAAAATAGCACAAAAAATATAAAAGGAAATTCAGAAACGATAAAAAATGTGCGAGTAATCACGATTAATTTTTAGTTAATTTGAGTTAATAATGACAGTTGAGTTTTTAATTAGATTAAATATTGTAATCGTTTGACAGCTCTACTATATATATATATATATATATATATATATATATATATATGTGTGTGTGTGTGTGTGTACTGATTCATTGTTGTTGCCCCCCCCATATAAATCAATTATTTCATGACTGGAGTATCATCATTGGCGAAAATACTGTATTTGAGTCATTATGCGATTCTCACCCCATACAACTGCAATTTAATGCACCGTTTTTCACAATCGCAGCAGCCAGCACTGATATGTGGCATTTAGATAAATGTCAAACAAACGGATGAGTCCTGTTCTACATCCATTCTCCGATTATCCTGACATATGCTGCAGTTACATCTAATCGATGTATTTTGACATTACGCATCCACCAATATATTCCGATAAATGATCTTTGGTGACGATAATCTTGAGTTGAGTGATGGCAATATGGCTACAAATGAGCAATGACCATTATCTGTGCCACATGCAGCATAGAAGATACTACATGTGATTGCCTAGTTCAGTCATTAAATCAACGGATTTAATAATGTGAGCATTATGCATGCACTCGTGGGAGCAGTGTGCTTTTAAAGTTGGGGAAAAAAGAAACAGATTTTATGACACCCCTGTTGTGCAAGAGCATGGAGACATTATTGCATTACAAAATTGAGTTATCGTTTCGATTAAGTGAATCCCAAGGACTCTTATTACATTACCTATTGACATGCAGATATAGACGGCAGTAAACTGCATATTAAGCAGATCATATGATTATATCAATATACTACCAATCTGACATGGTAATGTGGGAAAATCATCAGGGCTACAGTCCGATCACGTGTGGTATATTTGCACGGATATTATGGTACAATAAACCTGGGCCTAGTATGATTAAAATGAAAAATTAAATACTAAGGCTTTTCACTGTGAGTCACCACATTCTTGTACGTCCCATTGTCTAGTTAATCAGTACAGCGTGCTATCATGATGCTTTGACATTGTTCAGTTCGATCGAAAATGTAGTTGACGCATCCTTCCATCCGCCGCTGAGATTTTCATTCCACTAATACCTATGCATTCACCGTCAAGGTGCGCTGAGAGTTGCTGAGAACAATTGTGGCATGTCTGACAATCGAGTGGAAAAACACTGTGCGCTCTGATGAGCCACTCTTGAACTATAAATCAGTCATAAAGGACTTGTACAGCGCTGGCAAGACGCTGTTGTTCTTGGCCATCTTCATCGCTGTGTGTTGTTTACACCAGACATTTACTTTTGCTGTTTTAGTGTCAATGCTCACAGTCCTCATAGGCACAGCTTCATAAATGAAGAGATGGAGTTTTGTCCACGTCCACAATTGGTAGAGGCTGCAAGACACTGTTTTTATTCATTTTGTTTTTATCGACAGTCAGGTTGTTTCCAATTGACAATGACAGAGTCTACACAAGCCGGTCTTTACAAATGGGATCACATAGATCAAATCATATACTAAAGCCAGCTAACAATAGACCAATTTTTCACACTTGATCCGATTTTAAAGTCGCGTGAGACCCCACACATGATGACGCGGAGTGGGAGTGGGGAAATCACTGATGCTCGCATCAAGAATTACCCGTGAATGGCAGCATGATGAATTTACAAATACAAAGGAAGGGTAGTACACAGATATTTGCTCCAATTTGTGTCCCCCAAAAATGCACACATTATCACTCCATTTCAAACCACAGTCCATGGCCCATCCCAACAGTCACACAGCTACTTGGGAATACAAACATTGAAGAGGTTCCATAATTATGATTGCCACCCCCAAAAGTTAGTCTTAACACACCCCACAACATAGAATAATAACTATAAACATAAGATGTATATATTTTTAATGTGTTAATGTGTACAGCCTACCTCGCTTTTAGTGCAGAACGATGCTGACATTGACATCGAAGAAACATGGTCAAAGTGGCTAGCACATTGACCTCAAAATCAGGACGTCTGGGTTCCAATGATGTGTGACTGACTGGCAACCAGCCCAGGAAAAATATCACATGAGCCCGGATACCATAAACGCAATGAAGATTAGCAGTATAGAACTAATGCCGGTCGGTTTTAAATATCAAGTCAAATACAGCTTTATTGCCGAATTATGCTGTATGTGCAACACACAGCACAGATGAAATTTCTTCCCTCTCAAGACAACATAAAACAAAAGGAGTCGCTGCGGGTGCCCGCGCCACCAGTCAAATGGCGTCGGCATTCCTCCCAATCAAAATCAGTGCTGGTACGCGTGTGTCGCAGAGAAGGCGCAACCACCAAGCGCAGATTCTTCTACTTTGACGAATGTCGTGGCCAAAAATGCTGAAAACAGTGCACATCAGGTCCACATGACATAACAACACCATGTGACAAAACAAAAGACAAAAACAACAAAAAACGCAAGGCTCTTGAAGAGCACTTGCCGACGGCTACTCGGGCACCATCTTGGAAAAAAAAATATGTATCTATCTATCTATCTATCTATCTATCTATCTATCTATCTATCTATCTATCTATCTATCTATCTATCTATCTAGATAGATAGATATTTTTTATATTATTTTATATATAATATTGAAAAATAGAAAGGTGATATATATAGCGGAGATGGGCGAGATGCGATAACATGTGTTGTGTCTTGAAATGACGAGGCACACACACGCGTTTTCTATTATGTATTAGACCGTTGAGTTCCGCCATTAACAACGTGGGGAAAAAGCTTAGACATTCCAGGTAACATTTCACACATGCGCAGTAGATGGCAATACAAAGTACGGGAAGTCAATGAGTCCAATAACATACAAATAACTATGGTGGTTAATACACCACATTACCTCCCCCCTTAGTTTAAAGGTACATAACAAATTCACATTTCCTTATCCATCATACTGCATAACATTTCTTCAATAATAACCAAACTCAATTTGAACATCTTTCAAATGACGACATCACAATCAATCCCTGTAACGTAAAGGGCGTTGTGCTTTACGTCCTGAACGTCTCAAAACTCCTGTCTCTGGCACAAGTGGCTCAGGCGGGTCTGGTGCAAAAGCTGGTGATGCAGGAATTGTGGACTCCGGTTCGTCAAAGTCTTTCTCCTGCTCAGCTGACTGAGTCGCACTTTCAGGTCCAGGATCTAAAATGTCAGGTGGGTATCGAGGACGCAGCTGGTCTCCATGGCGTCTGTATATCTGATCAGTCTCACCTTGCACATGGTATGACACTGGTCCAGTCCGTTGTATCACTACTCCAGGGATCCATTTGGGATGCTCTCCTGCTGTGTTGCGTAGATAGACGGGGTCATCCACATCAAACTGTCGTTCGGCAGCCTGACGATCATGTTCCTCCTTCTGCTGATACTGTCTCCTCCTCACCGTCTCAGAGATGCTCGGTTTAAGGAAATCCAGCCGTGTTCGTACGTGTCTCTTTAAGAACAAGTCTGCTGGTGACTCTCCAGTTGTACTATTTGGTGTTGTGCGATAACGCAGCAAGAAGTGTGAAATCTTATCCTCAACACTCAAAATCTCTCTTGCAAGCTTCTTCATGCCTGCCTTGAAGGTCGCAATGCATCTCTCAGCGAGTCCATTCGTAGCAGGATGTTTCGGTGCACCAGTCGTGTGCAAGATTCCATTCCTTTTCATGAAGAGTTGGAACTCATTCGACATGAAGGTTGTGGCGTTGTCGGTGACAATTTGCTCGGGTACTCCTTGTGCTGCAAACAGTCTTTTAAGCCTTGTGATGGTGGCTGCTGAGGTTATCTGTGACATTTTGAAGACCTCTAGCCACTTGGAGTACGCATCGACCACTATCATAAACATGTGACTCATGAATGGCCCTGCAAAATCAATGTGAATCCTTCTCCACACCCTCCAGGAACTCCCATGGGTGCAGTGGAACATGGCGTGGCATGCGTTGTTCTAGCTGGCACGTCTCACACTGTCTGCAGACCTTCTCGATGTCCATGTCAATATTTGGCCACCAGACATATTGTCGTGCAATTGTCTTCATTTTTACGATACCAGGGTGTCCGTCATGGATCTCTTTTAACACTGCTCTTCTTATTTTCTCTGGCACCACTACTCTTGTTCCCCACAGAACACATCCCTGTTCTACAGAAAGTTCATCTTTCTTTTTGTGAAATACCCTGAAATTTTCGGGAATTTCTGTTGGCCACCCTAACTGGATGTATCTGTGTAGCAGTGAGAGCTCAGTGTCTTTGCGTGTAGCCTTCGATATTTGTTTTGCACATAATGGCGCCTCGTCCAGGTGCTCACAAATCAGTGCGTTAAGAGAAGCTGTTATTGTCTTCGTTCCATCGTCTATCGTCTCAGGCAGGGGACACGGGATAGTCCATCTGCATTACCGTGCTCCTCTGATTGCCTGTAGGTTATGCGATAATCATAAGCAGACAATATGATTGCCCATCTCTGTATGCGTGCTGCTGCCATTGTTGGTAGTCCCTTGCGTTCTCCGAACAGCGCGAGCAGAGGCTTGTGGTCGGTTATCAATTCAATTTCCGCCCCATAGGTATTGGTGGAATTTCTTTACACCGTACACTAGACTCAAAGCCTCCTTTTCTATTTGTGAGTAGTTCTTTTCCGCTGGAGAGAGCGTTCGAGAAGCAAAAGCGATGGGATGTTCTTTCCCATCAGGAGTCGTGTGCTGAATGACAGCTCCGATCCCATAAGCAGAAGCATCACATGCGAGTGTAAGTGGCAGGCGCGGGTTGTAATGGGTTAATACATTGTCACTTGTCAACAGTTCTTTACAGTTGTCAAACGCGCTCTGCTCATCTTTACTCCATTTCCATTTTGTATTCTCCTTCAGCAGTCTGTAAAGTGGGGCTAAAACTGTACTTTGGCGTGGTACAAAACGTCCATAGTAGTTCACGAGACCTAAGAAGGCTCTTAGCTCTTTAGTGTTTGTGGGTGCTGGAGCATCATGAATGGCCCTGACCTTATCTTTGGATGGGTAGACTCCTTTTTCATCCAGCACGTGCCCCAGGTACTCGATCTGCGTCTTACCAAAGTCACACTTTGCCTTCTTCACTCTCAGACCATTCTCTTTCAGCCGCTGAAGAACTCTGTCCAGGTTCGTTAGGTGCTCTGACTCGTCTCGGCCCATCACGAGCAAGTCATCGAGGTAGATCACCACGTTGAGGTCTTTCATTAGATTCTCCATTATCCTTTGGAAAATACTGACAGCAGAGTTGATACCAAAACACAGTCTATTGTACACAAACAGTCCTTTGTGTGTATTGATTGTAGTATATTTTTTTGAGTCGTCATCGAGAAGAATTTGTTGATAAGCTGCAGCCAAATCTATTTTTGAGAATATTTTCCCACCACATAGTGTGGCTAACACCTCCTCGATGCGTGGTAGTGGATATGTCTCTGTGTTAATTGCTTGGTTCACTGTTATCTTGTAATCACCACACAAGCGAAGTCCACCATCTCGCTTGGGTACTGGAACGACTGGAGCAGCCCACTCACTGTGCTTGACAGGGGTGATGACGCCATCTTTCTCAAGGCGCTCCAGTTCTTTTTCAACTTTTTCTTTCATGGCAAAGGGCAGAACACGGGCTTTGTGGAATTTAGGATCAGGCTTGACGGATATTGTTGCCTTAATGTCCTTTAAGGTCCCTAACTCATCAGTGAAGACATCATCATGTTTTGCAAGTACTTCTCGGATGGACTTGGCTCTTGGAGATGCTTGTATTTTGTTTTCTGTGACTGTTTTGATCATTTCCCAGTTTAACTTTATTTTATCAAGCCACTCACGTCCGCAGAGTGACGGTCCTCAACTCCCACTACAATCAGTGGCAAGTCAACAGTCTGACTTTCATACTTCACTTTAGCCATGAACTGTCCTTTTACAGGAATTGTCTCCCTAAGTAGCCTTTTAGTGCTACACTACTTCCCTCTAGTGGTATACGAGAGAATGACCGTTCATACACGTTTTCAGAGATAATGCTGACTCCTGCTCCCGTGTCAATTTCCATTGGAACCTTTCTTCCATTTACATCAAAAATGGCCCTGTATGGTCTACGGCCGCCATTAGCACTATACACGTGGACATTGAACATGGGAACATCATCATGTTTCTTTTCATCAGTTTGCACATAGCCAGTCATTTTACTAAATTTTCTCTCATTGCTTATCTTCTTCCCCCTTTTCTTGACCTTATTGTCAGATGCAGGTGCTCGAGCCCGACATGCCTTCTTTATATGACCAACTTTACCACACTGATGGCAGTTTGAAGTCTTGTAGAAGCAGTCATTTGCACTATGATTCATGCCTTTACATCGGTAACATCCACTTTGGTGTGTGGGTGAGTGTCCTCTCCTTTGGTTTTCCTTAACCTTGTGTACAGGTGTGGTGACATCTTCACCTTTCCTCAACTGCTGTGCATCCCGGTGGGCAGTCTCCATGTTGACAGCAAGCTCCACGGCTCTCGCAAACGACAGGCCATCTTCCGAGAGTAACTTGCGTTGCAAAGCCTCCGAAGCAACACCGCTGACGAAGCCATCACGGAGAGCCTCGTCCAGTCTGTCCCCGAAATCCCACCTTGTAGCGAGTTGACGTAGCTCAGCGGCATATTCCGTAACCGTCTGGCTGTCCTTCTGCACACATTTCCGGTATCGGAAACGCTCCGATATCACCAATGGCTTGGGCTCATAGTAATTCCTCAATGTGGATACAATTTCCGCAAAAGACTTGTCTCTGGGCTTGGCAGGTTGCACTAAATTACGGAGAAGTCCATACGCTGATGCGCCCAAGGAGCTCAGTAAAACGGCAACTTTCTTGTCGTCATTGACATCATGCGCCTCGAACAGCAGTTCCATGCGTTCCACATAGGCAGACCACGATTCATTCTCGGGTTTAAACTCGTCCGGTCTTTGAGAAAAGTAAGCCATCTTACCTCACTAAACTTTAGAGTATTGCTTCCTACCCTAAAATCGACTTTTACTCGTCGCCAGATGTTGTGTCTTGAAATGACGAGGCACACACACGCGTTTTCTATTATGTATTAGACCGTTGAGTTCCGCCATTAACAACGTGGGGAAAAAGCTTAGACATTCCAGGTAACATTTCACACATGCGCAGTAGATGGCAATACAAAGTACGGGAAGTCAATGAGTCCAATAACATACAAATAACTATGGTGGTTAATACACCACAACATGGCTCTGTTGGAATGCTACTACTCAAGCAACCCTAGTCAGAGGGGTTACCTGCAGAGAATGCAGGCTGAATGGTTACTTCGAAACCCACAGTCACGGTTGACCACGAAACAACTAGTAGCTCAGTGTTCCAACATCCACAAACGGCAATTGCTGTCACAACTTGAGATTGATGAGGTACAACGCAGGTTCCATGGTGAAGGGCCCCAGGCTGCCAGATCAGAGGAGGAGGTCATACCAGAGATTGGGAGGCAAGCAGATGATGAGATTGGGAGGCCAACCCCAAAGAATGAAATGCTGAGCGAGGCAGCAACTGACCTGAAAGCTAAGATCATGGCGAGGATGAAAGCTGGGCAACCTAGAAACCGATTACAACTATGTGAAGTACCACCTGAAAGTCTCATGGAAAGTGTGAATGCAGCACTGAGGGTGATCCTACCATAATGATCACGGAAACCAATGAGCTGATATATGCTTCAGCGTCAGTGATCCTAGAAATCCTTGGCTATCGGAGCAACCATGAGACACGTTACCCACCATGGAAAAGACGGTTGGAGGCTAAGATCAAGGCGGCTCGGAAAGATGTGAGTCAATTGACGGAGGCCCAGAGAGGTGTGATGAAAAGGCCGATACCTGAGAGGTACATCCAGATGACCATACCTGAAGCACTCGAAACTGCCAAACAAAGGCTCCAAGCCTTGTCCAGTCGCCTAAAGAGGTACACGAAAGAGAATGAGGCCAGGCGAATAAACAGACTGTTCGCAACACAACCTGCGAAAGTGTACGCTCAGTGGCAGGGTCCTAACAGCAGAGCTGACTCACCAAGACTGAAAAATGAAAGGTACTGGAAAGGCATATGGGAGAGGGAGGTTGCACATAACAGCAGTGCAACATGGCTGGTGACCCTGAGAGAGGAGCACAGCAACCTCCCTGAGCAGAACCCAGTTACCATAACAGTGGCAGACATACAGGAAAGAGTCTCAGAAATGAAAAACTGGACAGCACCAGGCCCGGACATGGTCCACACCTACTGGCTAAAGAAACTCACAGCACTACAAGCCAATGGCAACCTCGAACTGGCAACAAGGAAAGCAGCTACGGCCAAATACCTCCAGCGGGTGAGGAAAGTCCTAAGAAGCCAGCTCAATGGCAAGAATAAGACCCGGGCAATAAACAGCTATGCCCTGCCAGTGATCAGATACCCTGCAGGAATAATCAGGTGGCCAAAGGAAGAGATTCAGACCACGGATGTAAAGACCCGAAAGCTCCTAACCATGCATGGAGGGTTCCATCCCAAATCCAGCACCCTGAGACTGTACGCAAGCCGAAAGGAAGGAGGCCGGGGACTAGTGAGTGTGAGAGCCACTGTCCAGGATGAAACATCCAAGCCTCATGAATAAATCAAGGAGAAGGCTCCAACGGATGACATACTCAGAGAATGTCTCAGACAATGGGGAACAGAGGATGAGGCGCTGGAAGAGGGACCATCATGGGAGGACAAGCCCCTACACGGGATGCACCACCGGACCATAACTGAAGTGGCTGATCTCAAGAGGTCCTATCAGTGGCTAGAGAGGGCTGGCCTGAAGGACAGCACAGAGGCACTCATCCTGGCTGCTCAGGAGCAGGCCCTGAGCACCAGAGCCATTGAGGCCCAGATATACCACACCAGACAAGACCCAAGGTGTAGGTTGTGCAAAGAGGCACCCGAGACGATCCAACACATAACTGCAGGGTGTAAGATGCTGGCAGGGAAAGCCTACATGGAACGCCATAACCAGGTGCCTGGCATAGTCTACCGAAACACCTGTGCAGAGTATGGACTGGAAACCCCAAGTTCAAAATGGGAAACACCTCCAAAGGTGGTGGAGAATGACCAAGCGAAGATCCTGTGGGACTTCCAGATCCAGACTGACAAGATGGTAATGGCGAACCAACCGGATATCGTGATCATAGATAAAGGGCAGAGGAAAGCCGTTGTAGTGGATGTAGCGGTCCCAAGTGATGGAAACATCAGAAAGAAGGAAGACGAGAAACTCGAGAAATACCAAGGGCCCAGAGAGGAGCTGGAGAGAGCCTGGAAGGTAAAGGTGACAGTCGTGCCTGTGGTGGTCGGAGAACTCGGGGCAGTGACCTCCAAACTAGATGAGTGGTTGCAACAGATCCCGGGAACAACATCGGACATCTCAGTCCAGAAATGTGCAGTGCTGGGAACCCTCAAGCTTCCTGGCCTCTGGCAGAGGACCCGAGCTGAATGGGGGACGGACACCACCCGAGGGGTGAGACGAGAATTTATATATATATATATATATATATATATATATATATATATATATATATATATATATATATATATATATATATATATATATATATATATAAAATCACCTTTCTATTTTTCAATATTTATATATTTCTATTTCACTGCCATCTGTTGCGTCATGGTTGTAAGAGTACAGATTCATTCGGTCGAACGGGGCCACCGCAAAAACCAAGCTAAAATTGACTGACTTGGTTACCCGTGAGCTGAAACAGAGAATACAAAGGGTCACAAGACGTCTGTGGGCCAACCCTGCATTTTCAATTACTCAATTGCTTTTTTTGCGATTTGTGGCCGGGCTTTTTCCCAATTGGGAAATATCCAGGCGTAGTGGACTTGAGTCACATGATGTGTCCTTTTTTTTTTATTTTCTCCTAGACTTAAATTATCCTCAGAAGAGGATAGTTCCAGCATGTTTTTTTTCCCCTCTCCTCCCCTAGTGTTTACTTTCTCAACTAAGATCTCGGGGCGCTGTACATACGGCGAGTACCGACAGGCCCTTCGCACTGTATCCCATGTTCGTCATTGTTTTTCATGTTTCTTGTGCAGAGCGTGCCGGTTAAGTCCAAATTACCCCATGGGGATAAATAAAGTTTCCTGAATCTGAATCTGAATCGAGTCGCTGATTTTGTGACTCGCAACTTGCTAATGAAAGCCTCGACTTGACTTAGGTGGGCATTTTGTGAGTACTGATGGAAGGTCAGGTCATTATTGAGGCTGACGAATGACGAGAAACGTCAAAAAATAACGGAAGTGGGTATTTGATTGGCACCAATAACAACATATCTCTAGTAGTTTTTCAACGTTATTATTACACGTTTACTCCCACATAGGCCTACAACATATTTAAATACTTACCAGTGTTGGAAACATTGGTAGCTGTGAACACTAACAATGCTAGAAAAAATAATATGTTCTTCCAAATAGTACAAATAATTACACAATTACAAAAAAAGTGGTTAAGATTGTGCGACTGTCTGTGTCTTATAAGTTGTGTTGTATTATTTTGTCATTTTATGTTAACTATTCTGTTGATGGTGGTGTGGGCACCCGCAACGGCTCCTCTCTCTCCTGTGGTTGAGAGGAAAGAAATTTCATCTGTGCTGTATGTTGCACATTGAGCACATTTGACAATAAAGTTGACTTCAACTTGAACAATTCCTTATTTCAATCCATTTTGTAATCTTATGTTGTTCATTTAATTTTTGGAGTAAATGTAATGTTTATGTTATGATCTGAAAAAACAAAATGTATTGTCACTCCAATTTCTGTTGGGAGTGACAGCGACTTCTTTGAACCAAGTCATGATGTGACTTGCTTTCAATTTGGTGGTGACTCGACTTGCTTGTCCCCCCCCTTGGGGCAGGGAGAATTGCTTGAAGCTTGAAGGTTATAACTTGAAATTTGCTTGTGACTTTTACAGATGTGACTTATTCTCACGCCTGCAAATGTTCATTAAAAATTGATAAATCTGACATGAAATGAATGGAATTCATGTCCAGCAAATGTCATATGTTTGTGAAACCCCTTAGATTAACCCTAAAAATCAACAGGTCAGGTCACATCTTGATTGTGTTACTTTAAAATTCAATGTGTATCCACGAGGAGACCGGCCCCACACCCAACCACAAGCCATATCCAAGCAAACTATCGTAACAACTCATCTTTAGCCAGCCATACGACAATTGTCCACTAGCCCAGCGTCTCTTGGGGCCGTCTGCTGCTCGAGAGAAGGCACTTCAACAAGCAGACATGCCATGAATTGTGAGGAGAAATGGTCTGACAGGTGAACAGATGGGTTTGCTCTATTACTCGCTCGCTCTCTTCCTTCCACCTAAAGTGAGAAACAGGGAAAGCGGTGTAGAGTGCAATGCATTCAGCAAAATTGATCCTTCACCTGAACACACAAATGACGCCCCATGGTGTGAGGAATATCAGTACAATTAGGGTGCCTTTAGTGCTTACATTCGCTACTACCTCTGCCGATATTTGGTTCAACAAGGCAAAAGCCGACAGGCTGAGACTGACTGGGCTTTGGATTTGAACGAGTGCAAGTCATTTGAATGGAATGGTATCAGTAAAGGATAGGTAGGAGGGGAGAGAAAATCCTAATTAACATTGAAAATATTGATTTACAGACGCATGTAGCTATCCTCCAACTGCTTTGTTATTGTGCAATGTTTAAAATTCATGCACGGTAGTTAGCGGGTTCTGGCTGGCGTATAAAATACTCTTCTTTTAATTGCCTTGCTCAGGGGCACTCTGACAATCAGCGGTGGTAGAGACGAATGCAGCTTGTTCCCGTCTGCCTTGGGGGAGGCACTGCAGTGTCAGTGGTTAAAACCAATAACCTTCCAATCATGTGCCTCACTCTTTATGCTGGAGGCTACCGTTGGCACAGAACTCTCAATGCAATTATTGCCCCATAAAGACCTGTCTTAAGACCTGTCTAGTACAAATTGGAACCCGGCGAGTAATATATGCTTGATTTCACCTTTTGACAGATCCTATCCAAGAAAACATCACGAGGACAATTTACTCTGCCTGTCAGATGCGGCCGTTTTGCGGGTTTCTGACAAGGCAAGTCAGCAGTGTTGCTGATAAAAAGGGCCGGGCCATCAGCCTTAATTGAAAGTAACAAAAAAAGAAGTGGTCGAAGTACTTTTATTTTGTGTATACGTTGTTTGCCAGCGATATATATGTGTGTGTGTGTGTGTGTGTGTGTGTGTGTGTGAGAGCGAGCAAGAGAGAGAGAGAAATTTGCCTGCAGATTGTGAAAAAACGCCTCAATGACGTCCCTAAGATCCCAAATCAAATCCCTCACCTTTGACCAATGGGCCAGTTTATCATTTTTTAACACGGTGGTGGTCCAACTCCAACTTTAACCTCAAAGTGAGAAAAAGATATACAACTGCTGTATGGGAATAGATGCATATACTGTAAATACAGCAAATTACACACATCACTGAAGGTTTGAAGTAGGTGATTATAGTGCCTTCCGAGAGAAAAAAAACTAAACATTGAAACTAAATATACTGTGTAATGTAATTGCAAAAAGGATTGTTGGGTTAGGTCTGATACTCTCTTACTAATTTTGATTAATTGGTTACAGAACAAAACATGAACAAGCCCCCGCCAAAACATGTTGCAGCGAGCACAGACTGCACACGTAACATTAGTGTCAATTGTTAGTGCGCAAGCAAGGATTTGTTTCTGTAACTGGCTGACAAGAGTTTTTGAGTCCTTTCGCATGCCTGCACAATGAGTGTCACTCATGTTCTCCCAAAAAAAAGACGCAATGTACTTTCTTTGAGTCTTCTACACCAGGGATTCCCAAACCTTTATTGAGCCACGGCACATATTTGAAGTTTGAAAAATTACACGGCACACCACGAAATAAAATTGTCACAAAAAGAAAAAACATCTGTCAGTTTCATACTTTTTGCGAAAGCTGCAAACACAGGTACGCTGCAAACAAACAAAAAAGATGCAAACAAAATAACATTGCAATTAAGAAATGATGATGCAAATAAATACAAATGAAAAAAGAATGCTGTAATCACAGCAACAAAGTGGAAGCAAACATTACAAACCACAAAACAAATGCTGGTCTCACACGATTGGTCTTGCGGTGTTCCCGAGTCGCCCGGCAAACCTCCCTTTAGTGACGGGAACTTGCCACGTTTTTTTGTCAGGCTACCTGACTTCCACAGGTGAACCTCCCAGGAGAAGAATCGCTTCACATTAGCTCAGCCAATATTAAGATCCACATGGGACGCAAGAACTGTCCCCCCATCCCTTCAACCAGCTGCTCCCTCTGATCTACAAGCTAGGTTCACTTGGTTTAGATGATAACACCATCTTTATATGCACACTCACATATTTTATCCAGCAGGAAGGCAGAATATGTGCCATCTGACACCAACTCTAAAACAACTGCAGATTAACAACAGAAGGCCAATCAAATTCCCTCAGCGAGCGGGTTCAAGATTCACCAATGCTCTTATGGTGGCACATATGGTCAGTTTTTACACGCTGCATAAATTATTGCCACACACACTTCTGTTTCTGTGCTGGAGGTCTTCCGCCACTGTTGTAATGCTACACAAATGTACAACATCAAGCTCTAGGCCAGATTCCACCAACAAAGTTTAACTTTAAAACTAGATTAAATCATGTTTAAAGTTTAAATTCTGTTGCACCACACTTTAAACAAAAACACAACAACTGCTTCATAAAGCAAATGTGAAGCTTCATTTTCCCATTACCAGGTGACAGTTCTAGAACAGAAAACTAGATGTTCATTATTATATATATATATATATATATATATATATATATTATATATATATATATATATATATATATATATATATATATATATATAGACAAAAATGAACACATCAGCAAGAGATTGTTTTCAACTTTCACTGTCGAAGTAAAATTGAACCCAGAAATTGTCCACCTCTCAACATTTCTTTCAAAATCTCTGTCAGTGGCCCCATTCCAAATCAGTCCAATTCTATCAGAACTTCGCCGTAGAGTGCCACTCCACAGGAAGTCACACTGTCTGGAAAGCTATAAATAAACAATTACATTTTAGGCGGCACATGGAGTCTCTTGTCATCTTGCAGTAAGAAGAAGTAAATTCAGCAGTATATACCCATTCACACCGTTACCATAATCTAAATTCAAGCATGTTGCCGTTTACAAATGGACTCAACCCACTGTTTCGAAATAAAGGTTTCCCTTGGATGTTGCAGGATTAGGATGCTGACAGCTTTTTAAAGTGTGTCAAGACTTGAAGCTAATAATTCTGCTGTAAGGAAGTTGATCTAAAAATTGTCTTTTTCATTTTTCTGACAGTCTCCTGTGAATTTTGCCAAGTGTCGTCATATTCAGGTTATGAGAAAGTAATAATCTAATAATAATAATCTAATAATAATCTAATGAGACGTGTAACTTTATGTGGAAAAAATCAATTTAAGTGATTAAAGCTGGAAGATACAAAGAAAAATGGATAGTTTTTAAAATGAAATTGTACCGGTAATTTAAAAAAACACCTTGGATAGATACAATGGATGGATTGTTTTATTACTAATGTATTACGTTATCGCATGAGTGCAAAGAGTGCTGGTAAAGCTTGTCAGGCAATTAAAAAGAAAACACAGCTCCTTGTGTTAGAATCTCAATCATGTTGATGACACGTCCACTCGGTAGGAAAGCAGTTTGTTTTTATTTTATTATTATTATTTTTTTTTTTTAAAGCTAATAAAATAACTTCCAGCTTGCTTGTGGAGCTGACAGGTTGGATATGCGGCTGCAGGAGGAGCTGCAATTTCTTTCTTGACATGGGGTCTGTTAACGAATTATTCCTCTCTGTTCGTTGGATCTGAAAGAAACAAAGAATGTAGAATGTTGTTGAAGGTATTTACTGCTCACTGTGATTACAATCACCTTTAGTGCTTGACGCCACCACTTTTAGGGCCCCCTCCAGAGGACATGTTTGACATCAAAAGAGGAACTGTTATCGCAAGTATCTGTATTCCTGTCATCACATCAAAGCTCTGACCGAAGCCAATAGGGTGTAGTGGTGATGTGATCTCACCTCACCACTCCCAACTTTTTCCAGCCACACCGGGTCGGATGATATGTTCATTTCTTTGTTTTCGGGATTTGCATGGAGGCATAACTCCCCGCATTTCATTATCATTGTCTCTATATATTCTCATGACTGTGTTTTTTCTACGCTTCCTGACGAAATCTGAGACTCTCAGGAGCCCGAATCGATTCGTATTGTGTTGTGATAAACTGCAGAAAAGACGACGTGGTGTTGGGTCTTTCTTCCACCTTATAGAGAAATAAAAGAACCTGTGTCCAAGGAGGACCATAAGGAGATGGACCCCTCCACTACAGGTCACTTGTATATTTAATTATTCATCCAACATATGTTGAGACGTCGGTTGCTGCACTTTGATCTAAAAAATGTCTAAAATTAAAGTGGACCTGATCTCCAGTTAGTAACATAATACGCCAATTGGGTAGAAAAAGTAAGACAATACCTTCTTCTGATGTGTCACTCAACTGTCTTTTTGGTTCGAAACATACATTCATCCTCTCAATATTTGACCGCCGGAGAGCTTTGGACGGGATGCGTTTTTATTTGTCAGGGCTCGAGTAGCCGCACGTTACCATCTGTGCGTGCGTGCGTGTGTGGAGAGACACATAAATGGAAGTCAAACCTTACAAAGTGATACACATCTGACAAACCCTTCCTCATGATGACAGCCCATAAAAATCACAAAATACACGACACACGTACACGGTGAGAGTTTTTTCTTCTCCCATACACGTATAACAGGTGGGAGGGGTGTTCATATATTATTCCAATGGAGTCAGTTCGGGACTCACAATTATTTTATTTTGTGACTTGCATGTGTTTATTTTCCGACATGTTTCTTGTTTTGTTGGCGCAGTTTTTTTGTTTGTTTCCAATTTAGTGGGTTTTATCTATATCGGAGGAGGCTATACAAAGTTGAGCATTGAAAGAGAGCAGAGATGCTTGATGGACTGCTTCGAAAACTTCCTGGAAGTGTTGTCTTCTGCTGCCCTCTCGGGACGTGCATATCGCTGGCAGTCCTGTCTTGGAGCCTTTTCACTGTTGCAGTCTTGATGCAGAAGTATTCTTGAAGCTGTTGCGAGGTCACCGTAGGTCCATCACTCTCCCTCCTCCATGCTTCTGCTCTTGCCTGCACCATTCTGCTGTTTGTGTTTTAGCAAAACTGTGATGCGTCCTTGGAGACTGGAGATACGTACACATAGCTGCCCGTGGATGGGGATGATCGATCTGGTACTTGAACTGACCCACTTTAACAATGTATTATTGTGCATTTGGAATGTTGTGTAAATAGGTGATAATACACACCAACGAAAACTAAACCCATTATGGAAACTCAGTCTCTGGATCTCATGCAATCACAACAAAACTAATTAAAACACAAGTGGTTATAGAGTTGGCATTGTAATGCTCATATAAGAGAAAAGTGCATTATGAGTGCAGAGCTAGTACATTTACTTTTTTACTCCCCAAGCCTGAAGATGAATCGTGACTATGAGACTCATCATGGCGAAAAATATGACAGTTTCTAAGGACAACAGAGAGGTTGGTAAAACAGCGGTAAAAGCCACTTGATTGCTAAGAAAACAGAGTCATCATCAAAGCCGTATTCCGTGCGCTTAAACATGCATGCTAAAAACTGCAGAGAACTTGTGTGTGCCAAGAGGCGATCAACACTTACCAACATAAGTCTAACAAGAAAAACTGTAGTGGAGAGGAACTATTGGCAGATTTGATCAGCAAGTCGAAACAGAAAGTTAAGTCCTTTCTTGTATTTCCCGTTGCAATTGATGAGAGCACTGACAATCCAGACATTGCTTAATTTGCGGCGTTAATGAAACATTGATCATCACTGAGGAGATCCTTGTGTTGAGAAAGGACGTGAGGAGGGAGGAAGGAAAGAAGGGTGGAAGGAAAGAAAAAAGAAGAGTAATAGATAAAAGGAGGAAAACTGGATGAAAAGATTATAATGGAGAGGGAGTGAGGGAGGAAGGGCCAGTCAAACCAGATTGGCTTAATATGACCAAAAAGGTCAACAAGAGGGTTATTTACTTTTATTTCATTTTTATTGTATTCATTTTGTATTTGTACAACCACTGTGATCAGCTATAAATGATTATCAGAAGCAAGCTGCACATGCCAACTACTTTTTTCCCCCACCAACTTGAACCCTGTGGCTTTTAAAGTGAGTGGTTTAATTATTATTATTTTTTTGCTGATGAGCTTCAAGGTTCCAAGAAAATCTGCCGATAGTTTCGTCATATCTGCCCAATGACATTACTGAATACGTCACAGTGGACCAGTGAAACTGTTCGAGTTCACCCTCATACTGAATATCCATCAGCCATTTGCGGCGGGAGTGCGCATGCTTGAGGGCAGGGCGGGCTGCCTGAAGATAGCTGAAGTCTGTATGTGTCGTGGCATGTGGCTGAATTGAGGAATTAAGAGCAAAAAGAAGAATCTTGAGTTGACTTGAGCACAGGGAACGAGTGCCATCTGTGCTCTGTGAACACCTTCTCTATTTGCTGGTAACGCTAGACGACAGGATATCAAGTTCGGTCATGGAGGGAAATCCCCTTATACATAAGTCTCTCAATCCACTGCGTCTTTATAACATGTAACAAACTGGTTTCCAAATGTGGCTCGTCAGCGAATTTGCCTCGTACGACAGCAAGCGAGACGGAAACAGTTTCTGCGACGCCATAGTGTAACGAACTGCATTCGGCATTTTTGGGGGTAAACGCGTCGACCGGTGTTTTTAGGTGAATTCAAGTTTTTCAAAAAGCCTTGCAAATATCCCATATCAAAACATGCAGTAATTAATTTATAGGGGCCCATGTATACAGAAATGTGTTTTTACGGCTAAATTTAGCTGTTGCTGCTTTTAATAAAGGTGTCTTTTGTAGTTGGGAAATTACGATAATTCGGCAGTATTGTGGCCCCTGACATATAAATAGTTTGACACCCGTGCGCTAAACTCACCACTAGTGTCACCGTGAGTGTGAATGCTTTGTCTCTATGTGCAATGGGATTGACTCATGACCAGTTCAGGGTGTATCCCACCTCTCACCCAAAGCGGGACAGGCTTTTGCTCACCTGACATTTCATAGATTTCAGGCACTTGGTCTTCCAAGGTTTTTGGAAGCCTTTTTCTGATGGTCACCTACATATTTTTCACCCATCAACATTTCCGTTGGTTGCCGTGACCACGTCTCCCAATTCTTGTGAAAGTACAAAGATTCCAAAGTGAGCGCCCCTTGGCCATGAGAGGAGATTAAAACCTATTTATTTGTCTGTATTGGGGGCAAAATAAGAAGTAAACATCCCAAGATTGGACCATCTGGTGGATGATGATACCATTTCAATTTAAATGTTGATTAGCCTGCTTCTAATTTATGCTAACCATAACTATTCATTTCTGAGCACATGGGGAAAATAGCTGACATTTTGATGTGTAATAAAATGTCTTTGCAGGGATCAAAAATAATAATTTGATCAATTAGCAATTTATCTTTATTCAACATGAACCGTTCCTACTTTGTCAATAAGCAGTCTAACCGCCCAAGTGTTTATTCTATTTTTTCTGTTTTGTAGTACATAGTGTCCTTTTCACCTCTGCATGGCTGCGTGTGAGAGTGTATTGCACTTTCACGGCAGAGAACATAGGAGCGATGAAACATAACCTCGAGCGAAGAGAATGAGATGATGAGTTTTTCTTCTCCTTTTTTTTTTTTGGCAATATTCTTTAAATGTCAGAAGCATTCACTCACGTGCTCCGTAATAAGCCTCAATGTCCTCCAGAAGGTGTTGATATTTTAACATATTTAAGGTTTTCAAAAGACAGCACATAACAGGCTACCTTACGGCTCCGATTGTCTGCCTCAACTATGGAGGTGTGGAAAACTATTTTTACCTAATTTGGGTTACTTTTGATCCAGCCCTTTTCGGAATATGTCCTTGTTTTTATTAAGGGATTGTATTCCTTTGGACAAGAGTTTGAATTATTGTTGCAGCTCTCAAAAAGGGTGTTGTCAACCAGTTTTTATCCGGTTATCAGTACAGCTTTGGTTAAAAATAATGCATATTTTACTATCAACATTTTCTAATAATGTTACATTAAATTTACTTCAACATCAGTAATGTACGCATCGAAGTTGTCAAAAACTGTCACCATGCAGTTTCAGCTCTTCAGCCCACCCATATCCAATCTCCAACCTAATCTATCAAAATAAGTAAGGCAACTCTTGGGTAAAAGACAATCTGCTCAGAATCTACAGCGAGTGGGTTAGGAAAACAACCCAACACTTTTTTTGAGCAGGTATGATAATCAACTCAAACAATCGGGGCAATGATCCTTCATGTTGTGTGCTTTTCAACCACGCTCCTCTTATGCAATAGATAATATGAAATAGAATGATAATGTATGCATCCACCAAGGGAGGTAATGCTAAATCATTGAGCGCTTGGCTAAAAACAGAATTAGGGGAGCGGGGATTGGATTAATCTAATATTTCCCTACGAGTTTGAAATGCATCTACCTCAGCCTCGCTTCTGTTAGTGCATTGTTTGTGCTCAACCAATCACAGCGGTGACAAAGTTAAGACCAAACTTTCTCCACTTTGCAATTTAACCAGATTACCGTTTTTCAGAGGGCTGCAGATGACACAAGCACTGTTCCGGGCCATACTCTTCGCACTTGACAATCCACCCCCACCACAACCCATTTCATAAATTTATTAGGGATTTGTATATGCGCTGACACCTGCGCCCTGCCACCAGAGCAATGTAAATAATCCCATCACACAGCAGCAACTCATCAGCGACAGGCTAATCCCTTGTTTAAGGCAGTTACAGCGACCCCACCCATTAACAGTGCCCTCATAAAGCAAGAGCTTAGCATACATTAAAGAGTTCTAATGTGGCATTCGCTTACAGCCAACTTGGGCAAATCTGCAGCGAGAACATGTCACCTCTGCCGGCTTCATCAAATGCGCTGCCATCCCATATCACTGTTCGCCTCCTCAATCCCAGCGAATACTTGTGTAAATGGAAATAAATAAATAAATAAATAAATAGATAAATAAATAAATAAATAAACCTCCCTGAGTAAGAAATGAGGCAGAGCCAAGCGAAAGTAGTCTTTGGTGAAAAATGTTCAGAGAGGTCCAGGAGTCAGCTGCGAGAACTAAGCTTGTGTGATGACCTCTCTCCTGACCCCATGTTTTATATTCATTTATTTATTTATTTTTATGCTGTACCTGTAGTTTGAAACTCATGCAGCTCCATGCTATGTGACTCTGTCCAGCAGCACACAAGCAAAGGCAGCTAGTGCATTTCCTGTGCATAAATCGCACATACATGACATGCAGATCCATAAATTAGATAATTTGCAAAAACTTCCCCACCAAACATACTAGAATATAAAGGCATATTTGTTGAGGATACCATCTTTTTCAACAGACCACAGAAATGCAACATTGAAAAAATGGATCTCTCTCTCTCTCTCTCTCTCTCTCTCTCTCTCTCTCTCTCTCTCTCTCTCTCTCTCTATATATATATATATATATATATCCATCCATTTTCCGAACCGCTTGATCCTCACTAGGGTCGCGGGGGGTGCTGGAGCCTATCCCAGCTGTCTTCGGGCAGTAGGCGGGGGACACCCTGAACCGGTTGCCAGCCAATCGCAGGGCACACAGAGACGAACAACCAACCACACTCACACTCACACCTAGGGACAATTTAGAGTGTTCAATCAGCCTGCCATGCATGTTTTTGGAATGTGGGAGGAAACCGAGTGCCCGGAGAAACCCACACAGGCCCGGGAGAACATGCAACTCCACACAGGGAGGCCGGAGCTGGAATTGAACCCGGCACCTCTGCACTGTGAAGTCGACGTGCTAACCACTGGACTACTCATATATATATATATATATATATATATATATATATATATATATATATATATATACATATACATACAAGGATAAGCGGTGTTCAAAATGCATGGATGGATGAAATTGAGATTATTAATTTACTATTAACATTGTTATCATGAACTACATCATCAACAATAAAAATATCACGTTATTACTCAAACTGGCAGTGTTACAAATGATCTCATAGGAAGTACCTTCTTCTTCCCTGCATAGTGGAGAACATGAAGAAAATGATTTGTAATGGTGAATTCTTGAAATTTTTAGTTCTTATTTAAAAAATGAACTTCTTTTATGTTTTCACATACAGGTAATTAACTTTTTTTGTGACTATTCTGTGGTCTTTTTAATGCTTCTGGTCACTGAATGAAAGTGTGCCCTTCATGTGTCCGCCGATTGCTTTTGCCCACGTTTGGTAAATTCGAGCACCATTACATAAAAGTTTCCACACTGTTGCTAGACAAATCTGCAAATGAAAAAATCTTCAATTTACTGACGCTGTCTGATTCAATGGTTATTTTCTGTATCCTTCAAATTGTGTGTCTGTGACAGTTGTGCAGGGACGAGAAGAAAACACTCTCTGCATGTGCTCAGAGTCATGAGGTTCAAAACCCCTAAAAACAGTCAACAAGTCTTTATACTTAAAAATTCAGGTTATTCCCACACTTAGGACTTGTTGGCTTATTTTTGCCTGCTTTTTTTTAATTTTTATTTTTAAACATACTTAGCTGTACACAGCCGGCATCCTCTAATTGTTCAAACCGGTGCCAGTAGCAATGTTAAATCAGCCTTTGGTTTGCTAGTGGGATGTTTTCTTTAAACAGCGTTCTGCCTTTATTTGCTCGAGGCGTATGTGTGGAGAACATCAACAGTTCACCTTTCACGACTTCACTGTTTCAGTGATTTTATTTTTACAGTGCATTGTGTTCTGCATCCTGTTAACTAAGGGACTGTAGAACAACGTCAACAGTCTCCGTGCCTTGTCTCTGTACAAATTGCCAAATGTACGTTTGCAACAAAAACAGGTTTTGATCTTTGGTTTCATTCTATAGTACAGTATTTTATTGTATATTAGTTGTAAAAAATATGTCGTGAAAAGAATGTACCTTTCCACATGATGGTAAAATGACAATGTATGTTATTTGGTAAAGACTCCACATTTATTGAGGTTATTGTGCTCCCTTGCTGTTTTATTTGAGGGTTGCACTGAGTGGCAGGAAGTGGTTAATGTTGATTAGGAGTTATGCCGGTTTGAGGAAAAGGACGAAAGCGTGAGGTGAATACTGCAAGAGCTTCGATTTCTTGTGTAATCATATATTTTGGTTATCGTGTTAATCAGCGATGGACAATAAAGGCTGTTGAACATTGGTCGACTCGTCAAGTCTTTCTAAACTAGGAAGAAAACCTTTAGGAGCAGTTACAGTGACTACTTCAAGGATTTCGCCTCTCGCGGTCTCTTCTTGGAAGGTGACCCCCGCAATAAACGAGGGTTCACTGTCTATGCTAAAATGAAGTCGGGTTGGGAAAACTGCCACATGAAAGTGACAAAGATCTAGAAGTACCCTTTATGAAGGAAAAAGAAAGACAGGGGTTTTCTTTTTTTGTCTTTTTGTTCCATTTAGGGTTTTCCTGAAACCTTGAGCTGTAAAACATTTCGACAGTAATATTAGATCCAACGCACGATGTATGCTATACATGGGTGAATGCATGAATGAATGATGTTCACTTGACCACAGTGTCTATTTATGCTCTAATACCCTTTGCAAAGAAGCCGGTCAAATAACTGCAAGGGCTTTCAGTAGTGACGGTAATTGCATTCTCATGTAAATCTTCTTGTATGAGGACATTGTAATATATTAAGTCAATAATTAATCTCTTTAGCGTTCACATTAAAGGCAGTCTATGTCAAGAAAGTCCACACAGTGATATGGGGTCGAAGTCCCGCAAAGACTGCAGTATAATCTTATGTTTAATAGGCGATGTTTCCTGTAACAAACACTCAACGACGACTCCTCTCTTCCACCTAGGCTGCCGTCAACCACATGCAGCATGTGTACTCCAGCTTTTATTTGTGTACTGAATTCCCTTGAACATCCTCTCGCTCATCCCAGCGAGTAAAATCATATATTTGAATGCTAGTCAAGGACCTCAAGGACAAACTGGACGTACAGTGCATATAAAAAAAAAAAGCCTACACTCCCCTATTGAAAAGGCATTTTGTGTGTGTGTGTGTGATATAAAAATGTGATACAGAGATAAATCATTTCAAAACCTTTTTCCACCATTTGTCTGACCTATTAGCAAAGACATTGCCATAACCATGATATGCGATGGGAAATTTGAACTGTTGGCTTCTCAACAATGAAACCTAATGGGTGTTGCAGTTGCAGCAGTTTTATTTAAAACTGCGCTTTCGCCCATTTAGACAGACATCACATCCATTTTGTGGTATCCATAATTATCCTAATTCTCTTATTTTCACATGAAATATAACAGTAAAGGTGGCAGTCTATTTCCACCAAATTGTGGAAGGCACTTCAGTGGACATTTTTAAAAGCGGTTAAAAATACAGCCAGTATGGTGAAGATTTGATTGTTTTTTTGTTTTTTTTGGTGTGTGTTATATTCATTTGTTTCTTTAGTGTTTTTCTTGCCTTAACTATAAACATGTGTTTCTGTCTTATACTGTACATTATTCAAGTTCAAGTTCAAGTCAACTTTATTGTCAAATGTGCTCTATGAGCAACATACAGCTCAGATGACATTTCTTTCCTCTCAACCACAGGAGAGAGAGGAGCTGCTGCGGGTGCCCACGCGCCATCAAAAGAACAGTTAACATAAAATGACAAAATAATACAACACAAAACATAAGACACAGACACTTTGCTAGTGCTTCAATGTCAAAAGTGTGATTCTGTAAAAATAAGATTTAATTACCTGGTAAGAGCCTATTCTTCAAAACATTACCAGAGATAGCCAGCTAAATCCATTGTCTATTACAATAGTTGTAAAAATGCATGAGGTGTTTCAAACACTGAGTTTTTATTGTAAGATGTGTCATTTACTTCCATTGCAGTACTGCATGAGGGAGAAGCACAGCCCCCACAGCAAGGCAGATGCCTTCCTTTCAGCTGTAGAAAACTTACATCTCAGCCTCTGGCCCCCAAATTGAAAGACTTGCCCCTGGGAGTGTGGCAATCACGTTGCAGTTTCTTACCCTCGATGCAGGGTGGCAATCGGGCTCTACCTCATGACTCGTCGACCGCCGTCATAGATCGTGGGGTCGAGCGGCAGAGTGAGTTGTAGAGTCTCACATATGTCTCGCCTGTGTTCTAAAGGGGACGCTGTGAGAGCGGCCTCTGTAGCATTTGAACCGACGCCAAGTTGGGAGGGCTCGCAGCATTTTTCTCTGTTCCCTTATGAACCCGAGGAGAGTCACTCAGAGCAGCTGTATGCCAGGGGCTTTTCTTCAAGCCCAGCAAAGAATGTGGGTAAGCAGGCCAAGTATGCATGTGCGGGAACTCCTCCATGTGCAGGAACTCCGCCATCCATCACCATCCAAAAGAATGTCGCCCGTGCCCTGCCAACCAGGCCACTGAGCTGGCAGCATATGACCCTCCTCGCCAACATTGTGAGCTGGCTATCAAGGGAAGGCCTGGCTTTGTCAATCTAAGAAGAGTCTTTGTTTGGACAGTTCCAAACAGAGCTCCTGCAAATTACTACACAAGTTACTGTGCAGCTCAAGGGTGGACAGTCTGTTGAGGCTCCATTTTTCGATACTGCTTTTCCTGTTCAATGTTGCAGGGAGATCAAGCTTTTCTCTGCCGATTATGGTGAAAAGTGAGCCGTACAAAACTCCGGACTGGTCTCTGGTCAATTGCAGGTGCACTGTGAGTGGGCCATTTAGAAGGGTGGGAACTGGGGAGTCATTAATGACAATCTATACAATTTACTAGTATTTCACAAATAATGTAAAGAGCACCCGATAAATAACTTTGCCACATTATCCAGAAGCTGTTCAAAATCAAAGAGTATTATTGTTACAGTTTAAGGAGTGTAATTTAAGGAGTGTAATTGATTTGAAATATCATGTGAAACTGCAGTGAAATGATTATATTTGTGTCTTCAGCCTTCATTTATTGATAAGAATATCTACACACTTGAATAAGGGGAACATTTTTGTATTTTCCTTGTTCTTTCTTTTTTATTGCATGCACTTTGGATAAAGGGTTATACAAATCACGCTCAGTCAAAACGTTTTTTGAACATATGTACCGGTAAACATAAACACAACAACAATGCCATCCAGAGGAGTAAAAAAATAAATAGAATAACTGGTTCATGAAGCAAATCAAAAGCTTCATTTTCTCATCACTACAGTATGTTTAGGTCCTGAACACAAATAAATGCTAATGGTATATATAACCAGTTAGGGGAGCCCACAGTTCAAAGCAAACACAGTGAAGCTGTTTTAATGCACACAAATGGAATAAGCTGCAGAGAGATGTTAAGTCAGCCCCGAGTGTAAATGCGTTTAAGTCAAGGTTAAAAATTATGATCTCCCACCTCCAAGTATATCTATGAGTGAGTCTTTTCCTTGTACTGTACATTCTTTAGTTACAACCCCCGTACTTTGTTTTTAAATGCCTTTAGTACTTTATTTTTTTTTGTAAATACTTTTAAATGTTGCACTTTTAATTATGTCAAGCAATGGATGGCACTGTATAAATGAAGCTGCCTTTACTTTCATTGCATATCTGGGAAATGCTTTATTATCTTCTGATTTATTACACCGCAATATAGTGCAAGATGTATTTATTTCTTTGACATTTTTGAGCAACAACAGCACCCTTCAGCATCCACATTTTCAAGGTAATTGCTTGGTGCTACAGTCTTAACATGGACATGTAGCTAATATCTGCTGTATATCATAATAACAACAATAATCGATAGTTGTCTTGACGTCAAATCGGAAGTACCGGTATATGAGGCGGCTCAGGAAGAGAGGAAGCAGAGACTATGAATTTGTTTGTTGATGACAGCTTATGTTAAAGAAAATAAGTGGACAAGTTAACATAACATATAGAAAATAGAAAATAAAAGAATGGCCATTCAAACTAAATAAGAGTTCTCAATCACAAAGTATACCATTGGTTCAGTATTACAATAATACGATGTAAATAATGCAATGTCATCAAGTTGAAATGCAGAGTTCCTTTTGTTTCAAATTATTCAGCACAGTTCAGTTGAGTTGCGCCAGATGAAATTAGTCTTCACGCAACCCATGAGATAGTGTTTTAATCGTCCAGAGGGACGTGTGAGTAATGAGCAGATGTGGGGGAATGAGCAAATGAATTTAGGGCCTGAAGAGTTGTGCTGAGGTCTAAGGGCCCATGAGTGAGGTGTGAATGATAAAATATGTTCAAATGGTGTAACAGGAGCGCCATGTCAGACGCAGTGATCATGATGTGATGGATTTATTTTGAATAAATAAATAAATAAATAATGGGTCAACTTCCAGGAATAGGTGGTTCCTCCAATTTGAATTTGGAATCGAATTGAATTGTAATTTCCAATTGAATGCCAGAGTGCCACAGTCCACACAAGTGCAATGCATATTATGTAGATTGATATGCCATCACGTCATATGGTGACTTGGTAATGTTAGAAAAACAATATAAAATGACTTGTTACGCTATGGATTATACAAAAGTGATATGGGTATTGTAATGATGATTGCATCATATTCACATGATATGATCTGTTGTGATCTGGCTTGTAGTAGAAGTACAGTATTGTGATGTTGCTTAATCATGCCTTATGATGACTTAATTAAGGTAATTGGTGCTTTACTATTTGTTAAAATGATATATTTTGGGGCGGCTGGTTGAGAGTGTGTGTCATATTTTTGATGTTGCTGGTCAGAGGCGTGTTGATGGCCAATCATTCTAGAGCGGTTTCTACGTATAGTTCCATAGTGATCAGTACTTGCGTGATGGTTTTGATGAGGTTGTTGGAAGAGTCAAACAAGGGTATAATTTTTTATGAACCAGCTGGGAATAGGCGACATCCATTGTTGTTCCTTGATTCCCCCGTCTGATAATGGCGTCTTTGTTCCAGTGCCTGCCCGTGGGGCTGTCGGATTCAGGTACGTTTGGCTTACCCACATGTTCAGGTGGCTGTGTGGTGTAATGTTGGCATTGTTCATTAAGTGTATTTCCTGGGAGTATACCGTGGCGTTGTTCGGTCTGCCCGGCGTGTGCGTGGGATCAAATTGCTGCATCATGTGCGTGCTCAGCCATTTTTCTTCTTTGGCCGTCCAATCGTACGTTACGGCGTTTTTACCCGGGCACAGTTGAAGTGTTTGGTCAACAATCCGGCGGGTCCCACCCAAAGAATTTTTGCTGGGCGTGCGATATATGCCGCATTTCTAAGTGAGCAGCATCAACTGCTGCCGTTCTTTAGGCCCCCACGGTACCAGAGCTGGTAGTACGATGGCTGCCCCGGTTCCTCCCATTCTGTTTCATAGATATTGTCCGTGTAGCATCACTACATGGTGTTGTTAAATGTGGTGATGGTCGTGTTTAAACTCTGCAATAATATTGGATTATAGGATAAATAGCAAATTAAGGCAGCAGAATCACAAGCAAAGAAAGTCATTTTTTTAATATTTGAACTATTTGGCAGCATATGACCCCTATCAATACTTTGTCCATATTAGCCATTTGCACCACTGCATATATTTTTTTCTTAGAAGTCTAAATTCATCTAAGGATTAATGAAGGGTGACGAAGAGGGATGAAGCGCTGCTTCCACGAGAACGAACATTTAAATTGTGGCAATACAAACTTTTTAAAGTCTGTCTGAATTAAAGTGGGGGGAAAATATAGCTCATATTTTTCTTGCAGTTTTGGGGAAGTTGAAAATTTTAAAGACCCGACTAGTCTGATACAACTTGATGCATATTCATTAAAATAAACTCTTCCACTTAGATGCTGCTTCCATGTGAATTGCAGTGCACGGAAATTGGTAGTTAATTAGAAAATAAATCCCAGAGATGAATATTGTACTGAGTAATTAGGCACCTCTATGATAAAGTTCGACAATAGTGCTGTGAATCAGAGGATATCATAGCACTGATTGGGCTCTGAGTGGAAGGGTGGCAGAACGTCATTTGAAAAAAGAGAAAAAAAAGAAAAAAATCAGAGTAAATAGAAAGATAAAAAGCGCTGTTGATTGTGCGAGTGGCTGTTGCATGCATAATGAAATCATGGGTGTCTGTAAAGCTCAATTGCTGAACAACTCTCTGCAGATAGGGAGGATTTTAGTGATTTAAAAAAACAGGTTTTTTCGGTTGTAATTTGTGCATCTTGGGCACTGTGAAGGGTACATGCTTCAACTTAACACAGTCATTTGTACTCATGAATAACCAAGACCGCTGCTTTATTATTTTGGTGGCTATTGTAAAATATTTACTCTTTGTTTGGCAAAATCTCACAAAGTGTGCCACTTTGAATGTTCAAGCAGAGGAGCGGAGGTGATTTGGAGAGTTTTTGTTATGTTTTTGTTGAGGTTACATTTGGTTTTGTTCCCTCATGGTTTTTGTCTTCACCTGTTCTCGTCATCTGTGTGCCTTGTGTTTAACCAATCAGCTCAACCCTTTGTGTCTTGTCCAGGTGTTTCTCCTTGTCTCGTCACTTTGTTTGTATTTAACTCCCTGGGTTGTCAGTCTTCGTTGCATCGTTGTTTCTGTCTGTGTGCTCCTGTCATCTTTTGTTTCTGTCATAGGTTTTGTTACTTTGGTTCCTCTTGGTTTTCAGGACTTTTTTTCGAGTACTACAGTTAGCTTTTTCCAGTGTACCCCTGTTTGTGTTTTTGTGAAATACATCTTGGTCAGTCCACTCTGCGCCACCCAGCCTTTGTTGTCCTCCACCTACCATCTCGCAAAATATGACAGTTTTACCGAGGGTTTTCTTCACAGTTGGCCTCAAGTCCATCCGGATGCCTTTCACGCTTTGATAGTGAAGTCCTGCCCTACATTGAGTATCATCACTCGTGACTCACTCACTTACTTTGTTGGTGTTGTTTAATGCTGTATGTTGCACATAGAGCATATTTGACAATAAAGTTGACTTGATTTGACTTGACTAAAGCCTGTTCTGGTCTGTAAAAGGTTTGCTGTCATTAGAGCCGAAAGCAAGCCACACTGCACTGCATCAAAGGTGCGGTCCGTTTATTTATGGAATATGCAGGGAAAACGTACAGTATGTTGAATTGTGGTTAGGAGCGGCTTGCTATCATGTTTTAAACGTGACAACCTCTGATTGTTGTCGTGGTGACGGCGAGCTGAAACGTTGCTTTCCAGACCAGTGTTTATAGAGCTGAGTCACATGTTTAACATACAGTACAGTCATTGTAGTGCAACTTGACCGACATAACATAGTTTATTTTTACAACTTTATGGCAGTTCTTGTAAATGTATTTTGTGAAGGCACACATTTTGTCCTTGTCATATTATGAAAAATCTAAGAATGTTCTATTTGTGTAAAATCAGGATTTCATAAAAACACCTCTATATGTGTGTGTGTGTACACATATGTATACACATTGTGAATTTTGAACTTTATGCTTGCAGAATTACTTTAAAACAGCCATTTGACATATTGATTCGAGTAAAATTTAGAATTTATTCTCGTGAAGAACATTCTTCCAAAATTGTTTTTGATTGACAAAGGCTTTATTCACAGTGAATAAAATATTTTTGTGTATTTTTAAATTTTGCTCAAACATTTTTTTTTTGTTTTGGGTCAAATTAAGTTATTTCTTCTCAGGTACAATTTTATTGTTGTTTATTTTAATTTTTCTGCATTTAAAAACAATTGTAATAGGATACATCTTCCTCCAGTCAAAAAACCCCGCACGGAACGTGCGTCAACTCAGCTGTATTCATAGAGCACTTAAAAACAACTACATTACCGCTGTATACAAAGTGCTGTACATGGAACAAAAACAATTCATCCAGTGCTACCTGCTCAAAAGTTCGTGTAGAGCCCTGCATTCATTGCATTCTAGATCGGCACAGTTTCCCTTAAATTGCAGCCAACAATGCTACAATCCTGTGCGGCTTCCCTATATACTAATCTTTTTTGTGAACATGTATGTTCCTCCTTTTCTCTAAGGCATTTATTTATTTATTTTCACAGATTTCACGACATTTTACATTATAAAAAATGACTTGGTGAAGAAGAGAGAAATATGTTTCCGAGTATTTTGGTATTTATAGAGTTTCATAGTATTATTACAACTCTGCAGCATGTGTAGTTTTGGTTCCATTTTTAAAAGGCACTAACCATTAACAGGTAAAAAAATTTAACGGCTTCAATTTCATTTTACACCACATGACACATAAATGTGTCAGGAATGTTGGTACAAGCTGCAAAGTTTGATAAAAGTTGAACGGACTCTCATCTTAATTGTCTTATCTAATTATCTGATCTAATTGTATTATTTATTTGTACATACCTTAAAGAATTCATACCTTAAAGAACAAATTATGGTTCTTATAAGAGTAGGTGTTTACTGGGGCAAAATGCCACAATTTTAACGCCAGACAATCGTATGTTTTGTTAGGTTGCATTATAAGATGATCCTCATGTGTGGGGTGTGTTAAAAGTGGATTTATCCCAATAATAGGGATGAAAACCAGTCGGGGCCAATAATGATTTCATTCAATAATTTTCAGCAAAAAAATTCCTGTGTGTGGGGAGAAGCTACGTTCTCCTGAGCTAATAGTTTTGCTTGTGCGCAACTACAACTTTACATCCACCCGGTCTAACCCCCGTCCTCACAGATTCATGCCAAGCAAAAGGCTGGATTTGCACTCGTCATGATAATCCAGCCATGCAGCCATTTTCTGATCCGCTTATCTTGACGAGGGTCACGGGTGTGCTGAAGCCTATCCCATCTGTCTCCCAGCAGTAGACGGGGGACACCCTGAACTGGTTGCCAGCCAATTGCAAAATTCTACCGGTTCGATGTTGATTTTGTGAATGCGCAACGGAATCCGAGGCTGCTGGTTGTCCTCCCACTAGGCTGATTCAAGTTTCTGAAACATTCGGGAAAACATGTTTACATGCGTGAGCAGACAGTCATTCCCGTAGACATGGCAATTACACGATTTAAACGGTGACGCATGGACGTCATTATGCAAATGTAATTTCCTCTTGTTACTTTATACCGTCGGCAAAACACATTATATTCATGCCACACTAATAAAGCAGTCACTTTCGTGATCCCTCCCTAAGTATGGCTCTGTGCTGTGTGTATCTCAGTTTTTTAAAGCGTAATTGACTGCATGTAAACGTAGTCAGTGTGTGCCAATGTGCACTGTTGACACACCCCTCTGTGTTCTATCTCTACAGTGTTTGATAGGCTAGTTCCCCTCGCATCTAATCGGTTCTAAAATTAAAAAAAATAAAATAATAAATTAAACATTTACAGGCATAAGATGGACCCAGAGAGGAATGTTTTTTCAAAAGATCGTTTCAATAATATTCCACTGCCAGGTTCTACTGACAGTTTTAACACATATGACAAAAAAGTGTTTGCTCTTTTAAAACTGAAAACTACCCCACTTTAAATTTAAATGTAACGGAGTAAATGTAGCGTTACTACCCGGGCGTGCACAGCACAAGATGATAGATAGGAGAATGCATTACAGCCGAATGTGCGTCAGTAAGCAGATCAGAATCAGAAGCATCGGGCAATCAGATATATGCAATCCCACACAACTAAGTGTTTTAAAGCAGTGTTGTTTCATGCAACATTAAATGAAACATTCATCACAAGGACATGCAGGGGCTGGAAGGACAAGACAAAACACTGCACCATAACAAAAGATTCAGATGCATAAAGGTGATTACATATTCACAGTCATGCATTTGTTGGCACATGCATGCATAAACAATCCTGCTCTTGTGCAAAGACGACCAGCAAAACTGTTGGTTTAGAATTTATTTATTCCACCCCTCGTGTGTGATGTGACCAAAGCTGAAAGAACACAAGTGGCGGACATTTCGAGAATCAAAGTTTCTCCACCTCCACACTAAATGCGCTAGATCCTTGTACAAAGTCACATTCAAACACACAACCGCAGAGGCCACATCGCAACACTCTCGCCTGCTAATGTGATCCTTCTGCAGTGGCTGAGGCAAGAGGGTTGACCTGTCATTCATCACCTTGTACCTCGGACATCTGGCACAGAGTACAAGAGGAGTGAAGGAGGACGTCTCAGGGTTAGCATCACACCAGCCACAGTGTCTGTCTCTCCAGGCACGCCAAGCAATTGACTCATTAGCTCACTGTCAGCCGAGACTTAATACATTATTCATAAGCTATAGTGCATGTGTATTTATGTGCAGGGTTTTTGTCACAGTTGGGGGCGAGAGGCAGGTCTCCTGAGAGGTCGACCGACAAGAGTGCCACTGAGACAGTGGGCAGATGTTTATGTATAAAAGCATATGCCCGGAATTTTCATTTCCGGATTCAATGACTCCCAAGGTAGCACATGTTGAATTCAACCCGCAAAAAGGATTCAAAAGTGACACAAATCATCTGTTAAGAGAGGGGTTTTTTTTCTTCTTTTTTTTAATGTTTAAAAAAAACTCCATGGCGGAGCTGGACGACGTGGCTGGGGAGATTGGGCTGAGATTTCCTGTGGAAGAGCATGGAGAATATCTGTATACATATAAGTACTATGTTTTGATATGACTCTATCATATTTACAATCATGCCTAGTACTTTAACATTGATTATTAGTATTTTTCTCGTATTGTGTTAATGTGTTCGACAACATTAGATTACAATGACAGAACATTTTATATTGTGGTTATACATTTGGTGTCATCAGTTGTATCCGTGTCACACATTTTGAAAAAAACAAATCACCTTATTGTGTGGACATAATGAAAACAAATATTGAAATTATAGGAATCACAATTGCATTTAGTTCAGATCTGGGTGGGGGTGAATTGTTGTGTGAAGAAATCACCGAGCGTCATCACAACAAGGAATGAATAAGTAATTGTGTGAATGCTGAAAGCATTGACTGATTGAATTTCTTGAACGACATTACAAGTCGTTAACGACTACAGTTGTATTCATTCGGCGTCCTGTGGCCAATTTGATTTTACTGCAGGAATAAAAGCTGCTGAGATATATTGAGAACTACGTCACAAAAGTGTCAGCTCAGGAGTCAATACAGACACGTTGTGTTGTAGAGATTCATTCTCCTTGTGAGGCCAATTAAGGCAGCCTCGTCCATGTTTTGTACTTTACTGGGCATCTGTACAATAATGGCACCCTTGGGGGAGTGGGACTGGGGCGGGGACAAATTTAATGATGTGACAATGCAATTTTCATTGGAGATGATAGCTGCATTACAATGGTGTGTGTGTGTGTGTGTGTGTGTGTGTGTGTGTGTGTGTGTGTGTGTGTGTGTGTGTGCGTGTGCAAGCGCGCGTGTGCAATGTAAACAAATCAATATGATGGAGGTTTCGAGCTACAAACGTAATTACCAGTGAAATGAAAACGATAACATTCCATGGTGTAATTACAACCCCTGAAACTTTAAATCTGATCACTCGTTGACCCTACAACCTCTTATCTCTCACACACACACACACACACACAACTTTTGCATACCACGTTGCCCTAGCATGATCACAACCATAACTATTGAGTGGATAGTAAGGCAATATAAGAATATCTTTAGTGAGATGGAGTGCTACGATCCGATAGTTGTAGACCCACCACCGCCTTCTTTAGCATCCGGAGGCTGAATTTGTGAATGCCGTATGCTAAAGAAAGTGGCATTAAGACACCAAACGTGTTTGTCACCTGCCAAAGCAAAGTAAAAGACATAATGGAAGAAGAAGGAGTAGTCATGGCAACTAATGTGTATACATCTCACATTAGGTAAGTTTAGCGTGCGGCTTGTGCCTCGACGACGACTTACTATGAAGAGCAGCACAGAGTGCAATAACTGACCAGGATTCTTCCTTTGGCCACAATACGACAGCGGATTTTAGTTAAGGTATGCCATTTTAAACAGAAAGAAAAACTTTTCCATCATGAGAAGCGCAAGTTTCGAATCTAACACGATTTGGGGTGCTTTCAGAAATATGCTCAGAGCGCGCACTGCTTCACTCTGACCGTTTGGAAACTGAGAATGTTGTTCAAATGTGCGGTTATTCAGACAACCCCAAAAAAGGAGTGCTGGAGCGCACTCTATTTGCTCTGACTGGGGACAGCATGTGATGCCCACACCTGCCCGCCAGTAAAGAACACCGACGGGCGGCGGGTGCTTTTTTTTGCCGCTTGCTTGCCCGTCGCTTCTCAACAAAGATGACTTATTCCACTTGCTCTTTGTACTTTTATCTTGCATGCAGGAGAGGATGAGATATATTTGCATATGCACACAGTCTACTTTTTTGCATTTATTCTCTCCCAGAGAGAAATAAAAAAAGGCCCTGTAAAGCTGAACATCTACTTTCAACATGTCAATGTAGCCGCCTTATAATAAGCCAAAGTTGAATTCAGAATTATTTAGCACAGTTGGGCATTTTTCATGAATTTGCCTTCGTGTGCTCCGCTGTGACAATGTTGATTGGATTGGACCCACGCAAGCCCGGGGAGAATTCAGATTCAGATTCAGATTCAGAAAACTTTATTTATCCCCGTGGGGCAATTAGAGTTGTGCTAGAGCGGCTTCTTATAGAGACAGTCAGAACAAAGGAAAAACGTAGGATGAACATGCAAACTCCACACAGGGAGGCTGGAGCTGGAATCGAACCCGGTACCTCTGCACTGTGAAGCCAACGTGCTAACCACTGGACTACCGGGCCACCTTCTATTTTTATAGAAGTTAATATTTGCCTGTCACATCTGTCTGGCTCATGTCTGGAACCAAGGGACATCAACACTCAGTCACTATGTAATTAGTTGTAGTGCTCAGTAGTGACAGACGAGTATAATTGTGTAAATACGATACTGAAAGTGTAAATGTAAGATTGACTTTCTGTGACAGATGGATACATCTTAAGTTGTTTGCGTTCCTGTTAGAGTGTCATATTTTGTGGAAATAGTGAATGTACATGCACATTTATGAAAAGAAAATAATGGTCATTCATATGTCAGCAGCTTTTCTCAGCCATTTTTGCTCATCAGAACAAAGTGAATTGGGGAATTGCGGTTTGAAGACGAAAAAGGTATTATGAAGACACTCACCATTATGTTTTCATTGGTTGTTCAGTTTACAGTTTTAACAGTAGCCTTTAGATTGTTTCACTTATTTGTATTTTGTGGTTGGTTTTAAAGATGCATTTGGTTTTGGATAGGGTGTCTCCATTTTGTTAATTTTATTTATTTTTTGATTGTGTGACCTTTGCCTTCTTCATTTCCTCAGTTAGACTACTGTGGAGATGTAAGTCTGACAGCTCCCGTGTTTGGCACACTAAGATGTGACAGATATGCTCAATTGTCAGTTTTACAAAGGTCAAAATGTGTTAGTGGAACATACTACACTCGTGTGTGTGTTCATTTGTGTGTTAAACACAAATATGTCAACATTTGTCTTTATTTTTGTGTTTTTGGTTTGCCCATGGGTTACATTTAATGAACAGTCCCAAAAAAAAATCAAATGTTGGGGGTTGGCACTATAAGTCGTAATTATATTAATGGATGGCTAATGAAAAAAACAGGTGCGTTGTTTTCAAAATTGTTGATAAGTCCTGTGCATTAGCGATGACGAAATCTGATGTATATTATTAAATTTTTGTATGTCGTTCACAGAAGAGACTCCTTCTTCCGACTGGCAGGAGAACAGTTGCTTATGGCCTACAATTTTCCCACACTCAAGAACAGTGACGCCGAACCTTTGCAAACAAAACTGGTTCCGCCATGCAGAAAGAAACAGGCACTAACAAGAAGTCCAAGAGTGAGGTGCCGGGGGTGCGAATTGAAGAAGCTTCCAGAGAGGAAAACGTGGCTGGCAGAGCGTGGTGAAAAGGGAACCGACGACAAAGAAAGTTAGAAACACAAAATCAGATGCGCAGAAAGATTCAAAACTACAAGGTCTACAATCCAGCAAAAAGCACTCGGCTGCGGTTAATCAACCAACTGGCAATGAGTAAAAATTGACCTGGAATGTCATCTGAAGCAGAGGTGAGTGGCAATCAGCAGTGATGCAGTTCAGGCGGTGAAGGAGGAAGGGATGCAGGAGAGATTTTAGTCAGCCTTGCTTAGCCAACAACCGACAGGGAAGTCAAAAATTTGAAAAACAAAACCAAACAGAGAACACAAAACACCAAATCTATACATGAACATGACGTTTGTTTTATTTATTTTTTTAATTCTGTGTCAGCAGAGACTGGAAAGAGAACTTGTAAAATGTGATGTTTTCACTGGAACAATTGTCCGTTATGTGTTTTCACATTGTTAGTTCATACGTGAGTTCTTTTTAGCTTCAGTCATTCATGACTTTCACCTTTTGCCAAAACCAAATAAAAAGGGTTACATTGTTCAGCATTTGTTTGAATAAGGGCACATGATACAGAACCAGCTGTGAATCAATATACAGCAGGGGTGGGCAATTCTGGTTGTGACTGTACAGTATTTTGGGTTGGTTCCTTGAAATTGTCAGTTGCTACGATCCTTTATTTTGTCCTAGTGGAGTGACCATGGCCTGATGTTTCTAAGAATTTAAGCTTCAGTTGTGAGAATCTCAAGCTTTCTTCCATGCCTTCTGTGGCCAGCCCTACTCTCTTTTATTACTTTGTATTTTTGTGTCCTGCATCCGTCCCTGCTCTCTGTTGTCACTTTGTATTTTTGTATATAAAGACGCTCTGTTTTTCCACTTCCGTGTCCTGTCTGCTTCTGGGCCCAAATTCCATTCCTGATGTGACAAGTTGTTTTTCCTGAAAAAGATAAACTGCACTGTGGAGCTGTGGAGTACATCTGAAATTCACAGAAGGATGGGGTGAAGGGGATTGGTCTGCCTTCTATTTCTATGTCATGCCCTGACATCTTTCTTTATACTCATAATGCATCGGTCAGTGGAGTTTACATCATGGTTTGTGCCATTTCTCTGAATGGCAGAGAGTATTCTTCACCACCTTTCTCACCTGCAGCCAGATGGGACCTGACACGCACAAAATGAGTTTCAGCGATGATTGAAGAACAGCCTGGGAATCAAAAATGACCAGCATATTGTAGTATCTCCCTCAAGAGCGACTGCTTTCACTTAGAATGACATTGAAGAAGGAAGCTTGATAAAATCCGAAGCAGTCAGGGTCATGTAAACAGCAACACACGTAAACGATACAAATATAGCAAGCTGAGCATCTTTTATTGCACAAGTGACAGGCTTATATCTCCCTTTATGTGTTTCTGTCTCCGTGTTTGCTTAGTATAGGTGCCTGCTGGCTTTATCCCAAATGAGTGCTCCATCTCATATCTACCGCTTCGATTCGAGCTGGATATTAGAATTCAACCCTTATCATCCTGCCGAGTTACGACCCAGGAATAGTCAACCTCTGTGACCTCAGCAAAACAACAGGCAAAGCTGAGACAAGCTACAGGTCCAGAAAAACCAGAGGTGCGACACTCTTCATCCGATCTTCAGTTTAAATAAGGTGATGAACAAGTCAGGAGTCAGACTGAATAAGGTGTGTGTAGTAGGTGGACCGGGTGGTATCGAGAACATATTTGTACTGGTGAAGGTATAACTTTCTCAGCCTTGGAGGTTTACAGTTAAGCCGGTTTACCGATGGAGTTTTTGAAGGGGTCGTTCGTGGGATTTCATGTTATGAAGCTCAGTACCGGGGTGAAAGACACCATCTTGGTTCGAAATGAGGCCAGCTGTTTGAGGCAAAGTATTGTTGGCGTAAAAGCAGTTGACCAGGTCAGTCATGTCAAACACAGGAGGTGGTGACCTGGGCAGGTGGTTGATGATCGAGGATGAAAGAGCTGAAGAAGGCATGGATTTTAGGTTTCTGAAAGATATGATGCATCTTTGAGGAGTAGAGTTGAGTGTCCATTATGATTTCTAGATGGTCAGAGGTGGTGATATTGAGCCAGGAAAGTTGTTGCATGTGGAGCCTTCTCATCTAGCAGGTCCTCTTTTACGATATCAGCTCTCACGGTCCTCCGGTACTGGCCTTCGCAATACCCATAGTTAACTGTCTAAAACCTACGGTGAGGTGTCGTTCCTGGTCTACGGCCTTCACCAGTGGAATGACCTGCTGGAGAGCATCACGGCTGGAGAGAGCATTGATATTTTTAAAGGGAGGCTGAAGATACAACGTCCTAGTCTTGCTTTTAATTGATTATGACTCCTGTGTTTTATGCTTAATGTTCATTTGTATGTTTTCTTCTTTTATCACTATTTCACACCTCAATACTAATTTATTTACTTTTCGGTCATCTGAGTTTAACTTGATGTACTTATTTGCTGTTAACTCTTAATGATTGGACTCTATTTTACTTTACTTATTCTGATAGTATGCTGTTATTTATTTGTTATATTTATTTAGTTTAGTGTATCTATATTGTTAGTAGTATTGTGTAGTTTGTGCAAAACTCTTTTACTATTAACTTGATTTGTTCTAGGTATTTATTTGTTTTTATTATTTTTCAGTGTTTCCTCAGTTTTCCTCTGTGACGTGAGTTGTGGGCTGTAGCCACGGAGGGTGCTGCCATGGATCTGTCGGGTGGAGGGGGCTGGTCTTGGTCTCAGTCTTCTGCCTGTGGTCCTGACTCCTCCGTCGGCATGGGGCAGGGCAATCCTTGTTCAGCACCATCTCTTCGGCTTCAGGCTGCTCGCAGCTTCTGTTGCTGACGGGCGTCCGTGATGGCGCTTCTTCTTCTTCCGTCCACTCTGTGCTCAGCCTTAACTCAAAAGCATGACATTGAATATAATAACAATTTTAATTATCTCAATTTTCACCCTGCTATATATACAGGACGTTATAGGGGAAAGCAGTTATAGCACCATCTGTTACTTTCGCATGCCCTTGACAGCTTGTGAATGTGCTTTAATGTGAGCGGATGTTGTTTTTCTGAACCAAATCAGAAAATCGCTGTGCATGAAAGTAACATGTTTATATTTTTTTAGCCATGACATCCACACAATTTTCTTGCTAGACACTTGGGATGCCTTTCTGAAAGGACTTCCAAACAATATTCCTTTGATGAAATGGGAGTGATACTTTATTCGTCATCCGCTCACACCTCTCTGTTTTTCTTAATGTAGCTGATGAAACACATTCTGTTACCAGCAGTGACCGTGAAGTTCACGCTAATCCTGAATGTTTCAGACGCTTGCCTTTTATCGACTACCTTGTTGTTTTCCTCGCAAGGATGGTCTATCCAAATAGTACAAAGATTGAATAAGCAGCCGGGTGTATCGAGTTTTTACGACTAACAGGCATCAAGTCATGCATGGATGAGGCCACACAAAGATGGACAGACTCATTATGCATTATGCAAATATCCGACACCCATAAAAATCCCAAGGAGAATGAATGTAAGCAATGCAAGTAATCGGTCAATGCTGTTTCCCTATCTAGTTTTGTTGTCTGTGGCGGTAATGGCTGGATTATGATTACCTTGGCCGAAATGCCACAGCACGGGGAGTGTGTGAAAGGCAAGAGGAAAGTTGTTGTACGCTAGAAACTGGTCTGATTGCTCAATGCCTGGGGATTTTGCCAGGATCAATATAGGCCGAGTGACAGCCATACACTTGATTAAAAGTGACTGCTACATTCGGCAGGCTCGGCCATTACTTTCCCACTCAGAGTCTCCGGGGTGAAAGAGCATAAAGTGACAGGCCTCCGTCAGCCCTCCATTACCACCTTTCTGAGGTCCCGCAGATAGAAGGAGGCCAGGGCAAAAATAGGCTGATGGACGATCCATGGGGAGATGAAAGTGAGTGAAAATAAAGGTGCTGCAGGTCTCATGCCCCTTTTGGAATCTGTATGGAAAAATGTGTCAGTATACTATGCATCACTTTGAGTGTGTGCACGTGTGTTTGCACGTGTGTGTGCATGTGTGTGCGCGTGTCTGTTTGTGTGTGTGTTTGGAATCCACAAGTGAAGGTAGGCAGATGAGGTTTTGAGTATCAGCCAAAGGTCAGGGCTGGCTAGGAGAGCGTAAAAGCTAAAAGTACACATTTCAAAAGGTTGTGTGGGAAGTTGTTCACACCGATAAACACTAAAATTGCTCAACTACCAAAACTCCTAGACAAATAAATATGCCAGCACAGTCAAAAGAAGTTGTTTCAGATGTCAGGAGCAAAAATTAAATACACTTTGATCAATCATATGTGTGTGCGCTGAGAGTCAAAAAGTGACACAACAAGAATCCACCTGACTTCTGTCCATCCATCCATCCATTTTCTTATCCTCACAATGGTCGCAGGTGTGCTCGAGCCTATCCCAGCTGTCTTCGGGCAGTAGGCGGGGTACATCCTAAATTGGTTGCCAGCCAATCGCCGAGCACACATCGACGAACAACCATCCGCGCTCACACTCACACCTCGGGACAATTTGGAGTGTTCAATTAGTCTGCCATGCAATGTTTTTGGAATGTGGGAGGAAACCGAGTACCGGCAGAAAACCCACTCAGGCTCGGGTAGAAACATGCAAACCCCTCACAGGAAGGCCAGAGCCAGAATCCAACCTTGCACCTCTGCACTGTGAGGTGGACGTGCTAACCAGTCGACCATTGTGCCACCCTCCACATGACTCGATGATGTTAATCTCACTGACGGATTAAAAAAATGCACGTCTGCTTTGGAACAACGCAAGACCTTGACATGCACAAAGCCTTCAACGGCGCAGTAATGAAAGGGGAAACATGTCACAGCTTAGCGACTAAAAACAGCCTTTGTCCCGTGCTGGTCTAAGTGCCTGCTGGGCTACTGGTGGAAATGGGATAAACTGGCTGGAGATAGGGCGGCCCGGTAGTCCAGTGGTTAGCACGTCGACTTCACAGTGCAGAGGTACTGGGTTCGATTCCAGCTCCGGCCTCCCTGTGTGGAGTTTGCATGTTCTCCCCGGGCTTGCGTGGGTTTTCTCCGGGTACCCCGGTTTCCTCCCACATTCCAAAGACATGCATGGTAGGCTGATTGAGCACTCTAAATTGTCCCTAGGTATGAGTGTGGGCGTGGATGGTTGTTCGTCTCTGTGTGCCCTGCGATTGGCTGGCAACCGATTCAGGGTGTCCCCCGCCTACTGCCCGGAGACAGCTGGTATAGGCTCCAGCACCCCCCGCGACCCTAGTGAGGATCAAGCGGTTCGGAAGATGAATGAATGAATGAATGGCTGGAGATGGATGTATGGGTGAGGGAATTACTTGATGGTCACATGTATTGATGGATGCGATCGGATGAAAAGAATGAAGAATGTTCTAGATTGACTGCCCAAGAGATGAATGGATAGGTGGGGCCATAAAACAAAGGGATTATTCTCATGGGATGAGTTGATTGAAGAGAATGAGGGAATACCATGAATGAATGGAGACATTTTTCAATGAGTGCAGTTTGTCGGATAGGCGGAGCAGCGGATGGTTGGATGGATAATGGAAATGATGACAGGGATGAGTGGATGGCTTCAATGGATAAATTGATGGAGATAAATTAATTGGTATGATGGTGCCTTCGATGGATCGGAGGATTGATAGACAAGATCACGGATGACTCAGATTCTTTGAATTGATGGAATGCTTTATTTGATTAGCAAATGAAAGGAGCGCTGCAGATGGTTGGGTGAAAGTGATAATAAGTCTGGGTGTGATAGACAGACTGATGGCTTGAATGGGATGATTTGATTGGTGGATTGGATGATCAAATGAAGGGATGTTGTGTGGCATGATATCAGGAATGGGAAAGCTGGTCTGAATTGATGTGAATGGGAAAATTGATACATGGCAGCAAAGGAATGAGTAAATGTTTGAACAATGTTAAGTTCGTATTGAAGACCGGTCAAAGTAATGGGTGGGATGGATAGATAATGGGGTTGACTGGTGGATCAATTATTTGATGCAAATAACATTCGAAACCTATAAATAGTGACTCATTCGGTCCAACGATGTTCCCCGAAGGCTGTGTTTACACGCCACTTAACACAGCGCAGTGTACCAACGCATTCATTGTGTATGTGCTCAATGAATGTAACACCTGAAATGGGCGCCTGCTTCTAGAGCTGATAGGCCCAGTTTGAAAACTGTCAAATTTAGGTTGAGTCGTACACTGAAAACAGCATGGAGAAAAAAAGTTATTTATGCAGTTTCCCAAGCTCTTGGACACAAGACATATACGTCACACATGCGATGAGATAAACATGGCATAGCGACCTGCTCAGCCTAAAACACACTAAGAAATGTTTCTACTCATACATGGAGCTCACAGCCGAGCCTAAATCTCCCTAGGTCTTGTCACGCCATAGGATTCGGATGGACTCTCTCCTCAGGCTCCTTTTTTTTTTTTCTTTAGCCGCTGCTCTTCTCCGTCCCCTGCAAATGACAGTATAAGTAGCACCAGAGCTTTCCTTCGAACCATGAAAAATCGAAATGGCAGAGTTGGGGCTCACGTTATGATGCAACCATTGCAATATAACAAACCAAGCTTGTGGCATGCCACTGTAGAACCTCTGGCGTCCTGCGCCCTAACTTGCTCCTCTATCTCAGAATTCTCATTACAGACGTCGTGGCCAAGGCAAAAAGTCAGATGAGAAACGTGAGGATGCAAACTAGGAAGGGGAAAGGGCAGAGAGACACGATCCCTATCTGCCACTACTCTGTTGTTAGTCAGGCTGCTGCATATTCATGTAAACGCTGTGAGTTTAGATGGACATAGTGCAAACTCTGATTGCTCTGCCACTGATTATAGCTGCTGATGAAGGCTTTGGCCTTTTCCTACTCTGCTCTGATGGTCATGATAATTTGATCAACCAGTGATAGGTCCATAGAATGTCATAGTAGATAAAAAAAAGTCAGTTTTTTTCTGTGGTTGTTGTTGTTTTAATGATTTTCAGGGGGGTAGAATGGCCCCCAGTCCTAAATTCACAAAAGTCTTATACATGATCAGTTTGGCGGTGTTTGGTCGCAACCTCATCCCACGCTGAACAAATTCAATCAATCAACATAATTTAACACCGAACTGAAAAAAAAAGTTCATATCCCAACCGTTCTACCGCCACCGAATAATAATAATAATAATAATACATTTTGATTTTAACCCTACCTTAAATTATAAGGTAGACTACTTTATCATGTGGACCAAAACCTAAATCCTAACCCAAAACAATCCTAAAATCTCTAATTCTAAACCCTAAATGTAACCCTATTGATAAATTTCATCCAGACCTTTGCTTGTTTTCTTTTACTTCAATGCTCCCTATAATATAAAGAATTATAGATGACCAGACAGAGGACTGTAAGTGAACGTTTAAAAGATTTAGGACAAACAGAGGTGATACCAGAATGATACAAGGAAGATGGCCGTGGAGTCTAATCAACCGCACAAATGCAGAAGAACGTCGAACCAGTCCAAAATGATTCCCTGTTCATATACTGTTTTAGTCCACGCCCGCACAGGAACTAATATCTGAATGAGCACCAAACCTTGTCTTTTAACTTTTAACTAGTCTTTTAAGTCGTCTGTGTACAAATGGTACAATAAGTAACGTGCCGAGCATTTAGCAAAATAAAAGGTCGCAGCAGTAGACAAATCATCTCAAATCTCATGATTTAATTATGTGCCAAAGAGGCCTAATCTAACACTATCCTAACCACAAACAAACACCCAACCCAAACTATCTTAACACGACCTGAAACACCTCTAAAATAACAAACATCTCAATCCCCTACCATCCCACCTCTAACTCATCTAAACCTAACCCTAACCTTACCCAAACACCTGAAACACAATCCCAACTTTGACTCGGAAAGAGAACCACAACCCTCTTTAACCTAAATCTACCCTACTGCTAACTTTACCTTAAACCACCTTGTTGAGTTACTTCCATGCCTCCCGCAGACGCTTGTGGAAATTGAACTCCTCTCAGGTACACTTACAGTGTGTGTGTGTGTGTGTGTGTGTGTGTGTGTGTGTGTGTTTGTGCAGGAGTGTATGCGTGCGTGCACACTAAGCTGCGTCTTGTGCTCAATCTCGGGCCCATAATGCGCTTTAAAGCAGGCAGCACAACCTGCAGACTCAGCTGCGGCGGGTCATCAAAAATGATTCAAAGGGAGAAATCCCATTTAACCCGAAACCTCAAAGCCTATGTTCCAGTGAGCCCGGTCCAAATAGGTGGCTTGCTTGCCAATTGCCGCTATAAAAGCCTCACGTCACAGGACAACATTTGTCCATCTCAACTCACTGGAGGACAATAAGGGTTGCATTTTGCTTGCAAAGATCCTTATAATTACCCTCAAAAAGAGTTTGTCCTTCAAGCTTGATTAGAATTTTGACAGCAGATGAAAATAATTCATTAATGCATCATCCCTGAGTGGAACCGGTGTTGTACCTGCACGCTACCACACTCCCCTGTGTCCCTCTGAACACTCTGTCGGCATTCATTCATGGCAGCCTGATGAATGGAGCTCTCAAACTGATAGACAGCGATGAATAAAGCCTCCCTTTTACCTGCGACGCAGTGCCTGCTCCTTTTTTACGATCGTGTCACGGCATGTATGAAGAGAGTGGCAACGATGCTGCGGCGTTGTTGTGTCTGCGCTCATCACTGAAATGACATAATAATAATGGTAACGTATGTGCAAGCCACAAAGGCGGCTTTATTAAGGTTAACCGTCTGTACCTTTGGATAGATGGTCCTCCATTGGAAGGCGATTTGTGCATTAGAACTGATTGTTTTGGAAGGTTCAGAGGTAGTCTACTGATATTAGAAAGCACTCAAGTGCAAGTGATCTGTGGTTGCCATGGCAACACCCAAGCTAACCCTCATTATTTGGTGATGCATATTAAAGCTGTTATTTTGTAGCCATATTATTACGCGGTTTGGAGAACACTGGTCTGCACACATTGGATGTGAAACATAAAAAAAAAAAACACATGATATGAAGGAAAGAAAGATTTGATGAGTAAGTTTGAGTAACCAAAGGTTTCATTGTGCAAAACCGACTTTCGTCATCTCTATCCAGCCCTCCCAAAATACTCCAGTTGCATTATTCCTTCATTTTTTAATTGAATGATAGAATGATGGCTGTGCTCTTGAATGAAAATGCAACTTTTATGCACTTCATCGAGCAGTCTTTGCCCAGAAAGAGTGCTGTGCATGCTGATGCCATCCCTCGGATGGCAATAAAGATCAATAATACTCATACCTTACTTGAACTTTAACAAGGCCTTCTGCTCGGTCGAGAAGATTTTGCAAGAAACGATGGAATAACGAAAACATTACATTCTGAAATTCAAAGGTGAAGGAAGCAGATTCTGGCGGTCTGGCCGATGAGGTTCTTTTATTGACAATTTGCACTTTATCATTTGGTATTAAATCTCATCTTATAACATATAAATACATGAATTGTCAAGTTGCAGTAATAAATACTTAATACGAATTTGCATGTGAGCAGTGCATTCGTACGTGTGCGCTGTAAATTGAAAGTGATGTTCAAACCAACAAATCTTTGTGGGTGAACGTATTGAAAAAGATAAGATAAGATCTCCCTTATTTGTCCCACACTGGGCAGTCTACAGCGGCAAAATTGGGGGGTAGAAGAACGAAAACAAAGTGTTTGCATGAACAAAAATACATGTTTCAGAGAGAGCTGTACACAGTTCAATTAAGTGCAATATAAATATAGATATAGACAAGGTGGCTGTATGGAATCATAAACTGATTTGTTACCTTCTCAGTTGAACCCAGCATGTATAAGCGCCGCAGAGTCCCCAGCAACAGCGTCATGCTGGATGGAGACAGTGCTGGACTGCAGAGGACTTAGCGTGGCTGGCTGCGCTACGGCTATGATGGCCATCAAAATACATTGACATGAAAGACGTCCGTGGTGCAAAAATGATTCGGCACGGGAGCCACAGCAATGCATTTATATATATATATATATATATATATATATATATATATATATATATATATATATATATAGGCGGCTGGATAGCTCAGTTGGTAAGGCATCGGTTTGGCATACGGGAGACGGTGGTTCGAATCCCGCTTGGGGCAAAAATGAGCACATAACACCATCCAGTGTGGGTCCTTGGGCAAGATCCTTCACGCTAATGCCTACCTCATACAATGATGAGAGACAATAAAATGAATGACATGCCGGCTCAGACGTCGCCCGGCCAAACAAGGTCTGCGTCAGGTGCTGGGGAACCAGAGCACCTTGATGAAAAATGGGCTACTGGAACAAAGCGGAGATGGGCGAGATGCGATAACATGGCTCTGTTGGAATGCTACTACTCAAGCAACCCTAGTCAGAGGGGTTACATGCAGAGAATGCAGGCTGAATGGTTACTTGAAACCCACAGTCACGGTTGACCACGAAACAACTAGTAACTCAGTGTTCCAACATCCACAAACGGCAATTGCTGTCACAACTTGAGATTGAAGAGGTACAACGCAGGTTCCATGGTGAAGGGCCCCAGGCTGCCAGATCAGAGGAGGAGGTCATACCAGAGATTGGGAGGCAAGCCCCAATGAATGCAGATGATGAGATTGGGAGGCCAGCACCAATGAATGAAATGCTGAGCAAGGCAGCAACTGACCTGAAAGCTAAGATCATGGCGAGGATGAAAGCTGGGCAACCTAGAAACCGATTACAACGGCTATGTGAAGTACCACCTGAAAGTCTCATGGAAAGTGTGAATGCAGCACTGAGGGCGATTCCTACCACAACGATCACCGAAACCAATGAGCTGATATACGCTTCAGCATCAGTGATCCTAGAAACCCTTGGCTATCGGAGCAACTATGAGACACGTTACCCACCATGGAAAAGACGGTTGGAGGCTAAGATCAAGGCGGCTCGGAAAGATGTGAGTCAATTGACGGAGGCCCAGAGAGGTGTGATGAAAAGGCCGATACCTGAGCGGTACACCCAGATGACCATACCTGAAGCACTCGAAACTGCCAAACAAAGGCTCCAAGCCTTGTCCAGTCGCCTAAAGAGGTACACGAAAGAGAATGAGGCCAGGCGAATAAACAGGCTGTTCGCAACACAACCTGCGAAAGTGTACGCTCAGTGGCAGGGTCCTAACAGCAGAGCTGACCCACCAAGACTGGAAACTGAAAGGTACTGGAAAGGAATATGGGAGAGGGAGGTTGCACATAACAGCAGTGCACAATGGCTGGTGACCCTGAGAGAGGAGCACAGCAACCTCCTGAGCAGAACCCAGTTACCATAACAGTGGCAGACATACAGGAAAGAGTCTCAGATATGAAAAACTGGACAGCACCAGGCCCGGACATGGTCCACACCTACTGGCTAAAGAAAAGGTGTCAAAGTCGAAACCCCACATACATTTATGTGGCCCGCAAAACAATTCACGCATCAACTTCCATGAACCCTGCTAAAATTTGTCCCGAAATGTCAACAATTTGTAGAAATAGTGTCGATATTTTGTGATAATTTCGTTACCTGTTAACACTCACTCAAACAATAATTGAACAAAATATGACTGGTTTCAGAATTGGCAATTCATTCATATGTTGTTATTAATTAATAATTTCATCATTGTGTTATTTTCTATATTCACTCCATGTACATCACTTTGTATACAGCAATGGTTGATTTAAGTTGCTCTATAAACACAGTTGAGTTGAGTTGTGCAATTAATAACATGTAACCATTTCATCAAATTTCACCATCGTATCGCCCACCGAAGGAATGTGTAACCCCAAAGCGTCCCGTGACAAAAACGAGTTTGACACCCCTGGTCTAGATCTATTAGCAAAATGTAGGTTATTATTAAAAAATACATCCCCACTCACATGTGCTAAAGGAGAGCACAAATACCATAAAAGAAAGGAGAACAGTTTTTCATATGTTAGTGTGATCATATAACAGGAATGACATGCTACCACTGATACTCAGCATGTCGACAGAAACACTCCCTAAATGAGTGCAAAGGTGTCTTGAAACCTCTTCCGCCGGCCGTTTGATGTTCCCAGTAACTAAAATACTGTGCCCATCGCGTCACCGACTTCGCCACCTTTCTCGGTGGATGTTTCTATCGAGATGACCTTTTTACAATGTCCGTCAATCGGTGTGGTCAGCAACCCTTCAAAGAAGTACAATGTTTCTTTTTTCATGTTTTCGAATCAGAGCCAGGTCTGCTGGAACCATCATTTTGTCCTGCTGTGAAAAAGCACAATCGTCCTACGGCAATCTCAATTCATTGTTTTTTCTAAACTCTCTCGCATATTTTCAACCGAATTAGCTTACACAAGTACACAATTTTGTAGAAAATATCAATAATTTACATGGTCTCCCAAACAATATTTCAAACAAAGAAAGAGACACAATTTTCGTAATAGTAATATAACATAAATCAATTCCATTTCAATTCAAATTCTTTAATTGAATTTTAACCATATAATTTCATACTTGCTACCAATCCCGCAGACTGGATGGCGGGAGCAATAGTGTCTCGAATAAAATGTGAAACATGCGTTCTGTTTGATCAATTAACCTGTTCACAAAATGTGTTCCATTGCCATAAATTTCCGACCCGTTTTGGAAAAGCCTCAACCAAACCCAGGCAATATGGCATCCCTTCATTAATTCAATGAAACCCATGTGCATTATCTGTAAACATAGAAACTGACCCCATTCTAGATACAAATTCCCTTGTGTATTAAAACATTGGTTAAAACCCATTGGTTGTATCATGTTTCTGAACCAGAGACATTATTCCCCCTGCCAACGCATGAGATAATCCATGACGCAAAAAAGAATTTTGGGCAAAATGGTTTCACTGTCAGTGCTGACATAAACCCTATCTTGCAATATAGCTCTGTTGTTTTTCGCCACACTCTTTGTTAACCGATTGGAATTTGTTGCCGCATATTCAACAGAAGTGAACTTAACCGAAAACGTTATCACGTTGCTGATAGTCAGCAAGTCCCCCCTCTCAAAAGATTAAAATAAAGAAATAAACAAGGCAGAAGCACCTTTTGCTGCTCCGCTGCCGCGTGTGCCACGCACATAAATACCACAACCCGACGCAATAACGAACAGCATTCGTTATACTGATCTACCAATACGTCACGCACAATACAATATACCCTAATTTGTAAGGCGCTTTCACAACAGCCGCAGCCTTGACAAAACGCCCCACAAAATACTCAATATAAAGTAAAACAACAAACACAACACATAACATAAAACACGGACAACCCAACCACTTTTCCCTCACACTCTTCGTTGTTGAAATACCATATCTACATAGATATACCGTATGTATTTTTTTTTTTTTATGTTACTCTTAAGCCAAATCCTAACAATCATGTTGGCCATCATGTTGACCAGAAAATGTGTGACCAACCTGCTGTGTTCAAAAACAGGTTCAAAAGCAAACCGCAAAGTAACTAGATAAATCAGTTTTAAGCCAATAAACTGATGCGATGTCGTAATGTAATGGAGCACCAACTTTGAGTCAGAGAGAAAAGTGACGTACAAATATGCTAAGCGCGTGTGCTCAAACAGTATGTGTACAAACCGAAAGTTGTATAGACCTCACGTAAGTATAGCCTGCACAAGGGGAAATGCGTTTGCCATCTTCGGCAGTAGGTGGGGGACACCCTGAACTGGTTGCCAACCAATTACAGGGCACACACAGACACGTACAACCATTCAAGCCCATGCTCACACCTAGGGACGATTTAGAGTGTCCAATCAGCCTGCCATGCATGTTATTGCAAAATTAATATCAAACAAATTAAAACACACAAAGAACGAGGGGCAGGACTAGAAAAGTTTGTTGTACTACCTCCTACAACCTCTCAAATCACTATTGCCAGTTTATATGCCCAACAAACAAACAAACAAACAAACAAACAAACAAACACTCATCAGGAGCAGTAATAAGGCAGTAGGGTCAAGTACCGTGCATTTTTTCAGTGTTAAATGGGATTGACATTACAACATGGCCGTGCATAACAAAAGCCTAGCAGGCAAAAAAACTACATGTTAGTGTACAGCAGCTCATCCACTTGTTTCTTTTGGGGCTTTTTTTTTTCTTGCACTCTTCCAGCATGCAGAGTTCGCACCATACTCTGTTCAAGGCTGCCAAGTGGCTTATCTATGCCGCAACTGTCTTTGGTAAACACCACCTAGGGTTTGTGATTTTCAAAAATGCCACTACTGACCTTAAAACGTGCAGTCCTTCTAAGTTAATGAAGCCAATTCTAAATTCTCCACACTTGACCTTGAAACATAAACATTGACTAAAGCTGGAAGATTTTGCTCTTGTGACGAACGAAATTAGAAATCCAGCCTGTGTATGCACAAATGAGACATGGCTTAAAATCTTACATTTTTTTTCATGACTCAAACCAACATGAATTTGTATGTTCGACGTTGTGATTGGTAGTTCATAGCTTCAACTCTTCAACTAGTCATTAAATTTAAATTTCATAATGAGGGAAAGCACAACACTATCCAAGGATAGCAACGTTGTAACTGAATTTACATAATCTCATGACACAAGACCATCATTTCTCCTACATGAGGAGCCGTGATGGCTCTTCTCATGCTTCAAGAGAAATGTGCATCTTGTGATCATAATGTACAAAACAATGTAATACAATCGGAACATCCTGGCAAATAGCAGCGTAACAGAAGCAGTCATAAAACAAATAATAAGATAATTAAAACCCACAGACATGTAACAGTTACACATCATCCAAATCAAGGCCTTCACTGTAGACTTACACATTCTACCTCCTCCCAGAAAGTTAACAACGTCCTGCATACTTCCACTCACGACCACTTAACACGAACAAAAATTGTGTCTATGACTTACAAACAACTTTCTTAGCATCTCGTGACCTTCCGGCCCTTTTCAACCTAAACACATGATGACCTCCTCTGTCGTAGCATCACTGTGTCAAACCTCACATGCCTGTTCCTTTTATTATTCAACATACTCAACTTCCATTTTCACCTTACGTCTCACCATCAACACTTTCACTTGCCTTTCACTTTCACTTGCCTTTCACCCACTATAAGTATCCAAAACTCTCTGTGTCACCACACCCAAACTCAACCTTTTTCTTTTTATTTGATTTACACATACTTCATGTAGCGCAGGTTGAAATAATGAAGCTTAAGGGATTATAATTATTACAGTTACAGGTAATCACAATAGATGCCGTACAAACCTCCCACACTGCAAAAGCCAGAAAATAAAGCAAACAAGACTCCATGAGTCACGCCAAGAGTCGCTTATCTACACACATGCAAAGACTAATTAAGCACATATTCGCAGACACAACTCTATAGACAAACCAAAATATTTACCTTGCTACCACTCTCAACCAGGTCAAGCATCTCCAAACTTTTAATTTTGTCATCCGCTAGAACACTTCATCCAAATATCGATATACACCATCAATTTACCGTCAATAAGCCACTGTCACTTTCCGTGTTCCTTCAAAATGAAACTTCCTTCCATCATGAAGCCAACAAGGAAAGTTGCTATCTCTTTCTGAGAAGCAGGAATGTCTCATCATGCACTTACAAATTTACTCTTGGGACAGCCACGGGAAACGTGGCCTTTCGCCCCACAACTCCAACAAATAATCTCTCTGTCATTTTCGCACATAGTTCTAATATTATCCTGCAGGTGCATTAATGTTTGCGTGTTCAGCTGACCCGAAATTATATTTACTTATCCACAAATCTAAATGTTTTATCTTTGAAGGACATTGGCTCTCTACGAATCTCCAGTCCTTACACCTCAACTGCATTCTAGGACCAGTATCCCGGTCTTACTATTTTGCAAATTTGAGAGTCAGCGGTTTACCTAGGTAACTATGCTGACTTTTCCTTGAACAGGGTGACAATTTCTCCGACTGAGGTAATTTCAACCTTCTACCACCAAAGTGTACCAAAGTACACCAAAGTGGCGGGAAATTCTTGCATCTGCTTCCTCAGACAGTTGTCACACCAAATGTCCTGTTCGAATGAGGTAGCAAACCTCCACTCACACAGTTACACAGTCACCCATGAAGCGCATTTCATTCGATTACATTCAACCTAGGTACCGTTCTACACACACACTATTTACACACGGAGTTTAAGCACGACAGGACACAGTCGCTACGCACAGGACACCGTCGCTCTCACAGTTCTAAAGACAATATTTACAACACGGAGTTTAAGCACGCGCAGGACACCGTCGCCCTAACAGTTTTAAAGACTATACTCTGTCTATATGCCTGATAGGGACTAGTATGGCTCAGGGCTTTAAACGGCGTTAAAGACCACGTCTTTGCCGGCGCGCAAACACCCAATCAACGCTTGAAAGAGTTCCTTCCCAAGGACCCCTCTCAGGCTCAACACCGGCCCTGAGAGAGTTCCAACTAGAAACAGGTTCAAAGACCACCCTGACCTCTGTCTTCTAAAAACCCGGCGCGCAACACTCAGTCAACCCTTGAAAGAGTGTCAATGCGGAGTTTAAGTACGCACAGGACACCGCCGCCCTACTCACCAAGAGTCGTCCTCTCTCCTCGGGATTCGCGTCAACCCTCGGCCCCCAGACGAGGAGCCGAAACCCAGTCCCGAAAGGGTGTTTTTGCCGTGGCCACGGTCTTCCTGGCCGTCGACTCAGCGCCTGGAGGCGCCAGGTATATTGCGATCCCGGACGAGCCCCCAAAATGTCAGGTTTATCCAATTTGACACTCAGGAATAAAACACAAAGAGGAGACAGGAGACTCAATTCTGGTACCAGGAGGGAACGAGGAGAAGCGTTAGGTTTCAGTTCTCCGCACGTCACCCCTGACGATCTCCTCCTTCACCACCTTATTTATTGGGAAATCTACTACATAGGTGTGTCCAACCTAAAGGGTGGGGGCTGTTGGAGACACACTGAACTTGTTTGACTATGTGTGTGTATGTGAGTGTAAATTACGTACATGTGTGCCATTGTTACAAAACAATCCCGGTGCAGCTGGTGTTGATGGCTCCATCCACAGTTGAACCTTGCTTCAGTTTAGTCTCTAAAACTTATCTCATTCCAACCACGTCCTCGAAAAGGTGGTTATGCTCCTGAACTTCTCTAACCTTTCACACAGTGCACTAAGCATTCATGAGTATATAGGTGAGCATATAATGAATAAAAGGATTATAAATGTGAATGATTAAGAATCTTGATTAAAAAGCATAGGTATTCTTTATTGCAGGCGTAGTCAATTAATGATTGCAGGCATAAGCATACTTCTTTGCAAGCATAATCAATTTATCATTGCAGGCATAAGCTTTCTTCTTTGCGAGCATAATAAATCAATCAATCAATCATAATGTATATGTGTATAACGTATGATAATATGTATAATGTATGATAACAGAAAATAATCAATCCATCATTTACCATGATTTTCCCCGTCCATTAATTTACGTTGTGATTCAATATTTCTCAAAGCTGACTATGCTGTGAGGTAAATTCCTTGTGGCCCGTGAGCTACAGCATTGTTTTGGGCTCAGGTGATGGAGTGAAAAAGACAAGAGGCAGAAAACTGCCTCCACACAAGTGCTGGGATCTCAGAAATGTGTGTTTTTTTAGTCATGCTATGACTTAATAAATCCTGTCGTAGAGCACCTTTTTGTTCAACTATGAAGCCAAGAGTGGAGACCACATGTTTCCTAGCCTTATGGAGTGAATTGATTGACAAAAGAAGATCTCACAGTTTCTCAAAGGCATCTATATAGTAGCAGGCACGCTCATCAGCTGGCGGCAGGCTGTACAATGATGCTTCCTGATGACGTTGCTTTTCTGTGACACACAAAAAGAAGATATTACCCAAATGTCTGTTACAGTGTCCTCTCCACTAGCAACTCCTGCTGGGCATGAAAACACATCGCTCACTTGCGCTCTCCCTGGCAAGTGGAAACAGTTGGCTGCTGCCAAACGCTCGTCACGGGGGCCAAGCATGTGTGTGTGTGTGTGTGTGTGTGTGTGTGTGTGTGTGTGTGTGTGTGTGTGTGTGTGTGTGTGTGTGTGTGTGTGTGCGCGTGTGTGTGTGTCTTGTTGACGCCATTAACATTTTTTAATAAACACCTTGCAGAGCTGGTGACAGCAGAAGGCATCGTACTTGACATGCTCCCTCGCCCGGGCTCGTGCAAACAGCTGTTGGGAGCGCCCATATACTTGCGAGTTGAGAATTTGCAATTTGCCATGCGCTATGTCTCATGTGAGCCGCCCTACCTTTTATGCGTGACGACTTAAAGGAGACATGTAAGGCATCCCCCCCCGGTTTAAAAGTTCCCAAGTGTCTTGATAACACCTCTGTGACATGAGTTTGTCAAAATACCCAAAGGATTGAGTGATGTCACACAATTTACACACTGAAATCAACTTGTTTTATCATGGGTCATGTTGCCCTCATTGAGGTTCTTTTATTGACAATTTGCACTTAATCATTTGGTATTAAATCTCATCTTATAACATATAACTACATGAATTGTCAAGTTGCAGTAATAAATACTTAATACGAATTTGCCGTTCTATGCATGTGAACAGTGCATTCGTACGTGTGCGCTGTAAATTGAAAGTGATGTTCAAACCAACAAATCTTTGTGGGTGAACGTATCGAAAAAGATAAGATAAGATAAGATAAGATAAAATCTCCCTTATTTGTCCCACACTGGGCAGTCTACAGCGGCAAAATTGGGGGGTAGAAGAAGAAAAACAAAGTGTTTGCATGAACAAAAATACATGTTTCAGAGAGAGCTGTACACAGTTCAATTAAGTGCAATATAAATATAGATATAGACAAGGTGGCTGTATGGAATCATAAACTGATTTGTTACCTTCTCAGTTGAACCCAGCATGTATAAGCGCCGCAGAGTCCCCAGCAACAGCGTCATGCTGGATGGAGACAGTGCTGGACTGCAGAGGACTTAGCGTGGCTGGCTGCGCTACGGCTATGATGGCCATCAAAATACATTGACATGAAAGACGTCCGTGGTGCAAAAATGATTCGGCACGGGAGCCACTGCCCTCAAGAACTGCACAAAAAAAACAGCTGATTTCCCAGTACCCACCCCTCACGCAATGCATTTATATATATATATATATATATATATATATATATATATATATATATATATATACCGTAAATTCCGTACTATAAGCGCTACTTTTTCCCAAACTTTCAACCCTCAATTTATGTAATTTTTCTAACGGCCGCCAGGGGCGCCGAGTAGAAAAGGTAAGATTAAGACCGGTCTTTATGACACTGTTTAATTCGACACTGAGGACGGTGACTTCGATGGCTTCAGTTCACAGGAGGAAGATGAAGACGGCTCACCGTGATTTTTACAAGTACCGGTATGTTCTTTTACCAGACCTGTTATACTGTGTTGCTATTCTGTTGCTAGCGTGTTGTTACCATGTTGCTACAGTTTTACTGCCGCGTCACAGGCACCGCTTTCGAAGAAAGTTATATTATTATTATTGTTAAGTTATATTATTAAAACTTTGAAAACTCTCTCTGTGTACCGTCTTTCTTTGTAAATATGTTTACATGTTTTAATGTAGGCACATGCGGCTTATATACAGGTGCGGCTTGTGTATGTACAAAATTGGTTTTCTCTAAAAATGGAGTGGGTGCGCTTATAATCAGGTGCGCTCTAAAGTGTGGAAATTATATATATATATATATATATATATATATATATATATATATATATATATATATATATATATATATATATATATATAGTAGCACCCCCACACCCTAGTGAGGATCAAGCTGTTCGGAAAATGGATGGATGGATGGATATATATATATATATATATATATATATATATATATATATATATATATATATATATATATATATACATACATTTTATTTATAAGCGCCTTTCAAAATACCAAAGGGCACTTTACAATCAAAAGAGCAATAACAGAGCGATACAATTATAAATAATAAAAGTGATGAGTTTAAACTGTATATGCAATTTTAAATAGGTGGGTTTTGAGATGAGTTTTGAATATGGGAAGAGAGTTGATATTTCGGATGTCGGGTGGGAGTGAGTTCCAGAGTTTGGGGGCAGAGCGGCTGAAAGCTCTGCACCCCATCGTGCTGAGATGGGCAGAAGGTACACAGAGGTGGAGGGAGGCTGAGGACCTGAGGGAACGAGAGGGAACGGAAATTTGAAGAAGGTTTGACCGATAGGGGGGCAAGGTTATGGATGGCTTTGAATGTGAAGAGGAGTATTTTGAAGTTGATCCTCAGTTTGACAGGGAGCCAGTGGAGCTGTTGGAGGATGGGGGTGATGTGATGGAAGGAAGGGGTTCCAGTGATGATACGGGCCGAAGAATTCTGGACCAATTTAAGTTTATGGAGGAATTTGTTGTGGACACCGAAGAGAAGTGAATTGGAATAGTCGATACGGGAGGTGACGAGATATATACATATATTAGTGCTGTCAGTTTAGCGTGTTATTATATATTTTAACGTGATTAATTTTTCTATCGCGAGATTAACGCGGCAACACGTCACAGCGGATGTTGCGTTGCTCTACAAATAAACCGCAAACAAAACAAGTGCGCTGCATAGTTCCACGCCCATGTCTGTTTTGCCAGCCACGGCAGCGCGAGACACCGAAAACGGATACTTAAAGAGTTTATGAATGTAAAGTTTACTTTTAAAAAGTTGCCAGATGGTTCCACTGACAAAACCAAAGTTACCTGTATGTTTTGCAGTCGTAAACTGAGCTATTATATTAGCACGTCGAGTCTGAAATACCTCTTAATGGCCAAGCACAGAGCTGATGTGAGTACTCCGTCCCCTCGTCTAAGACAGACAGCTATGCATAATTTCAAAGCGAAGAAAATGGATAACACGACGGAGAACAAATTTGCTAAAGCCATCGCTAAATGTATGGCTACTGCATGCAAGCCTGTCAACATCGTCCATAGCCAGACTCAAACTGAAATCATTCGCATTGCGTCTAACGACTCCACTACGAATTGCCAGTGAGAGCCTCCATTACAAGCTTTGTACAGAAATTGTACGTAGCGGAGAAGGCTAGGTACACCAAGCGGGAGAAGACACTGTTTCGGGAGAGAAATAAGAGACTAGGGTGATGAGCCTCTGGTGAATAAAGAGCAGGTAGCCTGTTGAGTACGATGTATGCCACGGACGCGATTCTTACTTGTTTGGAACTATTTTGTGTGGAATATATTCACATGTTCCGTGTCCATATGAATAATGGGGGTGGAGCTTCCCTGTGTTCATCTGACAGTGACTGTGTGCTGAGGCACGTCGAGAGTTCAGCGGCGCAGTGGTAGCGACCAAAAACGTCTCCAGTGATGTGCCTCGAACCAAGTGTAGTCATCCGGCATGATATCCACACAAAACCACAGAGAGACTTCCGCGCAAGAAGGACCAACAGAATCAACATAGCCTGACTGCTGTGTTCAAAGCAAACTTGAGAAAAACAAAGTATGCAATCATGGCTTAAATCCACTGTAGGCTGAGTACTAGTTTACCTTAGATGTGCACTCTAAAATTTGCTCTGTTTTAATTCCATAAAAAGAGTTGTTAAAGGAGCTGTTGTGTGACAAAATATGTTTTTCTCTGTTGTTCATGGACAGTAATATTGTGTGAGATTATGAGTGAATAACTGCTCCAGGTGAAATATGTTCATGTAAAATTAAAAATCGAATTTGTAAATATTTGCATTTTGCACAAAGAAAACTGATCCATGATTCCATGTTGATGAGACCATTAAAACGGGAAAAAATAGGACAAAAAATATAAAAGGAAATTTAGAAACGATAAAAAATGTGAGTCATCATAGGAATAGAAAACCGTAAAAAAAATTGAAGCAGTCACAGTAATACAGCATGTATCCAACAACCAATCTAACATTACAGTCCATAATGTCCATTTTTCCTGTATTTTTAAAGTCTGCCTGTCTGAACAAATCACAATTATCTGTTCTGCTGACTCCCAAATTATTACCAGGGTAAATTCCACTATGCAGGAAAAAAAATTGATGCACGCATGAGGACCACACTTGGCATTAAATAGTTGCTAGAAATGTAGCAATGCTGTCAAACAGTAACAAAATCCCTAAATTGGCAATCCTGAAGAATAGCCTTTGCTCTTGTTCGCTTGCACTGTTGAGGGGTGTGCACATCAAAATAAAAGCAGCATAATATTTTATTTTGACATCATAAAGAGTGTAAAGCCTGGTCAGAGACTGTGGACTGGCAGTATGTAGCCCACTGGCCCTACTTAGGCCAGGTGTTCTGTAAAAGCTTCTTTATTGTCGCACGGACAGCGACTGCACAGACGTCACTGTAGCTGTGCTGCACGCCACTTGCCTTTTTACTCACGTGTAACTCACACACGTTGTTCTGAAAGTGTGTTGCAGTTTCACATTAAGTCGGAGGGTGTCGCTATGGCTGATATTGACTTGGACAGCACAGGGTGGCGTTTCCTCTGCATTTTCTGGCCAATTCCGGTCATCATTTTCACCTTGGCGATCAATGAACAAAGCGAGATTGTACCTCCTGGAACAGAGGGACTCAGACGATGCATTTTATTGCATTAAGAAATTAATTAAAATGGAAATTAACATATGTTGCTTATTTGCTGGAGAGAAAACTTCCAGCCACATTTATATAAAAGAATATCCCTGAGACAAGACATCAAGGTGTGCCATCTGCTAGCACCAGCGATTGCATGAAAACAATAACAAAAGAAATCCCCCCAAATTGCTACTTGAAATGTTCTCTTGGCACGATGACATGTTAATCATTAGTACTGTATTTGTATTTGCAATTTGGGGCATAAGGGGTCCTGAAGGATTTTGCTGATAAGAGGTGGGGGGGGGGGGTTCATCGGTTTGGCCTCACATTTTCACAATATTCAAATTTGCTACAATTCACCTGTATATATGCAAAGTGTTGGCTAATGGCAGAGCGGCCGGCTCACCAGAGCCAAAATGGTTGACTTACGAAGAGCTTATCTACAAACATAGCACTATGAATCAAGCTGAGCACAGGCAAACATGCAAAAATGTCTTTTGGGAAACAGACATCTCCTAGAAAACCACAATAGAAGATGTGTCGTCTGCTAAGATGCACGAATGCATGTTTCTGAGGCCTCAAAAGAAGGGGGGAAAAAAGCATACATTCAGGAAGAGAATTTCCTGCATTGATTGCCCAATAGTGGGACTGCTAAGTATGATATAAAGCCACCACCATATGCCTGTGTTTAAAGTCGCCGTACAACATGAGCTTGGATTATGTTGACAGTGGGGAATGTTATCACAGCTCTGGACTGCACCAGGGTGCTTTTCATCATGAAATGAAGAACACAGTGTATTGCATCAGACTTGAAATAAAGCAAAGCGGCTATTAACAGATTTCCTTGATGGGCTTTAAGCTGGAGTTTATCATCCCGTTATTATTATTACGATGCACACGATCCAGGTCTGTAGCTGAAAAGATTTATATTTATTTTTTTATCTGCACCAAACAATATTTGGTTACATGACTTTCTTTTCATTTGGTCTTTGTGTGATGATCATCACAGTGAACATTAGCGGTGCTTAGCCCTCCCCTCTTTGGAGCGCTCTCTTATAGCCTTGGCAACGCATTCCGCCTAATAAATAGAACACAACTGTTAAGGTATCAGCCTCCGCTAAACTGTGCAGCCCAAAGAAAAGTGAACATGAAATGCGACAATCGACTTTGAGCCAGCATCCACCCACACACCTCAATGAAACACCTGCACAGCACAAAGGATTCAAAGGACCTTTATTCCATTTCAACTGTACAAGGCATTGTACATGGATTTGGGCAATAACCTCACCGCCCCCCTTCCCAAAAAAATGTCAGATCGCTCAGGTGAAGGTATCTATCTATCTATCTATCTATCTATCTATCTATCTATCTATCTATCTATCTATCTATCTATCTATCTATCTATCTATCTATCTATCTATCCGTCTGTTTGTTAATCATCCACCCAATGCAAAATTATGAGGGAAATACAGTAAGTCACAATCAAGTCGTAAAATCAAGAGTTTTTGGAGAAAGCTCACACCTGCTTAAGATTAGGTCTGTTTGTCAGTGTGTTCAACATGAGTGATCACAGCTTGGAGAGCTGTTGCACCAAGTGGATCATGGCTCCAACACGAGTCATGTCAACTGAAACATAGGAGAGGATTGCCAAACTTCTTTAAGAAGGTAAATCATTACGCTGTGTCTAAAATCTGGACCAAGCACAAACAATATGGGAAGGTTGCTAAAGGCAAGCATACTAGACCAAAGAAGACATGAAAGCGTCAAGCCAGCAAATGTCTTGAAAACAGAAAATGCACAGCCAAACAAATGAGGAACAAATGGGAGGACACTGGATGCCACAGCTATGACTCAACTGTAAGACAACCCTTAAAGGCAATGGGATTTACATTAGGAAACGCTAAACCAAAGCCAACCTTAACAGTGAAACTCAAAAATAAATGAATACATAAATAAATAAATAAAACAAGGTTACAAAGGGTTAAGGACGGAAGGAATCTGCATTGGGCAAGGTGATGATTTTGGAACATTTGGTTGGTGAGATTTATGAAGATGACTGCCTGAAGAAAACACACACATTTCAACAGTCGATGATTATGTCAGGTGAAGGCACTGGGGGGATGGCTTGCGTCACATCTTCACTACGTGTACACGTTTTGGACACTTTTCTTATCCCATCAATTGAAAGGAATGATGAAATCATTTTTCAAGTTGCGAATGCGTTTCGCCATAGAGCAAAAACAATGAAAAGACTCCTTGAAGAAAGACACGCTAGTTCAACGTCAGGATCTGAGAATAAACCTGATCTCGTCCCTATTGAAATTCTTTGGTGGAAGTTGAAGAAAATGGTCCATGACATGGCTCCAAACTGCAAAGCTGATGTGACAAAAGCAATCAAAGCAAGGTAGAGCCAGATTGAAGAAGAGTACTGTTGATCACTCATTAAGTCCATGCCTCTGACACTACAAGCTGGTATAAAAGCCAGAGGTGGTGCAACAACGTACTTGTGGTGTGCTGAAGCGTTCTATAGTTGTTGTTTTCTCATGATTCCACAACTTTTGGGGAATAATTCCCTTCTGACTGGTCTAAACAAGTCTTTTCCTTGATTACTTGTAGTGTTTCTGAAAGCTAGAAAATTGCCATTTGAAATGACTTTTTTTTCCCCCTCCAAAACTAAACAACTGACTTGTGATGCCATAATTTTCGCCAGGGGTAATAGTGCAAAGAGTAGCAGGCAAATACTGCTACTGCAGGGTGTGCCACACTGATGGACACTAACTCATAAAGACTAACTTGTTTAATGTCAGCCAAAGGTTTGCATATGTTTGCACGTTATTGTTAATTTTTCATCTTTTATTTTTCACTTTGAAAGATTTCCTTTTTTTAATTCAGTTGTTGACATTTCCCTGTATGAAAATACTGCAACTAGATACCGCAAGATCGATGTTGTCCATCTTTTCTTCCTGTGGTGTGAAGCATCAATTCTTCAAGGTGACGTCAAGTGAATATGGCACGTTTTATCTAATTCCCCACACCATTTGAAAAGGACAAATTTCTCTGTTTCGCCATCGTAAAAATAAAACTCCAGATTCATTGTTTCTCATTAACTGCTAGTTATTTGCGATCATCGCGTCCCCTCAGCAAGCAGATAGACAGCTCCGTGCATTATTTTTGAGTCCCGATCCCCAACACACAAACGGATGCGGGTGCACGCGCGTGCACACACACAGATTTATTAGACATGCTTTGGCTAACAGGAGGCTGGGAGAGCTCCTCCTCGCTGAATTACAGAAATCATCTCCCATTAAGCATTTTAATGGGGAGACGAAATTCAAGGACTCCCTCAATGTTATGATTATCACTTCAAAGACAAGCTGTTGACACTCTGCAAAGTGGTAACCATGTCATGAATGAATCATGAGCATTTCTTTTTGGTCAGAGGGCTCTTCCTCCTCCCGGCGGTACGGTGGGCCGCGTTTGTCGTCCTCTGCAGTGACAGGTGGGCCTATGGATGGAAGGACATTGTTTTCCAGCCAGGGATGAAGCGAGAGGGACTTTTGTTTGTTGTCGGGGTGCCTTGATCGCGCTTTGTCATGCCGGTATAAACGTTATGTTAATCGGCTTTAATACCGACAGGCGAATGTCAGTGAATCGCTTTGGAGTCCGCCATGGTTCCGCATGATGTCACGCTCACCATCAGAGTGCACATAGTGAACATTCATATACACGCTCAAATGAAACATAAATTATATTAATCTTGATTGCCTATTCCCATTTTTTTTTTTATTTTATCACAAGTACACAATGTTTCCAACATAGATACATTTGGGAGCCATGGCAACAGGAGTCATAATAATGAAACCAACCAACCATGTTAGAAAGGAACATTTAGGGCCACAAATTAAAGGGGAAAAAAGAATAGTCTGTCAAGAAATGTTGTTTTGAAGAAATATGAATTAGAAATTAATGGACAATTTGCCAATTTTGTAAATGTCAGAAAAACATTTTTCAATCTTACATTTTTTCTTTCACTAAAACACAAACGGGTCGAAACATTTTAAGGTAAAGTAATACTACTATAAGTCAATTAATATATATATGTATGTGTGTGTGTATTTTGCAGGAATAAAGTTGTACAAAGTCCCAAATTTTAGTAAATAAAGTAATAAGTCACAAGAACAAAAATTTTTGTCGTCTGACAGATGCGATACGGGTCAATCTATCCTCCTCGATGGTGGTTCGGCGGATGGTGAAGTGGCGCCGAGTCAAAGGTCAATCTTGAACACCTACCGCCCCTCATTTTTTTCCCCCGCGAGTACTCCCCACGCAAGCTGGCGGGCGGGCCATTGAGGTTTTGGATGACAGCTGTGATCTTTGGCCAAGTGGCGTATCCACCAGCCCGGTCAGACTGGTTCTTCTTGTTCCCCGGCCAACTGGCCTCCTTCCCCTTCCGAGCTGGGGACAGCGCTCCTCCTCGTTTCGTATGCTTGATACTTCTCGAGGCCCAGAGTGGATGCCAGCCGTCCCTGGGCGCCCTCTGAAGCCTCACCAGAGAGGAGGATTAAACAGATTTATCTTTCTTCTTTTTTTTTTTTTTTTTTTTTTTTTTTTTAGCAGAGCATAATCACCTATAATCTCAAATTCTAGGCCTCTTGATAATGAACCGGGGGCTGTTTGGGCCATTTGGAACAGCTCCCTCAGGTCACCTACTTAAACCATGAAATGGACCTGACAGAACAGCAGAGCAAAGTCTCAGTGAGGAAATGGAGTTAAGGTGGCCAGCGGGGGGCTTGTAAAGTCGACTTCACGGCTTGCGCGGGCCCAACGCTGATGACGGTTTGGCCGGCGACCACTCGGCTATTGATCCCAGCTAAGATGGAAAACCTCAGGAAGTTAAGCTCTCATCCGACATGTAACGGGGAGGATGAAACAGCAGACGAGGACATGTGCTCTCTCTAATCTTCGAAAAACTAAGAAGTGGAGCAGCATTTTAATTTACTGGGCTAAGGCAGAAATGAAGGAGGGGGGCCGAGTGTTGCTATTAAAAAAGAATAATAATAAGGAAAGTGTTATGTAAGTCTTTTTTTTTTTTACCTTCACCATTAGTCTCAGAAGTGTGAGTACTTTGGGCCTATTCTTGTGTCTAGCATGTATCCGGAACTGTAGAGAGAGTTCCTTTTTTCCCCATTTTTTTTCAAGGTACGTACTCAACTTTACTTTGTTGCTTTTTTTTGTGCATATGCCAAGGCATGAAGGAAAGTGAGGCTGACAAAGTGAGCATGTAACCATGGCGATGTTTGTCACTGGGAGAATTCATTGCACCGACCCAAGACATTAACTCGGGTCCGGAACAAGTTTCCCTCATTGTGTAAAGCAGTGGTCCCCAACCACCTGGCTACAGAACGGTACCGAGCAACGGGTCATTTTGGACCAGGCCGTGGCAAGCCTGGTCCAGATGAAAAAAAATCCAAACGGTACTTATTTTGAAAAGTGACTGGATTCTCTCTGTTGCACCCATCTATGAATGACTCTTGTGTCATGTGTCCAGTTGTCTTGGTCACGTAATGTAAATACTAAACCCACAAGCTAGTAAAATTAGTAAAATAAGCAGACATACTCGGAAAGTTTCTTGCAAAGGAGAAAAAGCCTCGTGAGGATTCAACATAAGAGCCTATGCACAAGAAGAACATGAGAGGTACATTTCACAAACAATATCAAAAGACCTTGAAAGATGGATTTACGGTGATTCCCACGCACGAACAAAACCCACCCTGCACAATATGTGTCCAGCGGTTCTACAAGTGACTCAATGAAGCCTTCAAAAGTGACTCATCAACAAATTTCATTTCCTTGAGAGCATCATTTGAGAGCATCATACCGGGTGGCCAACCACACTGCTAAGGCACCACCCCCAATCCCCCACTCACCCGCACTACCAACATACGGTAAATACATTCATAAACAAATAGAATGGCAGATAAAATATGGCCTCAGAAATAGATACTGTATTAGTATTAAGGAAATCTGTAAAAGAAAGCAAATGAAAAGTGATTCACTCAATACAAAACATAAAGCAGAGATAAGGGAAAAAAATTGCAGTATGTAGATATGTGCTCTGTTCAAGTGTAGGTGACACTGTGTTGGGCACCATCGCCATAATACATCAGATGTGAGAGAAAGTTTTTTTTTTCAAGGAAAAATTGGTACTATTGCCAGTGCAAAATGTAAAGTTATGTGGAGTGGAACCTCAAGTTTCGAACTTACCGGTAATTGGTTCCATGAGCCCGTCACTTGAATCTTCAGAAGTCAATGTTTCCCATTGAAATGAACAAAAATGCAGTTCAATCTGTTTCAGCCCCAAAAGTTGTACCTAATTATTTTTAAAACCAGTATCTGCTTAAATATAATGCAATATAGACAAAGTGAAACACACTATTTTAAAGAAATAAAACAACTATTGTGCATTAATTTTAAAATAGGAGGGGGAAAAGGGCAGGAGAATGAGTTCGTCTTTAAAAAAAAACAAAAGTCTTCCATGATTCTTTTGCAATCCATTGGTTGATTTTGGCACACCGATCTAGGGAAACTGTCCTTTTTATGTTTATTTATTTTATTTTTAAAGAGGGATGTCGCATGAAAGATTAATTCCCTACAAATGTCATTTGATTATAAAAAACAAACAAACAAATGTATTACCTCACTCACCTGATGACCGGCAAGCATTCTCATTTACCGGTCTAATAAAAAGGAAAACACCTAACTTGCCTTGCGTTATGCAGAGCCTGGTTACACAACGTGAGACGAACACATATCTGCCCATTCACCTATAGCAAGGGCTTCCGAATACTCCCTTCAGCTGTTTCTCTTTTTTAAAGAGCCATTCTATCTGTTTAGTTCTTTATTTAGTTGTTTGGCAAAAGTTCAAGATAAGCGGACATGATTACACCGCCATTAAACATTTGTTGTCTTAATTAAAGAGACGCTACGGTGCATTTCAAGAAATAACATTTATACATTCATCCGTTTTCCAAGCTGCTTACCCTCACGATGGTCGTGGGCGTGCTGGAGCCTATCCCACCTGAATTCAGGTGGGAGGCGGACTACACCCTGAACTGGTCGCCAGTCAGTCGCAGGGCATATATAGAGACAAAGTACCACCGTCACTGAGTGGGAACTGATCCCAGCTGCCCGCAGACAAGTCAGGCGATTTAACCACTACACCAACAGTGACAAGTAATAACATACACACTATGAATAGTATACTGTATATATACTGTGTGTGTGTGTGTGTGTGTGTGTCTATATGTATATATATAAAATATAAACATTTTTGTTTTTATTTTGATGACATGTCCGGATTTTGTCATTCTTAAAATGTGTACATTAATTTCGATGAACACAACTTTTACCAAAGACAAGTGGCTTTTCAGCGGAATAAGATTCAAATTAGCGCCATCATTTTTAGAACAGTTCAAATCGATATTTTGACAAAAATCTCACCGGTTTCATGCAATATATACTGTATATGTGCGGCAGTATGGTTTGCATCTAAAAACGATGCACTGACGCGGACTGCTCACCACATGTGAAATGTCACATGATCATATTCCTCCCCATGTTCCTCTCTTAATCAAAGGCACAGCGAGCAGCTCGTTTCGCTATAATGGCCTGACTCGATTAGAACGTGTAAAGTACTCCATTAGTTTCTGTGTTCATGAATCATTAAGTGCCACCAATGATCGGCTAGCTTGATGATGAACTACGGAAGGAAGAAATGGAAAGCCGATGAACTGAGTGAGGTCACTATGGTTTCCAAACTCCTAAAGACCGAATGAGTTGAGCAAAAAGGTGGTCTTAATACTGTTTTGCCTGGATAAGACTGAAATAGAAGTCATACATTGTTGAGTGGCTGCAGTAATGTACTATGTTATGCAAGGAAAGTGCAGGTCCACAAAACATACTGTCTGCTGTTTTTACAAAATGTGTATTTTTATCTACTTTCATTATTGAGTGAGGAGACAGTGATTTTGTTGTTGTTTATTTTTAAGATCCTACGATGCATCATTCTCTTGTATTGACATATTTCCTTCCTTCTTGCATTCATTCTCTTTCACTTAAAATATATTTTAGAATGTTTCTTGTTCTTGCTCAAGTAGTGGTTTTGCAGCCACGCCCCCAGACACAAAAGTAAAAAGGAGGTGCTACCATTGCTTCCGTTGATCATTCTGTAGAATGTCAATCTTCCGTTGCGGCAGCCAGTCAAAGTGACGGCATGTGTTTTGTCATGGATTGATTGTGATGATGCTTATTGCAGTTATTCTTGTTGTTTTACAAAGTACTTTATGTTCAAGCTTATACACATCACTTTATTGCATTAGTTTATTTTTTTAAGTACTCTGTGAATAAAGTTGAGATTAGTCGAGTTGAGTCAATATATTTTCGAGGAAAAGAACAAAAACATTTCTGGGTGATAAATCTGAACAATCCAATGAAAAAACAGCAATGCCCCACGTTGCAGCGGTTTTTAAACTACTGCACAAACGTCTTTATTGTGTGCTGGTAATAACCTTGAAATGTCATAATTACAGTAAATGTTTGTGTATAAAACAATTCTGGGCAATTAAAACAATATCTGAATAACGTTCCCCAAATACTCAGGCTCAGTGACTCACATATGAACTTTGTCGATTTTTTGGGGGTGAACCGATCCTCCGTTATCCGTTGATCTGTTTGCAGTTTTTGTGCTCAGACCAAAGCCTTGCCGCTGTCTTGTGGCATCTTGGTATCACTGAACTATGTTGAAGTGAGTTGAAGGGCTTGACTCAGACAAAATGAGTGCTTTGTTGCCATCATGTGGCTTCTATCGGCAATTATAAACCTTTTTTTAGGGATGCTGCTGATGGATTTAGTCTCTTTGCAGTTTATACCCTATAAATAGTATGTATTATTACAGCACTGCAAAAAACGGGTTATTCTGTAACATTCGTAACCTCGAAACGAAAGCAAAGACCCCCTGTAATATTTTTTTTAATGTATTTTGTACATATGAATAAAAAAACTGCTGTGTATAGGTACACTTGTTTGCGTTTGGAAGACAGCATAAGGACAATTTGTTGGCTTTTGTATCTTTCTGTGTATGTGTTTGTGTGTGGTTGGGCATTTATGAGGCGAGCCAAACAAGAAAATGGGATGATACAGTAGAAAGTTGTTGCACTGATGAAGTTTCACCTTGAAGGAGTCATAAAAGGAGCACGTGAGAGAGAGTTTGGAGCGGGGGCTGGGAGGTGGGGGTGGTGGTCGTTGAAGATGGCGTCGCAGAGGCGCAGACAGCGGCTGTTATCCGTAAAAGCCGCGTGGCGCTCGGCGGCATGAAATTGATGAGTTCATTGTTGTCTCATTACTGCAATGATGGATCAGATTGGCGACTTCCCTCCTCCAAGGCGACTTAATGACTCAACGACTCAAAACGCGAGCGACCGACTTCATCGGTAGCGTCCATTAGTGGCGGGTTCCCGCACATGCTTAAAACTAAATTAATAATTACCCCAAGCTTTAATTATTGTCGTGAATGGCATTAATGAAGGGAGGTTTCACGCTCAATATTGATGATGCTGTCACGAAGTCCATGGTTGTTTTGGGTGTCGATATTTTTAGCTTTCATTTTTTTAATGTTTTTATTTCTGTATTTGATGCTACACAAGAAATAATGAGACACAATTAACTTTTGTGACCATGTTTAATGCGATACAAGCTATAAAAACAAAGTGGCAATCGTACCATAATCACAGCTCCTTTTTCTCCATCCGTCCACGCATCCATCCTTTCCCTCTCTGTCTCTTTCTCATGTGTGCCGTTTCTTGCTATTGTTAATGTTCAGCCTCAAATGGCCGTGGCGTCTACCCTGACAAGACTTAAGGTTTGTCTGCCTCCTCCATCCCCGTACTTATTTAATAATGAGCCCACACGAAGGCAGAGGTTCTATTCATAATGGGCCACCGGAGGAGCCATGTCGGTTGCCATTCAAATAGCAGGTGACCGAAGCAATGCGAAGGCAGAGCTCTAATTGAGAAATGAATTGAATGAGCTATTGGCTGCTGATTGACTGAGCTTGTCAATAAGTGAGCGCATCAAAGAGTCACACCTTGATGAAAACAATCACATTCTGGAGAAGTGGTTTGTGTTGTTTCAGCATCATGATGGCACTCGGTAGCTTTTTTTGTACATGTCCACTTGTGTTTTTTTTTTAGTGATGCGCAGGATTTAAACTAAAAACAATGCTGCAAAATGCTGGCAAATGGCCAAAATGAAAATACTAAATTAATAACATTTATGAAAACAAACGTGAAGACCCCGAACCCACAACCTGCAATGGCGGGTGTTTTACAATATAGTACGGTATTTGTTTGTTGAATCCAGCACGTATGCTGAACATGAATCCATTGAATTTTGGTGCAGATCCCATGCCATTTGCGTTGCATTAACTGAATCTCATGCAAGGAAGGTGCATGTTTGCATGTGTGTGTGTGTGTGTGTGTGTGTGTGTGTGTGTGTGTGTGTGTGTGTTTCCGTATTCGAGCATGCACCCGCACTTGAACACACACAAGCAGATGATCAATTACTTTTGTATAATTGGACAGGGCTGTAATGAGGCCGGCGGATGCAGCCTTGCGCACCTTTGTCAACCCCAGTCACTGACGTCGGTGGCACAATCAAAGTGTGTGCTCATTAGCATATCTCCATACAGAACACCAAAAAGCACTTCAAGTAGAGGAACTTTTTGTGTTTTTTAATTACTGACACCTGACCCTTTTTGCCACTTTAAACTCGCACTGAAACATATTCTTCTCTTGAACAAGAAGTAAATGAGGGCAATAATCACATTAAAGTAAAACTTTTATTGTGCTCATATTTCACAAAATGAAGACTGCACAGTACTGTATTTTATTGTATTGTACTCGGGACAATATTTGAAGAGTTTGGAGTTATTTCTCCATCTTTCTTCACATAATTAATAATGCTGTGAAAGTCAAATGTTGGTATGCAGTTGACCAAACTAAAACACATTGAGCTGCTAACATTTATGGCACTTAAACTGAATCGGGCTAAATATTTTATCTCTAATTCTAAGGGAACGCTTACAAGTTTGGAGAATTGGTGATGTAGCGTCATGACGTCATGGATGTTATGATGTTTGGTGGGCGGTCTCACAAGTCAGACGTGGATGTGGTAAACATTTAAATTTGGTTTTTAGTTGCTTTGAATGCGCACTTTTATTTCCCTGATTGTAGCTGACGCCCTCCATCATCGGAATTATTTTTCCTGTCCGAATTATTTTTTGTGTCTTTTGTTTTCATCAGCGCTCTGATTTGGTCATTTGATTGGAATTTCGTTAGTCTAAAATGTTAATTTATTAATTTGTGGAAAATCCATTAAACATTATAAATCCAATAATTGATAACATTAGACGTTGATGAATGCCACCTATGTTTGTTGTTTCATCTTACAACGGTGTAAAGATAACGTTAACATGCCTTGCTAGATGCAGTTCATCTAATTTCATACGTTATGTCTTTTGGTTATGTTAAACTGAACCTCAAAACTTGGATATATTTCTATCACTTTTTTTTTCCAACTCTAGAAATGTTTTTTTTAACGGATAAGCAACAAATTTAGCAACAGTTGGATTGTTTTATTGGAGACTTCCGAAGACTCTGTGACTCCTTCCAATGCAGAGATTTTCACCTCTCTGCAGGCAGACTGCAAATGAATTGTGTGTCCACGTGTGCTTACAGTTTGACCACATGTGCCGGCATACCCTCAGACTCAAATATACAATTAAAAAGGCAATTTTCACAATATGTCCACTTTATTTTATTTTCCAATATATCAGCACATGAAACAAAAATCCATTGTGTTATTAGTAGGAGTAGGAGTAATAATTGTAGAAGTAGTAGTAGTAGTACAGTTACAAATTTCAATCAGGATTTGTGCTCAAGCTGAGTCCCGAACTCAAAGATTTGGACTATTCTACCATGCCAACTTTACAAGAACAGTAATATTCATAAAGATATGCTAGGGAATGACATAAAGAAATGTTAGCATGTGTTCAGTGAGTAAGTTAAAGCCCACCAAACACCATATTTTGACGCTCTCACACTGTTCACCCCATCGTGTAAAACTTCAGGGTCCAAACGGACTCATCTTCAATGCCACACTTGTTGTGAGCCTTTTAACTTTTGACATCGAAATCATTTGCTGCCATCCATGGCATGCAAGCAGACACTTGACTTGTGCTATGAGTGAGTGCACACGCACACTTCACTGTACCATTGACTGTGGCCTCAGTGCCTGTGGAGGCCCACACATCAATACAAGAGTAACTTGAAACGGCTCTGCATTTTTTACTATCAAAGTGAACATCCTGTGTCGTGTCTGTGCGGCTGACGCCTCATTATGGTTAGATCACTTGCAGCAAGACTGTTGTCTGCGCAAGAGGAGGCAGCTTCTTGTTTATGAGGCTTGAAAACATAAAAATTGACATTTCAAACTTTGGGAGCTCTAAAGGTAGCAGACAGGATATGGCAGCGGTGTGTGCGTGTGCACTTAAATGATGTTCTTCTCAAAGCCAAGTCACTTTGCTTGTTATTTACTGGAAATGCTGAATATACAATGTAGTGAGACTCCACGTAGTGAGACGCCACAGAATCCTGTCTGCTATACGAGCACCATTCAACAAAAAGTTCTGCTGTATGCATTGTTTTATGACTGACTTTCCAACGATAGATTTCCTTTTTATTGCAGGAAGAGTTGATAACCTTGTACCATAATAAAAACACAGAAGGACAGCAGGCCTTACATTCCAGGACCCTGCCTAACCTTCTGCAAACTGTATTATAATACCCACAAATGTGCTCAAGGAGAGAGGCAATCGACGCTGCACTTTTGGTTGCTTTTGTGAACATGTGCCAACACACCACGCAGTCAGCGTATTCATTCAGGAGCTGTTGTCAGCCACAACTCACACCCAGTCACTCACACACAGACTGCTCATAAGATAAGATAAGATAAGATAAGATAAGATAAGACAAGATATCCTTTATTTGTCCCACACCTGGGAAATTTACAGTCTACAGCAGCAAAATTGGGGGTAACTTAGCCAACATTGCCAACCTGACTTGAGCACACTGATGTCACGTCAGCCACCGGAACCCACGTGTCAAAGACACACTTAAAATCACTGATGCTACACGATTGAGATTTCAAGTTCTTTTTTTCATGAATAATAAGGGAAATAGAATGTATTCACTCCCAGTAAAGATCGCGCAAAGTTCTTTTTGGATGATGGCTCAAGTGCCTTTAATATTTTCCTCTCAGCCTTATCACCTTTAATACCATTTTAAGATAACGGGTATAAACAGAGAAAACAACAAAACTGGACGGTGACCACATGGAGCCAAGCTACTTTGACTCACCCTGTTTTTGTCCCAATTTGTTCAGTCGCAAAATAAAGGAATCATCACGGTTTGAGTCCAAGTCAGTGAGTAGCAAGTGTTCAGCAACTATTAAAATGTGAATTTCAAGCACAACTGAAAATAAGAGACACTTTTTTTTCCATGCTGAAAACATCCAACGATGAAAGAGTAGTTCTGCGCTGATGAGTCACACACCCCCCGCCTCCACCCGTCAGAGTCTATTGATGCAATCCTATTTCCTGTTTTCCTCTGCCATGAACTGCCGCTGCTTTAACAAAAAGGGTCCCTAAAACATCAATACAGAATGTTGTTTCTGTGTGTATTTATGACAAATCTGTTGATGGGCAAAGATTTAATGCAACTAACAGACAAAATGTATTTCTTTCAATCCACCCACCCATTCATCAATTATCCAAGGCTGGGTCGCGAGTGCAGCAGTTTAAGTAGGGAAGACCAGACTTCCATCTCTCCGGCCAGGCCGTACAGCTCTTCCTGGGGGATATCCAAGCCAGCATGGAGACAGTCTGATCTGCCTACACTGGGTCATCCCTGGGGCATCCTCCTTGTAGGACATTACTGGAATACCTCACCAGGGAGGTGTTAAGGAAGTACAGTAGTGCCCGAGTCATTTCATTTGGCCCCTGTACTCTAAGCCTCCGCCAGGTGACCTTGGTTCTTACCCTCAAAGGCAGAGATCAGACATCCTACTAAGGAAATTCATTTCGGTTGCTTGTATTTGTGATCTTGTTCTTTCTATCACAACCCACAGTTGGTGACCAAAGGGGAGGGTGGTTAAATTGAGAGCCTCCTCTTTTGACTTAGCTCCTTCTTTACCGACCGCCCGATACAGTGTTTATTACATTGCAGATGCTGCACCTCTCCACCAAAAACGGTCAATGTCATACTCCATTTTTTTCTTTCATTCGTGAACAACACCACAAAGTACATGAAGTCCTCCACTTGGGGCAGGATCTCATCACCAACCTGGAGAGAGCGCGCCACCATTTTTCTGACTGAGGTCCATAGCCTTAGTGTTGGAAGGGCTGATTCTTATTCCAAGCACTTCATACTCTGGTGCAGACCCAAGCAAGAGTTGAGGACTGTGGCTTGATGAAGCCAGTAGAACCACACCGTTGGCAAAAAGCAGAGACCAAAGACTGGGGTGACCGAACCAGAATTCCCCAACGCCTTAGTCCACATAGAAATTCTGTCTGTAAAGAATGACCATAAGTGCCTCTCCACGCATCAGAGTAGAATATTTCCCAATCCCTCTCAAAAGAACCGGGACATCTCAAGAGGTACCAGAAGCCATGCTGTGCATCAAGCGAGCCTAACTATATCTAGTCAGCACTAATTGACCCCATACTCCAGCTCAGGCTCCTTCCCAACCAAAGAGCTGACATTCCACATTCCTTCAGCTAGCTTCTGTTCTGACCAAGCTCTTTGCCTTTGTCTGTAACCCAGCTCAATATACACCGACCCCGTTGGTCCTTCCCACAAGTAGTGGACCAATGGGTAGGAGGACCCATGTTCCATCTTTGGCCTATGGTTGGCAGAGCCATGGGTGCTTGTAATGAAGCCCCAACACCAATCCTGGCTTTTTGCGTCCTTTCTGTCCAAGTACAAAATAAGTGAAAGCGTTTCTTTTACTTTGTTGGTCATACGCTTTACGCTTAAATAAATATTTTTGCATCACAATTTATCTGAGTCTGCCTTTTTGGGATCCACATTCCAACCATTTTTTGTTAAGACTGTCAGTTTCTTTTGACATTCTTATTACAAAGAGTTTGCTGCAGATTTTCAGGTTGCATCCATGCCATTGGAACGGAACTCATCCCAAACCACTTGCATATATCCATTTGCGTACTTTTATACATACAGTACATAGACAGTAAGTGTTGTACTTTATGGTCTCTGTTCAACTTCACCAGCTTCACTAATGAGCAAGAGCAGGGCTTTTGACAACGATTGACAGAGCAGAGCAAGATGAGAAAATATGGACGGCTTGAGGGACAACGCCAAGCCCTTTTCAAATCCAATCTTCCGTTGAGCAAACGAGGTAATCCTTTATTTATTAATAAAAGCAAATTGAACAAATGAGACGCGCGAGCTGCTGTTTCTATGACACCAACATTCGAAAGCTTCGTTCCGGACAAATTGAAGTCGAGTCTCCATATTCTCATGCAGGGTATTTTATGGTAAGTTGAGCAGGGGAATCTCAAAGGCTCATTAGATGTCTTCTGGCTCTGCTCGCTGACTAAAGAATATCTGCATTTCTTGTCGGGAAAGTGGTGAGCTCTCAGAAAATAAGACAAGCTCTGTTCTGATAGTAGGTCGGACGTAACTTTGAAGAAATACAAAAAGAAGAGGAATGTCTAATGTGTCCGTGACATAAGTGGTGAGAGCTGTGCCTCGATGGTGCCCGAGCTCTGGAGGGTTTTAGCACCATCTCCATTTAAACTGCCAGGCAGCTTCATTAATGAGTGTTCCAAAAAAGCGAACAGGGTGTCAGGGTGCTTGAGATCAGTGTAGCCCACAAATGGTCTGACAGGGATGTCCCAGCACGAGCTACGCCTGTATATTACAACGTGACGGTAGTTGTAGTGACAGCAGAAAAGGACACAGTCCAATTAGAGCAATGCTATTGGAGGAGGATGAATGGCGCCGTTTTGGAAATGAAGAAGAAAACACGGGCTAAAGATGCCAACAGCTTTCTCCCTGAATGAGCACAAACACGGAACGGCTCCTCCACGCAGAATGATGCAGTAACCGTGTGGAGTGCTACCAATGCTCGCCTGCTCAACTGGCGTGGCCTTGAATTCACTGTAGACAAGAGAAGACAGTCAAACAACCCCATGTTGACTTACTGAACTCCGAATGAAAAGCACTTGGTTATTGCTTGTAAATGGAGTGGAGGCTGTAGTGTGTCACACTTGCACCCATTCCTCGTTTGTTGCAAGGGAAACAGCAGTGACATGTACCTGTCATGGATCTGTTTGTGACCAACAGGTGGCCCTCTGGGGCTTCGCCTGCAGCTGCACACCTGTTGGTCACAAACCAGATCCATGACAGTACCTGTGCATGTTTTTATGCTCAATGAAGACACTTCAACCACGAAGAAGAAAAAAATATATATATATATATATATATATATATATATATATATATATATATATATACACACAGCGATAGCGGCTGGATAGCTCAGTTGGTAAGGCACCGGTTTGGCGTACGGGAGTTGGGGGTTGTGGGTCCTTGGGCAAGACCTTTCATGCTAATGCCTACCCCATACAATGGTGAGAGACAATAAATCGAATGACATGCCGGCTCAGACGTCGCCCGGCCAAACAAGGTCTGCGTCAGGTGCTGGGGAACCAGAGCACCTTGATGAAAAATAGGCTACTGGAACAAAGTGGAGATGGGCGAGATGCGATAACATGGCTCTGTTGGAATGCTACTACTCAAGCAACCCTAGTCAGAGGGGTTACATGCAGATAATACGGGCTGAATGGTTACTTCGAAACCCACAGTCACGGTTGACCACGAAACAACTAGTAGCTCAGTGTTCCAACATCCACAAACGGCAATTGCTGTCACAACTTGAGATTGATAAGGTACAACGCAGGTTCCATGGTGAAGGGCCCCAGGCTGCCAGATCAGAGGAGGAGGTCATACCAGAGATTGGGAGGCAAGCCCCAATGAATGCAGATGATGAGATTGGGAGGCTAGCCCCAATGAATGAAATGCTGAGCGAGGCAGCAACTGACCTGAAAGCTAAGATCATGGCGAGGATGAAAGCTGGGCAACCTAGAAACCGATTACAACGGCTATGTGAAGTACCACCTGAAAGTCTCATGGAAAGTGTGAATGCAGCACTGAGGGCGATCCCTACCATAACGATCACGGAAACCAATGAGCTCATATACGCTTCAGCGTCAGTGATCCTAGAAATCCTTGGCTATCGGAGCTACCATGAGACACGTTACCCACCGTGGAAAAGAAAGCTCCTAACCATGCATGGAGGGTTCCATCCCAAATCCAGCACCCTGAGACTGTACGCAAGCTGAAAGGAAGGAGGCCGGGAACTAGTGAGTGTGAGAGCCACTGTCCAGGATGAAATATCCAAGCTCCATGAATACATCAAGGAGAAGGCTCCAACAGATGACATACTCAGAAAATGTCTCAAATAATGGGAAACAGAGGATGAGATGCTGGAAGAGGGACCATCATGGGAGGACAAGCCCCTACACGGGATGTACCACCAGACCATAACTGAAGTGGCTGATCTCAAGAAGTCCTATCAGTGGCTAGAAAGGGCTAGCCTGAAGGACAGCACAGAGACACTCATCCTGGCTGCTCAGGAGCAGGCCCTGAGCACCAGAGCCATTGAGGCCCAGATATACCAGACAAGACCCAAGGTGTAGGTTGTGCAAAGAGGCACCCGAGACGATCCAACACATAACTGCAGGGTGTAAGATGCTGGTAGGGAAAGCCTACATGGAACGCCATAACCAGGTGGCTGGCATAGTCTACCGAAACATCTGTGCCGAGTATGGACTGGAAACCCCAAGGTCAAAATGGGAAACACCTCCGAAGGTGGTGGAGAATGACCAAGCGAAGATCCCGTGGGACTTCCAGATCCAGACTGACAAGATGGTAATGGCAAACCAACCAGATATCGTGATCATAGATAAAGGGCAGAGGAAAGCCGTGGTAGTGGATATAGCGGTCCCAAGTGATGGAAACATTAGAAAGAAGGAACACGAGAAACTCGAGAAATACCAAGGGCTCAGAGAGGAGCTGGAGAGAGCCTGGAAGGTAAAGGTGACAGTCGTGCCTGTGGTGGTCGGAGCACTCGGGGCAGTGACCTCCAAACTAGATGAGTGGTTGCAACAGATCCCAGGAACAACATCGGACATCTCAGTCCAGAAATGTGCAGTGCTGGGAACAGCAAGGATACTGCGCAGAACCCTCAAGCTTCCTGGCCTCTGCTAGAGGACCCGAGCTGAATGGGGGATGGACACCACCCGAGGGGTGAGACGGGTATTTTTTTAAATATATATATTTGTATATATATACAGAGAGAGAGGTATCTAAACTCGATTGGAAGCATATATATTTACAACTTAAATTAATTAAGTGATAATGAATTATTTCCTGCAGTCTATATTTGTATGTTTGTTTTTTGGGGTTTTTGTTTTTTGCACAATTTTTCTTATCTCCTTACATGCCCCTTTTAATGGGCCAACAAATATTTTGTTCAAAATTTAAATGGCATTTTTTTGTCATACATCTGGTGAGGAAGTGTGTGACCCACTCAGTACCGATGATAAATAAAAATTGTGGCACTCTCTATCATTCCTGTGTTCGGGGTGGGGGGGGGGGGTGTTTGAATGTCGCTGAAGTAAAAAATACATACTGTATATGTCTGTTTTAAATGCAAGAAAAGGTGTTGTGTTGATTGCCGGGTTCGATGCGCAAGACATGCAGGTGAGCATATATCTGCAAAAGCATGAAAATATTCCTTTGTTCCTTTTCATCAGAGTATACTCTACATGATGGGGGCAGGACTCCTTGCAGACCACCAGACTATTCCCGGCCCTTCTGTGTCATTCCACTAATCCCCTGAAATTTGCAGGGATGTCATTGAGCATCTCTTCTTCAGGATTATGTCGGGTGCCCTCAAAAATAAAATATATTTTGCAGGGAAGGATGGCATGCAGCACACAGTCAGGTACAACTTACCCAAGAATTCCCCGGTTAGGTTACCGTGCCTTGCGTCAGTCACCATCGAAAGACAGATATGGAAGACTTGGAGAGATAAACAGCACTGGATGAGTTGTGTTGCAGCTTTCAAGTGAAGAACATGCGGAAATGAAAGTGAGCCATTGAAGATGTTATTGCAACATGTGCTGTGGAGCCTAACCGTTCTCATATTTCAGAGCTTGAATGAAACAAAGAAAACTATCAGCATATGGTATATGGAAAGCCTCCGGTGAACAATCAACACGATAAAACAAAACTAAGAAACAAGCGGAGTCGTGAAATTTACACTGCCCACATTCACCAAATGTCAAACATGACGCAGAGCAAACGTGTAAAGCCACTTCTCCCTTGCTTTCCTCAACAAGCTGAAAAAAAAAATCCAAGTTTGAAAATAAAACCCACAGGATAACCTGAAAGTAATGAATGTCCGACCTTACGTGTTTTTAAAATTTTGTGTCGTGAGCGACCACAGCACGAAAGCACCACAGCAAACACAAGACAGACCTGGTTGAAAACGCGATCACAATCAACATCCTGATGATAAAAATACCAACCAGGACATGTGGATCGTGACTCGATTGATTGATCGCTATAGAGATAGATAGATAGATAGATAGATAGATAGATAGATAGATATAGAGAGAGATAACTAACAACTAAAAGGTGATGTTCAACACTTTTACTCTTTGCTACACTTCCTCTGATGGCACAGGATTGAATAATGAAATCCATCGCTCTCAACAATCTCTCAGCTGACACAATTCAATAGATGAACTATATTAGCAGGCAACGCGCTGCTTCTGCTTTGATATCGCTCCTGGTCTGCAGCTGACAATGAATCCACCTTGATGTTGAATTATGTTTCATTTTTCCGTTTAGTTCTTATTCAACCAACGCAATTTTAATTTGAATACCATGTTTGTACCAGTGCTGGCACATACAATGTATTCTTGCTTTGAATAGTTTCTCATTTAGTTCCCTTATAACTGTTTACTGGCTAAACACAAAAACAATAGAAAAAGAACATTGCGCAATAACTTCAGTTGCGCTCAAAGGCAACTATCACCAATGAAGAAATATTGTAGGTTATCGTTTCAAAAGGAGAAATTAGACTATTTACATGGTGTTGGGCTCCACTGTCTTTGCATCCATACTGGGAAATCATGGGAGCAAATACTTGGATCTACCTGCTTATTTCACACGCCGCACATTCTTTTGCAGTGACACTAAGACGCTATGTTAGTCTTAAACTTGGAATGTTAACTGAAGTACTTTTTACTTATTCTTTGAAAATGCTGTTATGAATAAACTTACTTAGCCTAAACTCAGATATCTACACATTTTTTGTACGTATTTAAATGGGATTGTTAATCTTAAAATTGGCATTTTTATAGCATAATTTATGCTCTTACTGTCACACTTGTTATGAAGCTTGCATTTCTTAAAAAGAAGTTATGTGAAGTTGCATTTCCTAAAAGCCTTTGTATTATGATTGCATTTTTTTCGTTTTTTTGTTTAGTTTTGGTTTTTTTTTTTACGGAAATCCCAAATAGGGGGTCCTAAATTGCCTGTTTACCCACTCCAACAAATTGCGTGTGCTCTTGTCAACAGGTGTAAAATTGATGTAAAATGCCATGTTTCAACGAGGGTATTGCACTTTGATTGTTTTCACTGTGGAAAACATTTAAGAGCACCATAAGCAACAAATAGAATTTGAAGTGATGTGATTTGAAGTGACAAACCCCACTGAGTTACAGAAAAAAAAAGAAAAAAAAACATCTATCGCACTAATTATTTGGGCAAGCCAGAAACCACATACGAGCCATGTTTTGTGGCAATTGGATGTGAGGTATGCGCTAACCCTGACCTGAAAAAAATGGTATGTTGAATTTAGTCCGTTATATTTTTTCAAGTGGTTGCACAAAATAAAATAATCTGAATCCAGTTACATTTTTCAGCAAATGTATCGTCGATTTAAAAAGGTGCATCTGGATCCATATGATTTTATTTCATAATGACTACTTGACAGAAAACAATTGATCAAATTCAACAAAACCTTTTTTAGTGTGTATAAAAAGGGTTTAGACCTTGGGAGAAACGTGTGTGTGTGTGTGTGTGTGTGTGTGTGTGTGTGTGTGTGTGTGTGTGTGTGTGTGTGTGTGTTTATTTGTGACCATCTTTGCTTATCTTTTCCCTCTGATGCTCCAGGCACAGTGACAACTTGGAATTTTCCAGCCTGTGTCTCAATCATGTATATAGTTATTCTGTAACACCCCAAAACTTCTTTGAAAGAGGCAAAAAGCAAATTCACGTTGCGCTGAAATGAACCAGACACAAGAAAATGCAGAGTTGAAAGGAATTTCATCACAGCTGAAATAATTCCTTCTTGTGGGTATTTCGTAGTCAGCCTCTATCATTCAGAACCTCAAAAATCGTGGTGCAAAAGCGTCCATAAGTTTGTATAATTTATGACTAAAACATATTTACTACATGAGCGGAAATGTTCTGCCCTTCTCCTTTCGGTTTGCTGGCATTGCTCTGTCTGGTCTTTAGACACACTATTTAAAAATTTAAAATCAGCCAATGCAATTCATTTTTCTTATTCCATCCATCCATTTTCCGAACCGCTTGATCCTCACTAGGGTCGCGGGGGGTGCTGGAGCCTATCCCAGCTGTCTTCGGGCAGTAGGCGGGGGACACCCTGAATCGGTTGCCAGCCAATCGCAGGGCACACAGAGACGAACAACCAACCACGCTCACAGTCACACCTAGGGACAATTCAGAGTGTTCAATCAGCCTGCCATGCATGTTTTTGGAATGTGGGAGGAAACCGGAGTGCCCGGAGAAAACCCACGCAGGCCCGGGGAGAACATGCAAACTCCACACAGGGAGGCCGGAGCTGGAATTGAACCCGGCACCTCTGCACTGTGAAGTCAACGTGCTAACCACTGGACTACCGGGCCGCCCATTTTTCTTATTGATCAATTATATTGTATGTGCTAAATTAATCTATTTGCATTCCCATGACACGCAAAATGAAACTGTCAATTTACCACAATTTGACAGACACAATTGTCCTGATTGTGCCCGGTGACTGGATCAACTCCTACATCTGTTTGCATGCACAATCAAACCTTGAGTAAATCAAGCCGATTGTGTTCTACCTTTGACATGAACAACATCATTAATCCACAAAAGTCTTCCTACAGCAACTACAAAGTCAATATGTGCCCTTGCTCCACGAAGCTTTTGGGGCATGAAATCATTTGATAATTTTCAGTCTTGAAAGGTGAGCGTCTTCATTTTTCATTGTCTGATTTAGTTCCCTGGGCTTATTTAGAGAAGATATGATTAACATTTTTCACTGACCATGAGCAAACTACATTTCTAAAAGGCTTTAGTCTTAAAATGTGATAGATCACAACTCAAAACATTTCAAAGTTCCCCTTCACGCAAAAAGTCAAGATTGTCACCTTGAGGAGGTGAAGGTGGGTGTCTTGTCTCGGTTGATGGGGATTATCTCTTCCGCTGCTCCAAAATGCTTGTGCTCCACCGCTAATCACCACCTCCAGCGATCATTGACTGATGCCACTTTGGCCGAGGCTAATTTATGTGTGCTACAACGGGAAAGCTTAAAAGACAATCCTGCTTGTCATCCATGTGATGGATCGGTCACCCCGCGTGCTCCTTGCGTGACGTCTCATATGTTTGCGTGTCTATTCGCTGACCTCCACCCGCCTGAATTTTAAAGTACCATACAAACAAGAAAACCGTCCGACTGTTACCATGGCAAACATCTGTGGGATTCACGAAACTATCGTCGCAGTCGACAGTTTCTTCAGCGCACTTTCTGGTCAAATAGCACAAACAGATATAAATGCACACCAGCCAGAGAAAATCCAGATCAAGTGTTTTGTTCATAAAAAGCTACACGATACTGGATGAGAGTCCTATTTCGCCAACAGCAATGAAATAAAAACAAGAAGCAACTGTGGGTCATTATACAGTCTAATGATGATTATGACTCGATTATGAAACACTTCCCAAAGTTTCCCATCAGCAAATGTCTTGAATTGAAATTTCTTGACTGACTCCATCCAGAAGAAGGATAGCCTTGTTAAATATTTTGAAAAATTGGAATACATTAAAAATACGAAATAAACTTAACATACAGTGTGAGCCATTACATAAGAAGAGTGAGAGTGACCCCCCTCCTGCCAAATCGTGAGCCCAATTTGTTAGTCGGCATTTCAGAGGATCTTTATAATAAAGGCTTTATAAATTGTTCCGACATCGTCAAACACTACAATTATAAACCCTTCATAACCCACGACTTAACCCGCGCGCAATGGCTTTGATCACATGGGGATGGAAATGAAATGGAATCCTTGTAATCATTGTGTAAGAGGACCATTAGAATAGAATATACAGTACATAATCAAAATGACCAAATATATCAAATAACCCATTTAATGATTAAATTATAGAATGATTTAACTATCATTACATGCTGTACACCCAATGGAAAAAAAAGGAGATGTATAAAAATGAAAAAAAACAAAAACATTTTTAAGACACTTCTGTTTGTATTGATGTTTACATTTTCAGGATAACTGAATGATTCTGTTGAGGACCTGAAAAGTACTTTATAGTGAAATATCAGGAACTGTATTTGGAAAATAATTGTTTTCACATTTTTCCTTGAAATAATTTGCACTTGAATATCTTGGACAAAACATGTGAAGAACACAGAGAACAATCCATCTTCTTTATTTGCTTTTGAATTTTCTACTTTGAAACAACAATCTCTTGGCACCACGCTGACCTTCTAGAATGATGTTGTTTCCAATGAAATATGAAAGAGGAGGGAAATAAATGTAATCTTGCATTTTCCAGCTGTCATTCTTATAAATCAAAAGGACTAATTTGTGTTGTTTGCACAGCAAGCGTGATTGATGAGGGTGCTCTGCGCTCCAGTAAAGGAGAAAGAGTTCAACAATACCTTTTAAAAACTATTTAACCGTCAAAAAAGCACAAGTTGAAAGAATTATGACTTTTATTTGTTTCTGTTTTCTCTTCAGCACAATACAACAAGCCATCGACTCGCCACCTCAAAAATCAATAGAATTTATTCCAGGCGAGCAACATCTGCTTTGCTGCTGTTGTTGTTGACTATAAATTGTCTAGTTTTCATTATGGTTCCATCGCACAGTGCAGATTTTTATTTTTAAGCATTGCCTGCCCACCCCACCCCAAAAAAAAAAAAAAAAAAACAGGCCTGCAGCTAAAGCTATTGAAATGCTGAGCATGGATTGCATTAGCGTAGCAAGCACTGTCACACCTTGTTATCCTTTCCTCCTCTGTCAGATCTTACATTGGCATATGGATCGTGCTTCTTAAACAACCTCTGCAGCAGTGGAAGATACAGTAAATGTGGACATGAGCTGTAGATAGTATTCGGTTTATTAACAATTTTGAACAACAAAAAAAAAACATGAAAAGATAAAGGAAATAATGTGCAACTTGATTTGGGCTTTCTAGACATGTCAATGCCACTTATGGACATGAGATACCCTGATTATTGAAACACATACTGTAGCTATTTGTAAAATGTTAAATAATTTATGCAGAACCGATAGAGAATTCTTTCAATGACACAAACCTGATCATTACAGAAAAAAACTGATCTGATTAACTCTGAGTACCGTTGACGTGGAATGCCGTCAAACAGGAATCCTAACGAGGCGCACCATCAAGGTTAATTACTGTCAACTTTTTTTTTCTTTAAGAATGGGAGGAGTAAAGGCTTCGCGAACTGTGGTTTGATCATTAGGCTCGAAAAACATAAACAACGGCCAGCAGAGGGCAGCATTGAATCTCTTCATTATGTGTCGCAACAAAGTGTAATCTCCTAAAACATAGCACATGCATGTACACACACACACACACACACACACACACACACACACACTACTAAATACTGCTACAACTATGATTAAATACTGTGCCAACCCAAGTTTTACTGCTATTGTCTAAACCAGGGGTGGGCAAACTTTTTGGCTCGGGGGCCACATTGATTTCTAAATTTGACAGGTGGGCCATGTCAGGACAAGATACGGTACATATAAAAAAAATTATATGTTGACAGTCCATACCAAACATCAACAGAACAAAAGCATAAAAGTATTACCATACTTTTTTTAATGTGAACGGTGAAACAACTATGGTATATGTCCTGTATGAAGGTTCAAGTATGTGAGCAACATACATGTGACAACACAAGCAACAAAGTGCAACGATATGTTGGCCAAAAACTGCAGCAAGCAGTACAAGTATATGACAAAATATAACAAAGTTAGGACTATTTGCTCCAAAATGAGACGTGTAATTGTCTCTGACTTGACCTCCCTCGATCACCACACATGACAGCGTTGCTCAGCTGATGTCGCAGAGCTTAACTTTGAAGTCAGACACGGACGCTTCAAGACTTCATGCTCATAGTTAGCGCTCTGGGACTCGCTTCCTCTCTTTCAAGTTTTTAGCACGATAGCAGTCAAACCATTCAAGGAAACGTTTATTTACTCGACTGTCCGTCGAGCCGCAAGCAATTTGTTTCTGTATGGTTTGTGCATAAGAAAGACACCGGACATCAGAGTGTTGTTTATGTGCCGCTGTATTCAATACTGCCCCGTACAAACAAGCGCACGCCCTTCCCTGTGCTGCTGGGGCAAACCATTCCAAAAGAGGGGTGTTCACTCCCCGTAACACAATTCACTCTGGGCATGGAAATAGCCAGAATCGGACCTAGCACAAATCACTTCCTCGTTTTTCAAAGTCTTGTAGATTTCAGTCTTTCAGACTCCAAGCGTCTCCTGAATGTTTCGTATTTTGTAACCCGCTTCGTTTAATCAGATACACTTCACTTTCTCGACCGTGGCCATTACTCTTCCTCTTCGTTTAGATGCCATGATCGACAGGACGTGAAAATGTTCGCAATTGTAGTAAAACTCACTGCAACAAAGAGTCACTTGCATGTTGCTGTTTTGGATCCAATGATAGAAAATAGCGGCGCGGACACACTTATTCCGTCGTATCGAGCGGGAGTTGCTTGAGTTGGCGCTACTGCTGGCTTCCATATCGTCTCCCCCTCCCTCCCTGTGCTCTGCAACTTCAAGTAACTGCGCCATCTGGCGTTGAAATGCCTGTCATTACAAGACCAAATGAAATGAATGCAATCATTTATATCGAACCTTAATTGTGTTGTGCACCAACCTTCGGCGGGCCGGATTAAAAAGCCCAACGGGCCGGATCCGGCCCGCGGGCCGTAGTTTGCCCATCTCTGGTCTAAACAATGGAAAAAGGTAGACACAAACTTTTTTTGTGTGATGAAAGTATACATTGTATACTTAGTCAAGTCAAGTCAACTGTACTTATAGAGCACTTTCAAACAGCCATCGCTGCATACAAAGTGCTGTACATGGAGCAATTTAACATATACAATAAACAGTAGTAGTCCATTCATCCATCCATTTTCTAATCTGCTTATCCTCAGAAGGGTCACGGGGCGTACTGGAGCCTATCCCAGCTGTCTTCGGGCAGTAGGCGGGATACACCTGAACTGGTTGCCAGCCAGTCACAGGGCACACAGAGATGAACAACCGTCCACGCTCACACTCACACCTAGGGACAATTTGGAGTGTTCAATCAGCCTGCCATGCATGCTTTTGGAATGTGGGAAGAAATCGGAATACCTTGAGAAAAACCGAGAGAGGGAGAACATGTAAAGTCCACACAACTTTTTTATAGTTGAGGAAAACTTAGATAGACACAAGATACCCTCTTTAAGGGGGTTTTAATGATTTATGCATTGTTATTGATTCATTTGTCAAAACAATGTAAAGATTATAACATGAACTCCTCACAGCATTTCTGTGGATTTCAGGTCAAATTCCTTATTCACCATATGGATTCCACTTCTTAAACTGCTTCTAGAGTCAAAGAACAACAGGAAATGTGTCTACATGCAGACAACATGTATGAAAAGCAATTACAAACACAGACATTATGAAACTGAGAGACAACATGATCTGTCATGGGCCGAAAGGCAGAGATATCAAATTGATATTAATGTCTGAGAGAAACCTTTTCCTTTTGAGTTATAGCATTGGTGGTCAAATGTCCTCCAGGGGGGTGAAGGCACAGTTGAGAGCATGAATGTTTAACGCCTGCATGAAAAGCCTCCACGTCGTGAGTTGAATTATTAAGAATGACGAGCTTGCTTCACATGACGACACAGGTGACATTCTCAACTCTCCAATCACTCCGCAGTGAAGGGGAATATCATCTTGAAATTTGCAATGCACGGATGTTTAGTCATAAAGCGGCAAGATTACATTAGCTTTCTCGTTAGATTTTTGTAGGTATCAAACATTTAAGCCTTGGAAAACGTCTGTGCTTTCTAGGTGCTGTTATTTTGAATGATATATAACTCAAGGTGGTCGCTGCGGTCAGAGGTCCAATCAAGGTAGGCACTACATCACTTTGAAATGATTCGGCTCAGGGGCCAGAGGGTCACAAGCTTCAATATCCAGCACATCGCTCCAAAGAATGTCAAGGTGAAATGTTTCACTTGCAGAGAGGTATTTTTTATTTTTTTTAACAATCAAAATGTAAAATGAGTCGCAGTTTAGAAAACACTCATTCCAACTACTAAGTACTTTTGTTAATTACCAACAACTGTACTAGTATCATTATCGTTGTGGATGAAAAAGCAATCGGGTTTCTTCTGTTAAGCTATGTTTAGTTAGTCATTACTAGTATCATTTTGGTAGGTTTCAACTTCCTCTTTTTGATGTGCTCATAGGACTCACCGGGCGTAAAAAAACAAGCACTAACACCAGCTAGCGTTTAAAGACTCTTGAATTGCTTCGGTGTGAAAACTGGCACATCTTGATTTCCTTGCCTCGCAATTCTACTTTACTGTATTTGGGAATTTGGCAGATCATATTGCGCATGCGGGCGGCCCGGTAGTCCAGTGGTTAGCACGTTGACTTCACAGTGCTGAGGTACCGGGTTCAATTCCAGCTCCGGCCTCCCTGTGTGGAGTTTGCATGTTCTCCCGGCCTGCGTGGGTTTTCTCCGGCACTCCGGTTTCCTCCCACATTCCAAAAACATGCATGGCAGGCCGATTGAACACTCCAAATTGTCCCTAGGTGTGAATGTGAGCGTGGATGGTTGTTCGTCTCTGTGTGCCCTGCGATTGGCTGGCAACCAATTCAGGGTGTCCCCCGCCTACTGCCCAAAGACAGCTGGGATAGGCTCCAGCACCCCCCCGCGACCCTAGTGAGGATCAAGCGGTTCGGATAATGGATGGATGGATATTGCGCATGCTGGACCAAGGCTGATTTTGACTACACAACACAATCTAAGTTGTGATTTTCATGATCAAAGAGCAGGCAAGCAGATTCTGAGCTCCATGGATGTGTGTGGTGGATGTCATTGTATTTCATTCATAAATATGACAACAGCATTCATTAATCCCTCTGAATCATTGTCGAATTGGATGTCACTGTATCGATTCTGCTGCAAATTATCTGGATGAGATCTAAGGTGGACCACTTCCACAGACGCGCTGGTATGGAGAGTTCCGTATTGACCAAACGCCCGGGATTTGAGGAGAAACAACTTCTCCAAAGGCGTCTTCCTTCAGCACTTGTCCTGAGTAAATGGACTCTTATATCATTCAAGCTAATATTGTATGGTATCGTATAGTGTTAAATTGGCATCCATTGCAGACTGTTCATCCTGGAGGGGGATTTTCTCATCTGTGGCCCCTTCTCAAGGGGTCTCCAAGTGCCCTAAACCTCATGCCTCTCCTGCACTGAATTTAAAGGGAATGAAGAAAACCACTATCATTGGTTGGGAAACAAGCTGGCAAAGTTCACTCCCATGACGGCGTAAACAAAAATACCAAAACAGAGAACAGACCACCCATGCCGACAGGTAGGACTGTGCATTGCGCTGGTCACAAAAATACGGCTTCATGTGTGGAATAATGCAGTTTTTCAAAACAGGAAATGGCCGAGCCGTATTTCAGCAATGCAGGACATTATGTGCAATCTTGTGATCAAGCTTTTAGGTAACACTCTACAGTACATAGTAGTGTGTAACAAATAAACAAGAGAACTTTCAGTCAAAAAGAGTTGTCCGTATCATTGTTTCTGTCCCTGTATAAGTAGTTTACCATAGTCCTACATGGAAAGAGCATAGAGAATACCACACTGCATTTACTTTAGTCCCTGGTCTGGTGATGCCTCTTGTATTTTGGGCTACTAAAAAGAAGACGTGAGCCCTTTACTCTGTGTTGCTGTTACTAGAAGAAGAGAAAGTGGACTAGCCTCAATCGCTTCCAGTTTGCCTGCAGCCTCACGAGAATCACATTAAGTGTGGGCTGCTGCATGTAATGAACTGAACTTACAGCACCTAGTACTTATCATTAGTCCACATTAGACTGACAGCTTGCATGGATGAGCAGTGGACGGGAGTCGCGTCAGTGGATTGGGCTGCCAGCAGCTTCAAAGCTACATGCCTGCTTTCTCCTCTTCAGCACCAAGCTTCATTTCCATGCAAAACAAACAAACAAACAAACAAACAAACAAAAAAACCATTTGGATGGCAGCCATCTCCATTTCCAAAGAAGCTGCGACACCCACCATGTTTGTTACGAGACTGTACTGTTTTCTGACCCTGGGAGTGGTGCCCTCACGTGGTAATTGCTGAAGCTGACTGTGAAGCAACAGTTATGAACATGAGCTACACAAGTGAAAATGGTATGATGTGGGCAGTGATACGGTCAGCGCGGTAAGAAACGAGCTGGGGTTCATAAAGCATTCCTCGCTCGCTATGCCGCTGGAAGCACCTTTTAGTGGACTTTGAAATACAGTCAGTTTCCCGAGGCGCTTGTTCAAGTGAGATAAGTCGCCGGTTGGCTTCATCACACACACACACACACACACACACACACACACACACACACACACACACACACACACACACACACACTGTTTGTGTGTTATAAACACACTCCAGCTTTATTGCCTGCGGGGTTTGCGCAACTGCAAAAATGCTCACTGCATATGTTTCTCGATTCAAACTTGCCGTTTCTGTTGTTTGCGGTTGAACATATTTATATATTATTTGTTTTAAAAATCCATATCCAGGCTAATGAAAATCTTCTCCGGGGTCAAACAGTCACCTTTATAAAGCTTCTATAACTGAACAGGCTGAATATATTCTATTTTTTTTTAACCTTCAGAAAGGATAAAGTTAAAAGGCGTTAATATTACAATATAAAAACAGAAGGAGTTAACACATGCGATTAGGAGGTGAGTCTCTTCACATGAAAATTAATCACAGCTCCCTTTTTGCTCTATGTTCCATTCTTCTTTTTATTATTACTTATTAATTGTTTCATTGTACCATATATTACTGAGTAGCCAGAACAAATACAGTATGCATGCCTTGTTTTCCTGCGTTGATTAAGTTCCATTTTGAGCTCTGTATTTTTCATAGCAATATTTTTAAGTGGAGATCCAGTCCTTTCTGCTGGTGATAATGATAATACAAAACATTTACTGTACTAACTGGACAGGTAATGTTTTACAGTATGCGACAGTTTAGCATACTTAATGCAGATACAAGTTTAAAAATGAAACAGCACGCTTTAATGATCAGGCATAATGCAAAAAACAGATTTACATCTACATTGGTGGTGCAGCAAATGGATCACTTTATTTCAATTCTTATCATGCAGTTGAAAAAACAATTACCCATAAAATGTTTTACAATAAAATACGCATGTTGATGACTTTTTTTCACAGTCGGTCCCAAGGGCTGAGTTTTGCACCTAAGACATCAACTTTTTAAACAACTTACTGTAGTCTATCTTTAACCTTTGCTAACGCAGTAGTCAGAATTGTTAGTACGTACATGAAAAACATTTTCAGGTCATGAATATACAACAAATGAAAAACAGTGCCAAAAGCACAATTCCACTGTAAACCAGTGACCACATTCCAACTTGAAATATGTAATGTTTCATGACTGGATGGCAGCACTGCACAGAAAGAAAGAAAAAAATCGATCGAAAAGGAGAGTTGCGGTTGATTAGATGTGAATGCTTCTTCATGTATAATTTACTGTCCTACATTTGCTCAGTGAATGAGGGATTGCTTGCGTTTCACATTTCACTCTCACATGCGTATCTGCGTGGGCAGGTCATGAGGAAAAGTCACTCAGCAAAACTCTTTTCAGAGGTGATAGCTCACTGGTCAATGGACAGCCCTTAAACAACTGAAACATTTGGGGGGAAAAATGTAGCAGCAAAGTCATTCCAGAAGATTCTGGAAGAATGGAACATTTACCAGTACATGCGTGGATAGAAAAATACCTAATGCAAATAAAGCATTTTCCTTACAATCAACTCATTACAGCCAAGTGAGCCAGCCCCTACTAGTATTCGGTTTCAAGCTGTGATTTTAATTGGCTTTCATTTAAATTCAGACCCACAAGCGTTTTTCAAAGAAAGTTAGTAATGGGCTTTATTAGTCCTTGGTGAAGAGACACGCAAGGATCAAAAAAAAAAACATCCTTGCGTCTTTCAAAACCAATAAGTTCAATGTTTTTTTTCTCATGTTCCCACTGCACCCATCATTGAATTATGAGCAAGCTGAGTGTCAGCCAATTAAGCGATGTTCATAATTCTAATACAACATTTACGAGATTGGAGGTAGACCCCAGAACAGTTGGAACATGTGCTTGCTTTCCCCCAAGTCATAAATCCAGGTTTTTGTTGATTATATTCAACTTTATGGTTGAAGGAATACTGTGCTAATCACGTTGAGGAGTAATTAAGTAAATCACAGGTTGGCGAGGTTGCAAATGTTTTTTACTAGGGAAGGGCATAATAGAGGGGATCCTCGCTTTTTATCACAGTCCCAGCATGCATCATTTTAGGTTACACACAGCACGAGAAGGCACAGTCAGTTACCATCACGCTTACCAGCGTTCATTTGATTGCTTCATGTTTATGACCTGGAAGCATACAGTATTTCATCCGTGTATTTACTGTGATTTTGATTTTGCTGTGTTAGTGGATCTGCTTCTTATTGTGATTGGACTGCTCGTTTTCTTTGTTATTTTTATGGTGTCCTTGAGTGCCCAGAAAGGTACCAAAAATACAATTAATAATTATTCCTGATCAATAAAGTATTTGACTACCGCCTTTCTAACAGGTACATACCAAAGTAAATGTACAAGTACAGTATTCATAGTTTTGGGTGACTCTCTTAAAATACAACTTAAAGATTTTCACAACGCTCACAGTTGAATGCAATAGCATTTGTGATGCACTATTAATGATGTTAAACTTTCATACGAATTGAAGTTTTCATCCAGACAGATGGTGAGCCAGTCTGTTTATGCAACATAACCACATATCCATATACTTTTAATATTTAAAACCATCTTACACTTGTTTAAAGTGTGAGTGCGAGTGTAAATAAACTTGACAGACCACGATGCTTTTCATCAACATGCAGGGTCGATGAAATTTTGGAAAAAAAAAACAAACAAACAAAAAGACTTGCTTTCAAGATCATCACTTGTTTATTTTGTAGATTCTCCGCCCTATCTTACCTCCCCCCCACCCGAAAAAAAAAGAAAAGATAATTTGCCCTGTGGCCAACATCTTCTGACATGTCAACAGGATGATGACTTCGGCCGTCAGCTATTCCATGTGACAGATTCCAATGAGCAAGAAAAACATGTTTGATGCATCAGAGATGAAGAATGGTGCGGGCAGAAATTTGCGAATCCAGGACAGCCTTAAATAATTCCACTTGTGTATAATCAAGGCTAAATAGCTAAAGGCCCTGTCACACCTTGACGATTCAGCCAGCGTATGCCGACGTTCAGATTTTCCCTAAAACGCTGGCATACGCTGAATTATCGATTTTTTTTTTCAATTTTGGGCGTATACATAGCGCATTCATAACGGGCTGGACGTATACATAACGTATCAGTAAATTATATAGAACGTTTCGATAACTTATAGATAACTTATTCCAACGAATGCCTAGCGTGTTGCCGGCGTACACAACTTATGCCCAACGATAGTCTAATTTATGCATAGCGTGCAGCAGCGTATTGCCGACGATCACGTGGCGTAGTCTATAAAAGGCTGGCGCTCGACGTTTCAAGCCCCTGTCACACCTTGACGATTTAGCCAGCGTATGCCGACGTAGGAAAAATTTGGCAAATACGCTGGCGACGTCGAATAAGTTATGGGTAAGTTTTGTATACGTAACAGCACGCTGAAGCACGTTGGTATACGTCGAAATCGTCGAGGTCGTCGAGAAATTTTAAGCATGCTTAAAATTTCTCGTCGTATGTCAGCGCATGGCTATACGTCCCGTATACGCAGGCCATAAGTAATAGGTAAGTTATGCGATCGTTGCACACGTTCAAACACGTTAAGTGTAGGTTACTCATAAGTCCAAATACGTCGAGAATACCTACTAGCTGTTCTCCAACATCCGTGCCTTCGAACTTGCGCTTGGACATGCTGACCAGGCTGTCACGCACGTAGTTGGCGAAGGCTGCAGTGGCTGTGATGGGATGAGCCTCTGCGAGACCTTTGATGAGCTCCCCAGACTTTTCTTTGCCATGACGCTGATGTTGTTTGGTTTATTAATGACACAAGTCATAATGGCGTTTGATTGCTGCTTTAATAGCGTGAATAGCAACTCACAGTAACGATGGCAAGCCGCACCTTGCCTCTTGGGTTATACCATTTTAACTAGACGGGGCGGGGGATAGTCCCCAAACAGATGTTGGTACTGCAATGTCTAGTGCAGTTATGATTTGAAACGTCGAGCGCCAGCCTTTTATAGACTACGCCACGTGATCGTCGGCAACGCCGAGCGCCAGCCTTTTATAGACTACGTCCGCGTGATCGTCGGCAATACGCTGCTGCACGCTATGCAGCAGCGTATTGCAGTTCGAAAGGCACGGATGTTGGAGAACAGCTAGTAGGTATTCTCGACGTATTTGGACTTATGAGTAACCTACACTTAACGTGTTTGAACGTGTGCAACGATCGCATAACTTACCTATTACTTATGGCCTGCGATACGGGACGTATAGCCATACGCTGATATACGACGAGAAATTTTAAGCATGCTTAAAATTTCTCGACGACCTCGACGATTTCGACGTATACCAACGTGCTTCAGCGTGCTGTTACGTATACAAAACTTACCCATAACTTATTCTACGTGACGCCATCGTATTTGCCAAATTTTTCCTACGTCGGCATACGCTGGCTAAATCGTCAAGGTGTGACAGGGGCTTAAGGTCTTCACATTAATGGTCCCTTTGGATGGATGGATGGATCAACTCTAATTCAAATCATTAGTGGGTAAGTGTTAGATCTTATCTGCACCCTATCCACCTATCAATCCTATTCTAGCTGTCTTTGAGCTTGAGGCAGTGCAAGAGGCAGTGGTTGCTCGTCACACGCAGGTCTTATATATGATATTATATTTTCAGAAAAAGAACAACTATTCACACTCATATTTACACCTAAAGGCCCTGTCACACCTTGACGATTCAGCCAGCGTATGCCGACGTTCAGATTTTCCCTAAAACGCTGGCATACGCTGAATTATCGATTTTTTTTTTCAATTTTGGGCGTATACATAGCGCATTCATAACGGGCTGGACGTATACATAACGTATCAGTAAATTATATAGAACGTTTCGATAACTTATAGATAACTTATTCCAACGAATGCCTAGCGTGTTGCCGGCGTACACAACTTATGCCCAACGATAGTCTAATTTATGCATAGCGTGCAGCAGCGTATTGCCGACGATCACGTGGACGTAGTCTATAAAAGGCTGGCGCCGACGTTTCAAGCCCCTGTCACACCTTGACGATTTAGCCAGCGTATGCCGACGTAGGAAAAATTTGGCAAATACGCTGGCGTCACGTCGAATAAGTTATGGGTAAGTTTTGTATACGTAACAGCACGCTGAAGCACGTTGGTATACGCCGAAATCGTCGAGGTCGTCGAAAAATTTTAAGCATGCTTAAAATTTCTCGACGTATGTCAGCGTATGGCTATACGTCCCGTATACGCAGGCCATAAGTAATAGGTAAGTTATGCGATCGTTGCACACGTTCAAACACGTTAAGTGTAGGTTACTCATAAGTCCAAATACGTCGAGAATACCTACTAGCTGTTCTCCAACATCCGTGCCTTTCGGAACTTGCGCTTGGACATGCTGACCAGGCTGTCACGCACGTAGTTGGCGAAGGCTGCAGTGGCTGTGATGGGCTGAGCCTCTGCGAGACCTTTGATGAGCTCCCCAGACTTTTCTTTGCCATGACGCTGATGTTGTTTGGTTTATTAATGACACAAGTCATAATGGCGTTTGATTGCTGCTTTAATAGCGTGAATAGCAACTCACAGTAACGATGGCAAGCCGCACCTTGCCTCTTGGGTTATACCATTTTAACTAGACCGGGGGGGGGATAGTCCCCAAACAGATGTTGGTACTGCAATGTCTAGTGCAGTTATGATTTGAAACGTCGAGCGCCAGCCTTTTATAGACTACGCCACGTGATCGTCGGCAATACGCTGCTGCACGCTATGCAGCAGCGTATTGCAGTTCCGAAAGGCACGGATGTTGGAGAACAGCTAGTAGGTATTCTCGACGTATTTGGACTTATGAGTAACCTACACTTAACGTGTTTGAACGTGTGCAACGATCGCATAACTTACCTATTACTTATGGCCTGCGTATACGGGACGTATAGCCATACGCTGACATACGACGAGAAATTTTAAGCATGCTTAAAATTTCTCGACGACCTCGACGTACTTCGACGTATACCAACGTGCTTCAGCGTGCTGTTACGTATACAAAACTTACCCATAACTTATTCTACGTACGCCATCGTATTTGCCAAATTTTTCCTACGTCGGCATACGCTGGCTAAATCGTCAAGGTGTGACAGGGGCTTAAGGTCTTCAACGATTATATTGTGGATGTTTTGGGAAAGCGGAAGATAATTGGAGTACCCACAGCAAAGTCATGCAAGCGCTGGGAAAACAGGCAAACTCCACACAGGAAGGCCAGATCCGACCGCATTCACGCTCCAAACCTAAACACTGCCTGGCAGAGAGGGTAACACCTTCATAACCTTGCTGTATAATCAACTACTCTTAAATGATTTGGAGAGTTGCCAATTAATGACATCACTATCTCATTTATTTGCCAAAAAGTGTATGAATAATAAAAGGACGCATGAAGAACATTTGATCTCTAAGTGCTCTGTGTGGAGGATTTGTAGTAGCCTTCTCTGTGCTCGCAATGTCTCCTCCCTCATCTATTCACATCAAAATGCCGAGTAACTAAGTGCACTAAGAGACACTTGTCTCCTTGTCACTTTTCAACGCCGTAGAAAAGATTATTCAAGACTTTTATAAAGAATTTGGCAGGTCTGTTTTGCATTCAGTTAATATGGCTTATGATCGTGAGAGATGAATGCAAATCACTTCTTCACTGAGAAAGAAAATGAAGCAAAAAAAAAAATCACTGGTACGGATGATTATGGATTCGCGGGAATCGTGCTGTTTGAATAGGCCAAGCTGTGGGATGATCTCACTGCAAAGAAGAACAGAGGAGATCAGACATCATTGTAAGGCCTGACAAGATTAGGCTGCTTCAAAAAAAAAAGTTGATTAGACTGGAACACATCTTGTGTGATGAGGCCAGAAAAAAAAAGGGGGGGGGGTGCAAAGGTTATAAACAATCTTGTGACATTGACAGGGACCCCTCATCTCCAGATGAAGGCTAAACGCTCCAGCACCACTGCAGACACACATTGACTTCAATATCGCTACTTTAGCGAATAAAATACACCAAGTCCTCTTTTGGCACATTTCCGTTGGGCATAAACCAGTGTTGTGCCTATCAATAATTAGGTGGGGGGTACACATGCTGCAGTCCAATGACTAGACAACTAAATGGGAAGAACGCAAAACAGACAGAACACAGGAGAGAGAAATCAAAGCTATTGGCGGTGACTCGGACAGCAAAAAGACCCAGTTTCTCGATCAATATTTTTAACCATCCATCCACTCCGTCATTTAGCCATTTATTTTTTTGCTTGCAGGTGAACTGGAACCCATCTCAGTGGAATTTTTTGGACGAAAGGGTGGGTACCACCTCAAGTGGTCACCAGCTACTCGCAGGGACCATACAGAAAAACAACCATTAACACTTACTGTATGGACAATTCAAAGTCTTCAAAACATGAAGGCATGGCAGGAAAATCTGCAAAAGTACATTAGACTGCAAGGTGATTACTTTGAAGGGGAAAATTTGGATTCGAAATTTAGCTTTTGTTAGACCAGTCTTGGAACTTATTTGATACACCTCGATTTAGTTTTTATAGGCCAAACCCAAGTCTGGAAGTTCATAGAAATCCTGTGCTATTTATTGTTTAAATCATGTATACAAGGATACACCTGGGCAACAAAACACACATCAATCACTTTCCCGTACTTTTGTTCATATGAGAAATGGGTAGGTTCAAACAAAGGGCGCTATCATCTAAGTCGATGTCACAGTAAATAACAGGAAATGAAAGATGAAATGAAATCTTTTGACGATAAACCCAAAAATAAAGACATTAGCCTCACAGTTACAATACATTCTAGAGGGGAGTGAACTTAATATTAACATAGCAAACATTTTATTTTATTCTGATACTGCTGTTACAGTTTTAATAAAGTGTCCTAAATATAATTACCGGTACTTGGATAAAGGCATGAAAAATAACCGTAGGCCGTGCGCCACATGCTGCTTCACCAGGTCTAAAATTACATATAAATTACACGTAGCGGGTTGCTTGGGCAATATTCCATTAAAATATCATGTGTATGATTTATGTCCACCAACTCCCGTTAATAAGTGATGCCTCATAATGAATGCTATTAAAAATAAACAGCAGTGCAGAATGCTACAAACATAAATTAGAGTTTCTGCTGCGACAGACAAGTCATTTATTAGCATAACAACCGAACACATTCTATTTGAAGTGTATTCTCACGCGCCACAGCCAACACCCATCTTTGATTATTCAGTTTTATGCACGTTCTCTTATGAGCAGCCAAGCTCGTTGATTATAACATTAGAAGACTTGCCTGCTCAGCAGACAAAAGTATGAGAGGCGCCTCTACAGCAACAGCCATGTGTCTTCCTTCCGACATTACACCTCCTATGCAAATACAGACCAAATGGAGCTGGTAATCATTCATCAGGAAACCATCTCCAAATGGTAACTTCCTCTGTCCCCCTCATTTATTATTCATCGCCATGGATGGGTCACGCAGCGAGAGGCTGACCACGACTACAGCCGGCCTCGTTCAAGTTTTTATCTGCCACATTGCTTCTTCAATGTTCTCCATCTCTGGCACCAAGCGTGCTTCAGTGCAGCTATAGATAAAGCACCTGGCCCACAGCTTCTTTGCTGTGTTTAATGATAAACCGTGCGGCATGAAACACGTCACAGCTTCACATTGGAGAAACGAAAATGAATTTCTGAATGTGACAGACAACATGACATGTAGGAAACACAAGATGAGGATGCATGTGTGCAACACTCTTCATCCCTAAGATGCAACGTTGGATTGAAAATACACAGAGGCGGGGACAACATCAAACTATCACCGAGCATGTGAAAGAAAAATTAACTTCCACTCAAGCGTCTTTTGAGATGTTTTGTCTTTTTCCCTGCAGGAATTTGGAGAGGATTAATAAGTGCATCAAAGCGAATAGCCATAAATGTGTTGTGCTTGCATTTAGAGGTATATCTTCTCTTTTCAAGAGCCCTCGCAGCACACAAAATGCACACACATCATGCCCACTTGCCGTGAGCGTCTGCATTTTTAGGTTGAAAAATGATTTTCCATGCAAGAACAAAATCGCTATCAGTGTTGCCAGGTGTATGATGATTATTGCCCTTCCATGCCAATTTTCCCCATAAAACATTGAATAGTTCCTGAAATGGATAGTGAATTCAGTCGCCCATGTCACGTAACACATCATCTGGCTCATTGTGTTGCAGAGTAGGGGGCGCTGGTGGTAATAAGTTGTCCAAAGACGAAGATACAATTTAGAATGGCAGTTTTTCTTACAGAAAAGTTCATCAGTGTTATGTTGCAAAATAATGAAATATCTGGCTTCAAATCAAAATAGCCGCCTTCCCGCATGGGTTCTTCAGAAATTCTGTGCAAATTTTCACACAGAACATTAAAAGAAACAATTGCGTCGATAGCTAAAAAGTAGTGTCTGGGGATATTTTTCCCCACTCAAAACCATCAACCAATGAATAATAATTTAAAAAATTAGGAATTCCCAGATTTTTTCACATTATATATTATACATTGCGTCCTAAAATATTCCATACATTATAAATACAGAAGCATGAGGGGTTGGCAGTCAAATAAAAGTTCAATAGACTTCCAATATCAATCCCATGCATTCAGCAAACTTGTATTTTTATTCATTTATTTTTTAAATAAAAATCACTGAATATGGACTGTGTCAGGTGAACTCATCAAGTTGTTCATAGAAGGGGAGCGGTGGGTGCATGTTGAATGCTCACTTTAGAGCAGCCAACTTTACAATTGGAGGTCTGCTTGCAGTTAGTCATCAACATACTTTGAGCTTCTGCATGGACTCCAGCGAGTCTATTTCTGCTTTAGTGATGTCAAAGACTGTGTGCACATCTTTCCTTTGCTGAATTTAAAGAGAATGAGGAGAGCAGCGTTCATTGGAAGTTCACTCCTACAATGGAACATACGACCCTCTTTTACCTGCGTCCATATACCAAAATACCAACAAAAGTGAATGCCGACGCGCACATTTGGACTGCACTTTGCGCTAGACTTGCACTGGGCACGAAAATGGGGTGAGCAGGTAGGAGAGTTCGGTCAGCGGTACTGACCTACAGGAAAATTAGTTCAACAAGGACTGAATAGGCAACACTGAAAAAAGGTTAACATCTGAAAGGTTGTTTGCCGAGCCTGAGACAAAATGTACAATCGGGGCTTTCAAGCTATGGATTTTCCCTGTCACTGCTACTCTACAGTTGCTCAATCAGGGGATGGAGTATACATCTAGATGGTGAGAACTGATCTCAATGCACATTACAAATAATACCCCACCCACAAAGATCTTTATGGTGATCTTCCAAGAAGCTCAAATACAATCAAATAGAAGAGAAATACATTTGCTGGCTACTCTACAAGGAACAAGAAGGCTCTGATATCCAAACAAGTCCACTGGATTCCAAAGCACCAACCGAGGAGACCTGGTCGGCCCATCTTGACCATAGGGGAGGGATGCTATCCCTTTCCAGATATACAGAGTGTTTCATTGTTCTTTTTGATGGTTTACCGAAAGCTCTGAGCTCAATTAAAACACATTTTCTGTGTGTATAAAACCAATCCCCATGTTATTAGTTTGTGATCATTTTGCCATACAATACTTGACTGCTTAAGATAATGGATCTGTAGACTGGAACATTCATGATTTACCTTGCTAATATACCACACCTATAAATGTCAGACGCTTCTTGTGATGGCAAACCATAAGCTAAAGATACAGTACTTGATTCTTTGGCCTGCAGCGACAGCTTCAGCAAGGAAGACAAGGAGGTTTTAGTTAAGTGTTTTGTGAAGTCTATGGGAAAGGACCTGGGGTATTTCCCCGCTGGTCTGTTATCACACTTAAGTGAAGCATTGTCTAGGCCCTGCGGCTTCCCGCCCTCCCACTTTGAAACTGCCGGTGGTGCACAATCACCAAGACCCCTTTGGGGCTCATAATTCTCGTTGAAGGTGTTCTGACAATTTGCTGAGCGATTGAATCTGGGACGCAAGATGACAGACGATGCGCGGCAGTACCGATGAACATGAAGTTCTAAAAACAGATCACAAAGTTAAGGTTCTTTGGATAAACATATGTTCAGGTCACGTCTTCCAAGCAGCATGTATGCGGTTCACTTGTCTTCTTTAGAGTCGCATTGAAATTGCATTCTGCTAGTAGCTGGTGTATAGTGTAGTCTGTAAGATGAACCAATGGTTTGATAAAATAAAAATACTTCTCCATCTTGTGTTTAACAATTTTGGCTCACTTGTACCTACAACAAACCTTCCTGTTTCCATACACCGAGCAAAAACAGAAGAGAGGCTATGTACACAGCACGTGTGCCTTGTCGTAACATGTTGTGGTTCACTGCATCATTTCATGTAGGATAACATTGTCACTCCATATATAACTTTATATGCATATTATATGGTAAGACACCTCTCTCTATTTATATCACTGATTTGCACTCGTATGAATAATCATGTATTAATATATAATAATGACATGGTATTTACATTCTTAGTGCAATTATAGATGGATCTATATATTTATTTTGACCTAATTAGAGCCTCACATTAGCTGAGATTATCCCAGCTGAATTTGAGCCAGTGGTAGGTATTCCCTGGACTGGTCACCAGCCAATCGCAAGACAAATTAGTTCATAAAATAGTTTATCCTGATAATGTACAATAAAGGATGATTCCATCCATTAAAAAATAAGTTTAGAGGGGAACGACAAATCTATGTATCATATTGCAGACAAATAGAAAACCTAAACGCTTCCTGGGGCCATTAAAAAAACTGAGTGGCCGAAATGTGCCAAACTATTCATACAAGCTATATGAGGCATCCATCTGAGACCATTAATTGTAATCATCTAAGAGTAATGCCACTGTTATGAGTCGAGGCAAAAGAAAAATGTAGAGAGTCACTCCATAGTCACCCTTATTTAGATGTGTCATCACAAGTTGCACGGAAAGGAAAGAAGGTAGACGCTGGTGCCGAGCATGAGTGACAAGATTCCGCCGAGATAAGAGATGCTCCAACTGCACGTCAAGCTCAAACAGCAGCCAAGTTGATGACATAATAGTGAAGGACACAGTCTTGCTGGGGAGGAACATCTGCAAAGGTGCAAACCATCACTACGATGCTCAGAAGGGCACGGGTGCCACCGACGTGAAACAATTTATTCCAAAATCTGTTGTGCTGTGCCTGGAAAGAGGATTGTGTCTGAGATTTGAATGCGAGGACGAGGACAGCGCGAGGAAAAGCATATTTTGGATTTGTACAATATATTGTAGAATATTCCTGACGATTTCGCTATTTTCAGACACCATCATGCGTTCCTGATTGACTGTGAGGCGCAATTTGCCTGATAAAATCTGCAAGATGGTTGGTGCAAGGCAAGTGAATAACAGATGAGAGAACAGGATGAACAACAGTATTTTAATTCACCATGACTAATTTGATAATAAAAGTCCATTTCCATTTCACAGAGCAGCCAATTACAGTATGTCGTCACCCGGCTCGGCTGCTGCTACTGCTGCAGCTGTTGTAGCTTCCCACTGCACAATGTCTGTGATGTTTTCACTCGACATTTCTGTGTTTGGACATATGCTTATTTTCATGTATATGTACAGGAATTAAAGGGGGTGGGGGGTCTGCAGTGTTTAAACTGCGAGGAAGTTTGGATTGTAGCCTCACTTCACAATCATGGCCACACATAATGGCATGTGATCATGAAAGTGCTTAAGCGTGACAATAGTCTCAGAGAACGAGAATTGGGCTTCACAGGCCCAGGGAGAACATGCAAACTCCACACAGGAAGGCCGGAGCTTACTTGTACAAACACACGCACACATACAGTGTGTTTGTACCAGTATATATATATATATATATATATATATATATATATATATATATATATATATATATATATATATATATATATATATATATATATATATATATATATATATGCGCTCCTGAGCAGCCAGGATGAGTGCCTCTGTGCTGTCCTTCAGGCCAGCCCTCTCTAGCCACTGATAGGATAGGACTTCTTGAGATCAGCCACTTCAGTTATGGTCCGGTGGTACATCCCATATAGGGGCTTGTCCTTCCATGATGGTCCCTCTTCCAGCATCACATCCTCTGTTCCCCATTGTTTGAGACATTCTCTGAGTATGTCATCTGTTAGAGCCTTCTCCTTGATGTATTCATGTAGCTTGGATGTTTCATCCTGGAGAGTGGCTCTCACACTCACTAATCCCCGGCCTCCTTCCTTTCGGCTTGCGTACAGTCTCAGGGTGCTGGATTTGGGATGGAACCCTCCATGCATGGTTAGGAGCTTTCGGGTCATAACATCTGTGGTCTGAATCTCTTCCTTTGGCCACCTGATTATTCCTGCAGGGTATCTGATCACTGGCAGGGCATAGCTGTTTATTGCCCGGGTCTTATTCTTGCCATTGAGCTGGCTTCTTAGGACTTGCCTCACCCGCTGGAGGTACTTGGCCATAGCCGCTTTCCTTGTTGCCAGTTCGAGGTTGCCATTGGCTTGTGGTATACCAAGGTACTTGTAGCTGTCCTCAATGTCTGGTATTGTTCCTTCAGGGAGTGAGACTCCTTCAGTGCGGACTACCTTGCCTCTCTTAGTTACCATCCGACTACATTTCTCAAGCCCAAATGACATCCCAATGTCACTGCTGTAGATCCTGGTTGTGTGGATCAGGGAGTCTATGTCCCTTTCACTCTTAGCATACAGCTTTATGTCATCCATGTAGAGGAGGTGACTGATCGTAGCTCCATTTTTGAGGCGGTATCCGTAGCCTGTCTTGGTGATTACTTGGCTGAGGGGGTTCAGTCCTATGCAGAACAGCAGTGGGGTGAGTGCATCACCTTGGTATATGCCACATTTGATGGACACTTGGGTAAGTGGCTTGCCATTGGCTTCAAGTGTGGTTTTCCACATCCTCATCGAGTTTCGCAACGAAGGCTCTTAGGGTCCTGTTCACCTTATACAACTCCAAGCATTCAGTGATCCATGTATGTGGCATCGAGTCATAGGCTTTCTTGTAATCAATCCAGGCTGTGCACAGGTTGGTATGTCGGGACCTGCAGTCTTGTGCGACTGTTCTGTCAACCAGGAGCTGATGTTTGGCTCCTCTGGTATCTCTACCAATGCCCTTCTGTGCTTCGCTCATGTATTGATCCATGTGTCCACTTATCTTAGCCGCAATGATGCCTGACATGAGCTTCCATGTTGTGGAGAGACAGGTTATTGGCCCATAGTTGGATGGGACTGTACCCTTTGAGGGATCCTTCATGATCAGGATCATTCGCCCTTCGGTTAGCCATGCTGGGTGAGTCCCATCCTTCAGCAACTGGTTCATTTGTGTTGCTCGGCGCTCATGGAGTGCTGTGAGTTTCTTTAGCCAGTAGGTGTGGACCATGTCCGGGCCTGGTGCAGTCCAGTTTTTCATATCTGACACTCTTTCCTGTATGTCTGCCACTGTTATTGTAACTGGGTTCTGCTCAGGGAGGTTTCTGTGCTCCTCTCTCAGGGTCACCAGCCATTGTGCACTGCTGCTATGTGCAACCTCCCTCTCCCATATGCCTTTCCAGTACCTTTCAGTTTCCAGTCTTGGTGGGTCAGCTCTGCTGTTAGGACCCTGCCACTGAGCGTACACTTTCACAGGTTGTGTTGCGAACAGTTGACGGAGGCCCAGAGAGGTGTGATGAAAAGGCCGATACCTGAGAGGTACATCCAGATGACCATACCTGCAGCACTCGAAACTGCCAAACAAAGGCTCCAAGCCTTGTCCAGTCGCCTAAAGAGGTACACGAAAGAGAATGAGGCCAGGCGAATATATATATATATATATATATATATATATATATATATATATATATATATATATATATATATATATATATATATATATATATATATATATATATATATATATATATATATATATTAGAGCTGTCAGTTTAGCTGCTGTTTTATTGGCATTAATTTAAATGAATTTTATCGGGATCAAAAATTTTCTCGCGAGATTAACGCGGCAGACGTCACAGCGGATGTTACGTTGCTCTATAAATAACCCAGAAACAAAACATCAATCGCTCTGCACAGGTCCACGCACGTTTGTTTTGCCAGCCACGGCAGCGCGAGGCACCGAAAACGGATACTTAAATAGTTTATGAATGTAAAGTTTACTTTTAAAAAGTTGCCAGATTGTTCCAATGACAAGACCAAAGTTACCTGTATGTTTTGCAGTCGTAAACTGAGCTATCGTCATTGCACGTCGAGTCTGAAATACCACATAATGGCCAATCACACAGCTGACGTACGTAACTCCGCCCCCTCGTCTCAGACCGACAGCTATGGATCATTTCAAAGCAAACAGCGTGGGCTAAAATGTTGCTAGAACAGGGGTGTCTTTATTTAGCTCATTTTTGCATAGTTGTTATGTTTGTCCGTCTGCAATCTGACGTTTAAACGAAGTAAATTGCGTTTCAGCTTGGCTTAAACATGCCGGCGCTCCACTTCCGGGATTGAGTATTGGGACTTGTAGTTCTTTTGTTCGATTCGACTTTGTGTTTGTGTTGTATGGTTTCTTACGTTTAAAACAATGAATAATGATGTTGATAATGATACATAGTGAAATCAGGGTTGATTACATTATTTATTAAACGTATTGTTGGATAAAGGTATTAATTAATGTCAATTATATACATATTTACATTGTGATGCAGAAAGATAGATATATTAATTTTTTACTGCATTTATGTGTAGTTTAGGTTATTACCTGCTTCTGATACTTCTGTTACAACTACTACTACTACTACTTCTGCTGCAAAGTGCTCCAATAAATGATCAAAAAAGTACAGAACGAGAGATCCTTCCATGCTGACTGACAATCCCTATTCAGGGGGCTGTGAAAAATTATAGGCTGAGTACTAGTTTACCTTAGATGTGCACTTTATATTGCGCTGTTTTGATTCCATAAAAAGAGCTGTTCAAGCAGCTGTTGTGTGACACAATATTTTTTTCACTGTTATTGATGGACAGTAATATTGTGTGAGAGATGATGTGTGAATAACTGCTCCAAGTGAAAAATGTTCATGTAAAATTGAAAATCGAAATTATTTCAGTAAATATTTGCATTTTGCACATAGAAAACTGATTCATGATTCCATGTTGATGAGAGCATTAAAATGGGGGAAAATAGGACAAAAAATATAAAAGGAAATTCAGAAACGATAAAAAATGCATGAGTAATCATGATTAATTTTTAGTTAATTTGAGTTAATTATGACAGTTGAGTTTTTAATTAGATTAAATATTTTAATCGTTTGACAGCTCTAGTATATATATATATATATATATATATATTAGAGCTCCAAGTTGCCAGATTTATATATATATATATATATATATATGTATATATATGAAGAGCTGATGTGAAAAAGGCACCAGTAACCTCAGAGAAGGGCAGAATATTAATAACAATGGATAGTGGAGACAGGTGCAAGAATCACAGGTGTCAATCATCATTACATGTGATCTGCTTCCAATCCAAATTCCAAATGATCTCCCAATTAAGAAGAAAAATGAAGTCACAGATGTGCTTGGTATTTGACATCCTTATTAATTATTTTCTACTTTGTGAAGGGTTGATTCCTGCTTCGTGTCACCTTGGAGTCCTCCTTAGCGCTTCGCTACATTAGCTCAGGGAACAAAGTCGGAGCATTTCTTTGCAGGTGAGAAGGTTTAGTCATATTTTTGTAACTGGTGTATGATGTTATGAAAGGGACACTTGAATGGGCTGATTATTGCCACTTTTATTATACTTTCCATGTCTGTATGTATAAATGATGTCAGCACTAAAATGCACCCCTTTAAAACAATCTGTCGTGATTTAAGGGCTTTTGTTGTGATGACTAATGCCAATGGCTGGCACACTTTTGTTTTTTTCCACATCATAGGGGCGAGGCAAGCATTGGAATACGTTTTGCTTCCTTACTTGGTTTGACACGTTCTGTTGTCATTGAGTGTTTTAAATTTGTGATGAATCACCACCAAAATTAATCTGCGCTTTCCAAGCAGAACAAACTCGGCTTCTTACTGTCCAGACATGGGGCTCTGTGTCTCGGACGCCTGCCACCACTCATGCAGTCGAGTAAGAGTAGCTCATCGGCGCCACTGTTCAGCCAGCCAGAAAACACTCAACAGAACAAGCGCACATGCAGCATGGATCCCCAGCAGTAGTGGGGCGAACGCTATTTCGGTCCAGCCAGAGACTCAGCTCGGAGTCGTGGTGCGAGTGGGCGTCAATTACGCATAAACAGGTTCTCAACATTAAGCCACGGAGGTTGGCTGGGTGAAATTTTCGCTTTGCTACATAAGTGGCCAGTTTGAGAAAATAGATGGCAAGACTTCAAAAAATTCTGGGCATCAGACTTCCAGCGATGAGGCCGACCCTTCAGCTGAGGGTGGCCATTTATGGTACCTCATTTTTGGTTAGGCAATTGAGGGCTTACCCCATGGAGGTGGACTTCATGCTCAACCTTGCAGATTGAAATTTCTGAAAGGCTTCTCGGAAAACATTGTGTTTGTGGTCAAAGAAAACAGACAGACTTGACAGGCAATGCGCATAAGTTCTAAGCTGCTCATTTCTTTCCATTTTAAGTCAACCATGGAAAGGTTAATCATTTTGTGATATTTTCAGAGGTTCAAGTGGGCCAAGGTAGAGATGTCCACATCCGATACATTTTGGGGCATATTGATCCCCGTTGTTTTTACAGTATTAGTAATCTCTTTGCAATTATTTTGAATTGACACATTGTCTCCGGTCTCTACTGTGATTCTCACGAAGACATGGATGGAGGGCAGGGGTGCGTGGCCATATGGCTTATTTTCAATGGCCGTTTTTACTGGTATTAGATATTTACTGATCTCTTCAAAACAAATCGATTCATTTAAAAATGCAAACGAAGATAATTTTAATAATTTTTAAAAATGCATAAATTGAGCTTGTTGGAGAAAAATGCACCATCCCAGCCGGATAATCCCTTTAAGCAGCACAGCGGTTAGTTTGTCTGAATAAGTGGTTAGCACATTTGCCTCACAGTTCTGAGTTTCGCGGTTGGAATCGCAGCCTTAGTCTTTGTGTGTCAAGTTTGCGTCTTCTGCCCACTTTACACTTGTTTGGTTCACTGAAGATTCTAAATTGCGCACAACTGTGAATGCGAATGGACGTTTATTTGGATGGGACCTGCAACTGTCACAGCAACCACTGCGGTGTGTAATCGTCCTCTTGCGCAACGTCAACTGGGCTAGAGTACTAATAAGGACAAGTGCTATAGAAAATGGATGGGTGGAAAATGGGCATGCTTATTGTTTGTTTTTTTATGTGTAACTTTTATCACTAGGCGTGGGAAAAATTTCTGACTCTTAGATGCACGGCCGATGCATGAATCGATCCACAGATATCCAAATTTGGATTATTTAATTAAGCACGTTAATTAAAGTAATACAGAAGCCTGTAAGTAATGCAGAACAAAGACGTGTGGCGCCCATCATCTTCAGGGCACATGCGTTCACACGTGCAGAGGAAAACACACATAGATGACCGCCACCCACCTCTCTGTGAGATCCTAAAAGTTCTTTCTAATTTATACGCAGACGTGTAGAAACACTTCAGCTTCTACAAAGTCGACAGTTTAAGCGAAGTGGACATGAGCCACGGTTATATATGAGCTGTGTCATGCTAAGGAGATGATGTTAATATGTTGTTACTGTGGCTACTAGTAACACGACTGGCCAGAGAACAATCATGGAAGCAATTGGAAAGCTGCCAGCCTATTCGGAAAAGGCACAGCTAATTACAAACCATGGCAGCATTTATTGCCAATATTTCTCTCATTATTCTATTGTGGAAAATGAGGGATTTCAAGCACTGGTGCATTATTCATACGTTGGAGCCCAGGTACACCATACTGTCCCAACGCTATCTCACACCACTATTATCTGAGCATGTTGCTCAAGGCTTGTTTTTAGACAAGGATTTTACTAATTTTCACAACACTCACAGGCTCAGCACATTTGAATTGACCCGTGACATGTTTTTTGAGTTTTCGTAGCAAATAGCCTGTTGAAAGCACTTTCAGAAGGAAATTTTTGTCAGAGGGATTCGGTGCCAAGCATTTAGTCTGAAGCCAAGTTCATGTTTTTTTTTTTTATGGAGCTGCTGGTACTGAAGAACATATTTGTAAATAGCTGCAGTATTTTGTGCTCTCTAATTATCCATCCACCCATCCATTTTCTTCTCGGCTTTATCTCCCAAGGGTTGCGGACATGCTGGAGCCCATGCCAGCTGTCCTCGAGCAGTAGGCGAGGTACACCCTGAACCGGTTGCCAGCCAATCGCAGGGCACACAGAGACGAACATACATCCGCACTCACAGCCACACGTAGGGACAATTTGGAGTTCCCAATCAACCTGCCATGCATGTTTTTGGAATGTGGGAAAAAACCGGAGCACCCAGAGAAAACCCACGCAGGCATGGGGAGAACATGCAAACTCCACACAGGAAGGACAGAGCCAGAATCGAACCCTTAAACCCTCAGGTCAGCCATCAGCAAATTCACCAAATGCCAAGCTGTAACAGTGTAAAGACAGACAATACTGTTGCGTCTGCTTGGAAGATGAAACAAAGACAATCAATAACCTCTTTATTGTAAAAATGAACACTAAAATCCCCAAAGAAACAACACAAAAAAATAAAATAGAATGACTCGCAATTCTCTCAGCCGTCATCTTCCTTCCACTGGTCCCACTGCCTGTCTCACTCATCCACTCACAAAACACAGATAATTTCGAGGTCTCACAGGCAGTCAGATCTTATGAAATGCTTGCAACATTCCAAGTATCACAAGTGAAGGTTTCCTACAATGTATTATTGCAAAACATTCCAAGCAACTTTTTTTTGTTTTTTTGTAAACTGAATACAAATCTTTTTTTACTGCAGGTAGAAATTAGGAGTTCCGACTGTCTGGGAGTTCATGAATGTGATTGGATGAATGAGTTAGTGGGTTGGCGATGTGCAACTGAGGACGGTGGAGAACGTAGCTGAACGTGCATACAGAGCAAACCGACAACTGAAAAAAATGTCGCCGTTCGACTCCACTATGACCATCTTAGCATCGACTACAAAACGTTATTCAACCTCTACTATACAATACACATGTCCACAATGTTGATTGACAGTGACGTGGTCGCTCCACAATGTTGTGTGCGTCCAAGTTTGTTATGCCTCAAGTTCTTTTGTTTTAAACAGCACTTTCGTGTGGCACAGTTTGCGAGGAACAGTTTTATAGACATAATTGGAAATAAACCAATAAAAAGGGGAAAAAGGAACGGTTTCAAATCAAATCTGTATCTCAATTACTTTTACCAGTTTACTGATCTCATCACAGAAAATGGATACTGCATGGGAAAAAAAAACACAATGGAAACAAAGACTCATTCCATACCAATCTGTCACTGTCTTCATAGCTATCAACAAATTAGTCAAATACGTTATTTGTTAAAAACCTGCCAAACTTTTTTGTTGGTCATATAAATAAACACATCACTCCAAATTAGTCATAAATATTTTTAAATGGAAGAAAAAAAAATGTGCACCACTATTATACACACTCAAATATCCAGTTCGTGCTAATACATTGTGCATTGCTTTAATTTCATTCAATAAATAAAGAAATAATAGCACTCTTGTATCGACTCCAGTATCACGTCAACTATCATCATTTGACGTTCGCCCACCACCTCCTCACCGTTGCTCGTTGGGAAAATCCAACAGTATTTGCGTGCAAATACAACATTAAAAGCATTATGGCTCAAACATATTCATTGTTGACTGCGTGGCATTTTTCGGGGGCAGCTGGATAGGGTTAAGCACCAGTGGATTAAAAATGCCGGCACACATCCGTTTGCATACTTTAATCCTCTTAGTGCCCACTCCTAATACGTTTTTTATATCTTTCCCATCGCTCGCCGAGGTGAAATATCAGATTAGTTGCTCAGGCTTGTCTCGATCTCATTACAACCTCATCTAACACCAAGGGCTTGTTAGGCGGATGGCGGCGGCGGATGGCGGCTGCTTTGTCCGTGGAAATGCACAGCAGCTCGGAATGATCGTGTTATTCATTTTTCCTTTGAGTGTATCAACGTGGCAGACACCTAACCCCCCCCCCCCCCCCCCCATGACACTCACACACGCACACAAACAGAATAAACATTATGTGGGAGTCTGTCTCTTTGGCCTTTCTGCATACAGCATGTAACTGCTGGTGGGATTCATGACATGGAGACATGGTGGCTATCGACTTTGACAAGCACACACATACACTAACAAAACCCACTTAATACTGCAAACAAATTGGCTATCAACCAGCAACCTACATTACATTTATTTCCCACCATGAATTAAACCAGATCTCATCGTGCTAAAATCAATAATTTTGTTGCAAACCTTAATGAAACGTAGGACACAAGCGCTAAATCAATGAGCGTGTTTTACCCGTGCGACTCTCCGCTTCGGCGTACAACACAAATTGTCTATATTTCACAACCCACCTCGGTTCGGCAGCAAGAGCGGTGAGCATTGCAAGTTGCGGTGAGGTTGAGGGAAAACACGACAGTCAAGGGGAAATAAAGTACAGGCTGCAATATCGAGAGTTTTTTGTCACGAGTGCTGGCAAAGTTTTACTCACCCCGAGGATTATTTGGCGTTCTCGAACAGAAGGAGGCCCATCTGGCAGTAGTCCCAATGAAAATAATTTAATTTGGTCATCATCACTGTAAAATAAGACCCGCGTGCTGAGTCATTTTTCTTTTTGTTCTGCAGTACCACCGGCAGTCCTAACCGGATCATTTCTCATGTCTCGTCATCACCTTCCTAACATAATGGCCAAAATCATTTTTTTAAATGTATTTCAGAAAAAAACTAAAACATGAACCAAATTCTGATTATATTATATCAATTCATTATTTAATTTCAGGGGGTTTTGAGTTGAATGATCTGTTTAACTTGTGATGTAGCTGAATTTAGCAGACCAGCATTCTGAGAAGATGGCAAATAATGGTGAAAATATAATTGTCGTCAAAACATGACTGAGGCCATCATTTTAAGAGGGTGACGATATGATGAATACAATTGCAATTTTCAGATATAAAAGTGCACAGATCATACCAGGTTTGGTGTTTTTGTTTTATTTGTATGGTTTAAAAAAAAAAGAGAATCACGTTACACTTTTATATTTAAAAAAGGAAATGATAATGCATCTGTAATTTCAAGGACGGGTCATTTCAAAGGGGAACTTTTGAATTCAGTTTGAGTCAATGCACTCACACGTTTTGAATCAAAAGCTACAAATCTTTTTTTTTGTGTGACACTACTTGGAAACCAATTAGTTTGTGGTGAGTGTGACTTTATTACACAATTTAACCCGATTTGACTCCAGAAAGTAACTATCATACGGTTGCTTCCTTTTGTTGTTTCTTCAACAAAGAACCATCTTGAATCCACATCATATCAGTCAACTGACGAGCCAAGCACTGACACAATGCTGCACAATGTCACCCATTGATCCTCATGGGCCAACAATGAACCTCGCAGGATGTGCAGTTCACCTCCTTATCAGTGCAGAAAAGGCAGCGGTTAATCCATAAGGGTTACGACTGGCAAAGTCGCTTTTTATCCACCTAAAGATGATCCCGCCTTTGCAGCCCTGCGTCCTGCAGATATCAGTCGGAGTGTGCAAAAGTGAGCGTCGAACGTGGGCCCTGATGGAGTCAATGAGCCGTGTTATGGCTCCCATCAACGATGTTCCACATTGATGATTATTGAAGGACGTGGAACAGGTGGACTCAGTGTGCGGCATTCACAACAGTGTAAAATCATATTGATGGCCACGATTGATTGTTGATGCTGGAGGGTAGGTGGGGAAGCAAAGGGTTCCATCATGATTCGAATCCACTTTGTAAAATTATTACTTTTGAACTGAACTTTTTCACCTAAAATAATACCTGTAATTTTCAATTATGCACAGGATATTTACACCCCCCCAAAATAAATAAATAAATACATAAATAAGACCCATACACTCTTGTGGCATGCGAGACTGAAATTAGATACTTTTGAAAAATATATGCCAGTGTTTGGAAATTATATGTACGGATGAATTAACAAATGACTCAACATTGTTATCATTCACCAAACTGTATAGCAACTCTAAAAGAAAAACATGTGTTTGCAAGAAATACGACAAAACTCTTGAGGAAAGAATAATTTAAAAATAAAAAATGATCACTTTTATTTTTATTCATTTGATGGTTAGTTACTTATTTACAATACCCTTGCCCTTAAACGTAAACGTGTTCCAGAATGAAGACTTCTACAAAGCAAAATACATTTTGGGTTTTTGGTGATGAAGCCTACGACAGAATGAAAAATGTTACGGTTTTATTATCTATCATCTGTACAGTTTGGAACTGTCTTATTGAGCTCAGTTTGCGGTTTATGTTAATTTATGTTGTGTTTTGATGCCAGAAGTCAAAGGTTTTAACAGAACATAGATGTTTCTCTGTAGTGCATTTTATATGTGCCCTCATTCTTGTCAGGGTGCGTGTTGCTGAGTGTAGACAAGGCAGTTTGACTCAGCGCGGTTGGACTCACCTTGTTTTAAAAATATTCTATTCTCATTCTATTCTAATGTCATCTTTTTTGTGAGGTTCTTTGAAGCACATCAAATCATAAACTCATATGCTCATTCTTGATTTGAACACCTCCTTGAAAAACAGCCAGTGTGTACCCAGGACAATTTCTACAAAATAAGAGTTTTGATTGAAAGCGCAAGGATGCCTTTCGTGCAGGAATGCAGACATCACACTCATTGTTTGGCTTGCATTGTATGCAACGGCAGTATACAGCATGAGTGAGAAATATAGTAAGCCAATCAAGAAACGGTATTAACCCTGTGCTGTCGACTCTCTATCTCTCTCCTTCTTTCTACTGCAGCGGCCATGAATGAAATAGCTGTTGACACAAAGAGAATTATTTTCCCGCCCTCGCTTTGCTGTATGGCCAGTGGATCATGAAATGCTGTGATCCACCCTCGGTCTTCAGGCCTGGGTAAACATGAGCTGACACACGGGGGAAAGGAATCCCAACTGCCTCGGGGCCATATCGCCTCCGGCCAAAATAAGCAGCACCATCGTACTGACTACATGATAACCAACGAGAGATAATGAAGCCAAGGATTATCATACTAAATATGTTAGTATTTAGCATCAAAGCCCGGATGATGGAATTGCACATGCGTGCTTCAAACATGCATTAGGAAAGGTTGCATTCAGCGGGCGGCAGCCTGAAGTTTGAAGTTGATAGATAGTGAAGAGGAAAAGATGGAAGGAAGGTGTATGCTGCCCTTCAGTCATCAGCGGCTCAGGGCTTTCTTGAATCCAGGCAAGGGAAAGGTCTGCGCTGCACTGATTGGGCTGCAAAGCTATCTCCAAGCCTGCACAGAGTTGACCAAAAACTCGCCTGATCGACACAGGCCAGCAGCACGCAGTGGGGGAGGGAAACTGTGTGTTTCAAAAAGTGGTTAAGTGACATAATCTTCTATTCTTTTCTTTGAAAAAATTTCAATTATACTTGTTTATTTCTATGTTCATTTTTTTGTGAGGTGCAACCGATGTATATGTCCGAATTAAGCCCGATCACTTTCGTATTCTCCTTCTGTCCTGCTTGTCCTGTTTGTTGTGTTTTTTGTACAATGTTAATTTAGGCCACTGACCGCTGTCGTCATGACACACCTTTGGCAAAACGTTGGCCAGCACGACTCATTCATTTTCATGTACTGCGATTGCATGGACCATATATGGATAGATTTGACCATTATATAGGGCAATACGTGTGCATTCTCAAGTTATGTAATTTATCAAGGGAAAATGACATACAGGTGAGTGTATGCACGCACAGTTTGATAGGTCAGATTTTATTTACAGATTTTGTGCGTACCTACACTTTTAGTTGGAATCTTAACACACTCTTTAATCAGTGAGACCCCAGATTGTTTCTCTTATCCTGAATTTTTAAATATTTCTAGCCATGTTTTGCATATAGTGCACCATAAGGTATATGCCTTTCTCTCACTTTGCTTCTTTCCAAGCTTCTGTGTAGCACACCGCTATCCCACCTTGTCTGTCCCGTACTTCTTATACTGCTGCAATAGGTTGGTATGCGGTCACTCTATACCTCGTCTTCAGGTTTCGAGTTTGCTATGCACCAGTAAAGGTGAGAAACTCATACATTACTAACAGGACTGATTATAAAAAGCCGGGATCATATTTTCATATACACTCTGCCTTATGGTAAATATTGTCAACATAATATCACACACCGCGAAAGAGGCACCATTTTGTCATGAAACTAAGCAGTCCTTATACATTTTCACTTTGAACATCAGCAAACCGACCCACTCATGCCACTTGGAACGCCAACGGCTTAGAATAGAGCTAATTTCCATGCTAATTTCTTTCTTTTCTCCCTCCCATGACTGTAATTCCAGACCAGGCACGAGGCAGGAGACATGTGTCGCTCGATCTAATGGCTGAGGTCTAATTGCATTCTGGGATACACGCCTGGAATTCACAATGGTGTGTGTGCAGGCAGCATCGGTGCAATTAATAAGCCTCGTTCTTGGGGTTGGGTGGGGTGGGGGGAGGGGGGGTGGAGTGTCCAGCCAAGAGATGCACTGCTGTCTTTGCAGCGTCCAGACAGAGAGACAGAAGTGTCATCCCCAGGCAGCGCGACTCCTCTGGGGATTCACTGTGCTTGGACTATTATGAGGCCAACTTAGCCAGCCTGCTGCAATCATGGAAGCACAAACAAGCCCCTAACCGCATTGAATGCTAAGCCAGATCAGTCTCGGGGGTGGTTTGGCAGGTTTTTGCAGGGATAACATAGCACGAGATTATTTTTTTCACTCTCTCGTTCTCTCTCTGTATTTCTGCCCGTGTGCCTGTTATTTTGGATTCGCATCTTTCAGAGGAGGAGAATGGCTTTTTCGACACATGATGCTGACATGCACGCACACTCAAACAGCGCTGCACCGTAGTCACAAATGCGCAGACGAAACCTCTCCCTTGTTATCTCCCCTTCAACACAATATGCCAAAACAGTCTGCTGCAGGCGGAAAAGTAAAACGATGACAAGGTGTTGACACCCGCTAATTCAAGCCCTTTGAATGAGATATTCCTAAATGTTATGCAGTGATGAAGTGCGACATTTTAAATGGCTCACTCGTGACGCGACATCCTCGGAGGAGGACCTCATGAAACGCAATACACATAACGCCGTCCCAATGCTGCTGAATTTATCACGCAGCCAGCATATATATCTACAGAGGTGCCTGGGCCCACTCAGATGGACAGACAGACACATAGACTGGACAAAGCAACAATACAATAATAAAAATAATAATACATTTTATTTATAAGCGCCTTTCACAACACCCAAGGACACTTTACAATCAAGAGCAAAACAATAAAACCACAGATAATAAATAAAAGAAGAGATGGATTTAAATTGAATATGCAACTTTGAATAGGTGGGTTTTGAGATGTGATTTGATTGTGGGAAGAGAGTCAATATCGCGGATGTTGGGTGGAAGTGAGTTCCAGAGTTCGCTTCACTGAAGTAAATACAGTAGATACACAGTCACTCTCATTTGTCTTGATGAGGCAACAGCTGTAAAAAGCCTCCCAAAGGGGTCGCTGTTGAGATATGTACCACATGGCAGAGATGCTGTAAGATGGCAACAAAGTTGTCATTTTCCCATCGCCAAGAATTAAAATTGACTTAACCACGCTGTCACCATCAGAGAACCATGATTAAATGCACAAGCACTGATTTGGTAATATAAATTGCATTCTCTGGCTTCCTCCTGCATGATAAAAACATTGATTGATTCACTGAAGACTCTAAATTGTCATAAATGTGATTGTGAACGGATCTTGATATGTAACAGTACATGATTTACCACACCTCTCACCACGAACCTACTGAAGAAAATAGAAAGTTGTGCAAAGAAAATGGATGGATGAAAACATTCCCCGCACAAATCGGAAAAAAAGTCCACCACTACGGAAAGTTGTTACTATGTTTAAACAATGGAATAACCAGAGAAACTTGTAACACTGTGTCATGGCAATCAACAAAAATTTCTAGATGCAAAATGTGAAATCAATAAACGCTCTTAACACTGAACACAAGCATGTCTCTCTTAGCTAACTAGCATGTCTGTTTGCTTGCACCAATACCATTCATAAAAATGATGCAGCAAGATTTTGTCCCCACAACTCCCTCTGTTGGGTCTTTGTCCAGCTCAATTCCAGCAGATTGTAAAAGTGACAATATATTTAACCGAATCTGAAATAAAATTAAGTGCACACTCACCAGGCCAGTAAACCTCAATTTGTTCTCGACTTAAGGTTGGCCTCTTTTTGTTCTTTTTTTTAATGCCATCAGATTGAATGGCTGGCCTTATAACAAAGACAACTGATTGGAGACAAAAAGGTATTCAGCTCTGTATTAAAACTCCAACATGGCATTATGTCAGTGATTTGACCAATTGTGCTTCGCACCACCTTTTGAGGGATGGGGTGGGCTGAAGTTCAATATGATATTCAAGCTGCCGAGAAACCGTGTAGCTCAGCTAATGTTCACTCTGTGAAGCAAAATAATATGCATATTTCCACAGGCTTGCCTTAAGCGATCATCGCCTTGGTAAAATATTCAATTTCCACAATTCAAGAATGTTTGATAGAACGCTTTCCTGGGGTCAGTTTTTCTTTGGAAGAAAAGGGAAAAATGAAGGAAGCGTTGGATACATTTTATGAGAGATAGAGCATGTGAGAACTGCACTCAAAATCGAGCCGGTGAAAGGCAAAAAAAAACAAAAACAAAATGAATGAGAAGTAGTTTTATCATTTGTCAGTCATGGCCAATTTAGCAAGGTGATGGTGGCATTATTGCCAACATCTTTCAATGGGCTATGTATGTTAGACTCATTGCAAACTTGAAATTGTTCAATGTAAAGTACTGTCTGTGTGAATGGTTGTTTATATATGCCTAGTGATTAACAAGTGACCACTCTAGGTTGTACACTGCCGCTCCAGCTCACTCATGACCCTAATAAGGACTAAGAGGATAGAAAATTGATGGATCGGTGTTTCAGTGATTGTTATTCAGTTTGCGTATATTAGGGTTGCATATCTCCTTAACTAAGGGCCATATGATATGGATCTCAATGATTCAATATATGCATGATACATATAGACAACAAAGTGAGGCAAATACTTCTTTTGAGATGTATTGCCCCACATTAGCCCCATGGTATATTAAACGTGTTTTTGACCAGCATGGTCACACACAGGTTTTAGTCATCTAAATGTACGTCTTTTGTAACTCGTACACATAAAACCTATGCTCATGATTTGGCCAAGATGCATTTGTTAGTAACAATATGCAGTAGTAATATGACAGAGGGTTTTCAATATCTAATATTTAGTACACGAAAGAGCAAGAAATGTGCTGATATGTTTGATTTTATTTTCCCCTATGCAACAAATAAGTGTAGTGAATAGTTTTTTCAGCACAAATTGATGAGGAAATCAGTCTATGGTAATACAAAGCCAAAAGCATTGATGAATTACATTAAAGAGAAAAAAAATGTAAATTGATGAGAGTCATCGCTGAAATAGTGTCATATTCTGTCTTGAATGTGTTTCAGATTCAGGTGGAGTGAAGGGCGTTTCCCTCCAGCAGGCGCACCTGTGGCGCATTTCCCATCAAGCCTTGCTGTGTATTTAAGGACTGTCGAGCTGCCTGGTCATTGTCAGATTATTGACCTTGTTCACTGTTGTGCTTCAAGTGTGATTTTCCAGACCTCTCGATACGATTTATAGTCTCTCTCGTTTTGTTCATAGATCCTTGTTTGTCAGATCATAGATCATTGTTTTCATGTGATTGGACTTTTGATATTTTGCTTGTGTATTCTCTGTGTTGTATTGAACCTTGCCTCTGCAAGGGCTTTTGTTTCATGCATAGTTTTTCCTGGCTCCTTGTGACCAGCCATTTCAGTCTATACTTTGTCGGTGCAATGTTCTTTAATAAATATTTTTATCTCACACTGTGCCTGTATGTGTGTTTGTGGTGTGGTGTATGGGTGTGTTTTTTCTATTTTACTTTCGCTTTGTTTTGTTTTCAGTGTTAGGGGGGGTGGAACAGATAACGTTATGTGCACATGCGGGTTCCTATTTTAATCCGCAAACTGAGGAATCGCACGGATGCAAGTTTGAGATGGCGGCGAAAAAAAACCTCACAAAGGTCTACTAATTACGACATTTAAGAAATGGGAATGCCAGTCTGATTTTTCGTATGAATCGTCCGAAGGGCGTATCACTAAACTGACCTGTGGTGTATGCACAGAACACGAGAGCGAGATACGACGCGAGGCAAGTTGGTCATTAGCTCTATAGGCTAATCGCTATGAAAAATATTATGAAACAGTATTGGTTATTCTATAATTTACTGGTTGTAGCATGGTAACTTTCGGAATAAAACATTCGTCATAAGGTGTAGTAATGCTAATGTAGGATGTCAAGCCATATCAATACTTACCTGTATTAAGGATTACCAGTAAATTAATCTTTGCAGTGTGAGATTGGAAAAAAATACTCTGATTTTGTGGTATGCTGTATTCATGATGCTACATGAGTACACCATATTTTGATCAATTTATTTTTTGAATAAACCTAGAGTACACAGCTGCTGATGTAATGTTCATTGTTAATGCATAGTTTTCAAACATTTACCCTTGAAACATTATTGAACTGAATACAACTTTATTGTCAAATGAGCTGTATGTATGTGTAACATCCAGCACAGATGAAATTTCTTCCCTCTCAACATAAAATACTTTTGAGTTTCAGAATTCTTGATTATGAATATCAGTCAAAATTGAAAAATGACAAAAAAAAACAAATTAGTTACCGTGGTTTCCCATTGGGTAATCCGATTGAACCGAAAAACGGTTACCATGAATTTCCGAAATCCTCAGGCCTGCTACTGAATTATTTACATTTGTGCAGCATTTGTTTATAATTGTATGTATATGTTGTTGTTTGTGTTATTATCACTTACAATTGAATAAGTAGCCATTTTAGAATTCGAAATTTGGGACTCTCTAAATGCATAATGGGACTCATACTTTTCTGATCAGCGAGTCCCTGGGACTCGCTGGGATAAACTGTAAAATTGTCACTGCAATCAAGTAACGGGATTGATAATAGGCTAATGTAGCAGATTCTGTGTATTTAGCACCATTGTATCAATGGCAGCGCCACTGACGAGGCGTTTTTGAGACTTGTCTTGTGAAAGCCCGGGAGCCGCATTGAACCAGCCAAAGAGCTGCATGCAGCTCGCGAGGCACGGGTTGGCCACCCCTGGACTAAGCTGTCTCAAAACATGTTTTCATTGGAGAGGCAAATGAGTCATTGGGTTACTAATTATTAATTGCTTGAATGTCAACAAACTGCATATTAAATAAGAGAAGCCTTTTGATGTTCATGGGCCCCACCAAACATACAGCTCAACAAAGTGAGGCAAATACTTTTTTGAGATGTATTGCCCACATTAGCCCCATGGTATATTAAACGTGTTTTGACCAGCATGGTCACACACAGGTTTTAGTCATCTAAATGTACGTCTTTTGTAACTCTACATAAAACCTATGCTCATGATTTGGCCAAGATGCATTTGTTAGTAACAATATGCAGTAGTAATATGACAGAGGGTTTTCAATATCTAATATTTAGTACACGAAAGAGCAAGAAATGTGCTGATATGTTTGATTTTATTTTCCCTATGCAACAAATAAGTGTAGTGAATAGTTTTTTCAGCACAAATTGATGAGGAAATCAGTCTATGGTAATACAAAGCCAAAAGCATTGATGAATTACATTAAAGAGAAAAAATGTAAATTGATGAGAGTCATCGCTGAAATAGTGTCATATTCTGTCTTGAATGTGTTTCAGATTCAGGTGGAGTGAAGGGCTTCCCTCCAGCAGGCGCACCTGTGGCGCATTTCCCATCAAGCCTTGCTGTGTATTTAAGGACTGTCGAGCTGCCTGGTCATTGTCAGATTATTGACCTTGTTCACTGTTGTGCTTCAAGTGTGATTTTCCAGACCTCTCGATACGATTTATAGTCTCTCGTTTTGTTCATAGATCCTTGTTTGTCAGATCATAGATCATTGTTTTCATGTGATTGGACTTTTGATATTTTGCTTGTGTATTCTCTGTGTTGTATTGAACCTTGCCTCTGCAAGGGCTTTTGTTTCATGCATAGTTTTTCCTGGCTCCTTGTGACCAGCCATTTCAGTCTATACTTTGTCGGTGCAATGTTCTTTAATAAATATTTTTATCTCACACTGTGCCTGTATGTGTGTTTGTGGTGTGGTGTATGGGTGTGTTTTTCTATTTTACTTTCGCTTTGTTTTGTTTTCAGTGTTAGGGGTGGAACAGATAACGTTATGTGCACATGGGTTCCTATTTTAATCCGCAAACTGAGGAATCGCACGGATGCAAGTTTGAGATGGCGCGAAAAAACCTCACAAAGGTCTACTAATTACGACATTTAAGAAATGGGAATGCCAGTCTGATTTTTCGTATGAATCGTCCGAAGGGCGTATCACTAAACTGACCTGTGGTGTATGCACAGAACACGAGAGCGAGATACGACGCGAGGCAAGTTGGTCATTAGCTCTATAGGCTAATCGCTATGAAAAATATTATGAAACAGTATTGGTTATTCTATAATTTACTGGTTGTAGCATGGTAACTTTCGGAATAAAACATTCGTCATAAGGTGTAGTAATGCTAATGTAGGATGTCAAGCCATATCAATACTTACCTGTATTAAGGATTACCAGTAAATTAATCTTTGCAGTGTGAGATTGGAAAAAATACTCTGATTTTGTGGTATGCTGTATTCATGATGCTACATGAGTACACCATATTTTGATCAATTTATTTTTTGAATAAACCTAGAGTACACAGCTGCTGATGTAATGTTCATTGTTAATGCATAGTTTTCAAACATTTACCCTTGAAACATTATTGAACTGAATACAACTTTATTGTCAAATGAGCTGTATGTATGTGTAACATCCAGCACAGATGAAATTTCTTCCCTCTCAACATAAAATACTTTTGAGTTTCAGAATTCTTGATTATGAATATCAGTCAAAATTGAAAAATGACAAAAAAAAACAAATTAGTTACCGTGGTTTCCCATTGGGTAATCCGATTGAACCGAAAAACGGTTACCATGAATTTCCGAAATCCTCAGGCCTGCTACTGAATTATTTACATTTGTGCAGCATTTGTTTATAATTGTATGTATATGTTGTTGTTTGTGTTATTATCACTTACAATTGAATAAGTAGCCATTTTAGAATTCGAAATTTGGGACTCTCTAAATGCATAATGGGACTCATACTTTTCTGATCAGCGAGTCCCTGGGACTCGCTGGGATAAACTGTAAAATTGTCACTGCAATCAAGTAACGGGATTGATAATAGGCTAATGTAGCAGATTCTGTGTATTTAGCACCATTGTATCAATGGCAGCGCCACTGACGAGGCGTTTTTGAGACTTGTCTTGTGAAAGCCCGGGAGCCGCATTGAACCAGCCAAAGAGCTGCATGCAGCTCGCGAGGCACGGGTTGGCCACCCCTGGACTAAGCTGTCTCAAAACATGTTTTCATTGGAGAGGCAAATGAGTCATTGGGTTACTAATTATTAATTGCTTGAATGTCAACAAACTGCATATTAAATAAGAGAAGCCTTTTGATGTTCATGGGCCCCACCAAACATACAGCTTCAAACGAGCCCATTCACATATTCCTCTTGCGCTCTTAGAATTTGTATGGCACATCCAATCAATGCAAGGACATCTGCATCTATTTGTTGCACAATGAGCAAACTGCTTCAATGTTACAATAGTGCAAAGCCTTGACCTCTCATGAAAATGGACAGGAATTTCACTCACAAGAGGGCAAACCTCTTTCAAGGCAAAACTTATCTAAAATGTACAGCCAACTCCCTTTGATTCAAATTATTGATGTTGTTCACCAATATGATTCAACTCGAGTACTGTAGATGGTGATAATTCATATTAATACAAATGTTTTTACACTTCCCCTGACTTGAGTATCACTTGCATCAGTTTGGGATGGTTGGTTCTACTTCAAAACGGGTTTCAGCAGTACTAAAACCCATTTAATGGATTATTTGAGGCACACAAACAAACACATTACGTGTAGGATAATGATGATCTTCTGTATTTACTTCAAAGCACGTGACTTTTTTTTCTTTTTTTTCAAGTAGGCAGCAAGAAACCGGACTGCTGGCTACAGCAAAGTGGAGATCATGGAGTATACAGTAACTCTTCATCTTCCAGAGTGCAGGAAAAGGGTAAACGGGTAGCATCCATCCAACCATTTATTGTGCCTCTCCTCATGGGTGTGAATCTATTCCAGCGGACATTGGGCAAAAGTTGAGAGTTAAAATGGATTCATGCTTGATGCTTACACAAGGTGCGCACGGCTCCACGCGGGGATATTATGTCATTTCAGCCGCCACGCCCCTCTGCGCAGAACATACATGTGTCAAGCTTAAGCCTTTACACCCTGAACTGGCCGTTAAAGTGTGTGTGTGTGTGTGTGTGTATGTGTGTGTGTATGTGTGTGTGTATGTGTGTGTGTATATGTGTATATATATTATATATATATATATATTAGAGCTGTCAGTTTAGCGCGTTTATATCGGGATTAATTTAAATGAATTTTATCGATCAAATTTTTCTCGCGAGATTAACGCGAGGCGTCACAGCGGATGTTACGTTGCCTATAAATAAACCAGAAACAAAACATCAAGCGCTGCGGGTCCACGACGTTTGTTTTGCCAGCCACGGCAGCGCGAGACACTGAAAACGGATACTTAAATAGCTCATGAATGGAAAGTTTACTTTTAAAAGTTGCCAGACTGTTCCACTGACAAGACCAAAGTTACCTGTATGTTTTGCAGTCGTAAACCGAGCTATCATCATAGCACGTCGAGTCTGAAATACCACTTAATGGCCAAGCGACAGCTGACGTTCTACTCCGCCCCTTGTCTCAGACAGACAGCTATGGATAATTTCAAACGAAGAAAATGGATGACACGACGAAGAACAAATTTGCTGAACGACTCCTGTTGGATTGACCTGGCGCTTTAAGAGGGCGGGGCTGCCACTGACAGGTGACGTCGCGCGATGTATAAATAGCGTTTTGTTTCGTGAGTGAATACACTCGCGTCGTCGGCATGGCTCAATGTTAAGCTACGCGAGTGCTTCTTATCAAGTCAGATGTGTAAAGTTAGCTTTTAGATTCGGTCATGATCGCTGCTTTGTTTGCCGATCGCTATGCAATCACAGTCAGTTACCGTCGCAATCGCAAATTAAACAGCGTGGGCTAAAATGTTGCTAGAACAGGGCTGTCTTTATTTAGCTCATTTTTGCATAGTTGTCATGTTTGTCCGTCTGCAATCTGACGTTTAAACGAAGTAAATTGCGTTGCAGCTGGGGTAAATATGCCGGCGCTCCACTTCCGGTTGGACCTTTGGGACTTGTAGTTCTTTGTTCGATTCGACTTGATATTTTTCTGTTGTATGGTTTCTTACGTTTAAAACAATGAATAATGATGACGATAATGATACATAGTGAAATCAGGGTTGATTAAATTATTTATTAAACCTATTGTCAAATAAAGGTATTAAATAATGTCAATTATAAACATATTTACACTGTGATGCAGAAAGATAGATATATTAATGTTTTACTGCATGTATGTGTAATTTAGGTTATTACCTGCTTCTGATACTTCTGTTACAACTACTACTACTTCTGCTGCAAAGTGCTCCAATAAATGATCAAAAAGTACAGAACGAGAGATCCTTCCATGCCGACCGACAATCCTTATTCAGGGGCCGTGAAAACGGAATTAACTGAACAACTCCACTACGGATTGCCAGCGAGAGCCTCTATTACAGTACTAGTTTACCTTAGATGTGCACTTAATAATGTTATATTGCGCTGTTTTGATTCCTAAAAGAGCTGTTCAAGCAGCTGTTGTGTGACAAAATATTTTTTCACTGTTGTTGATGGACAGTAATATTGTGTGAGAGATAATGTGTGAATAACTGCTCCAAGTGAAAAATGTTCATGTAAAATTGAAAATCGAAATTGTTATTTCAGTAAATATTTGCATTTTGCACATGGAAAACTGATTCATGATTCCATGTTGATGAGAGCATTAAAATGGGGAAAATAGGCCAAAAATATAAAAGGAAATTCAGAACGATAAAAATGTGAGGAATCACGATTAATTTTAGTTAATTTGAGTTAATTATGACAGTTGAGTTTTTAATTAGATTAAATATTTTAATCGTTTGACAGCTCTAATATATATATATATTTTATTTTTATTTTTATTTTTTTTTAACCACAAAAATGGTCATTGGTACTGACGCTGACACAGATGAATTCATCTTGTGTTCACTTTGATGGGAAAAAGTGCTCAACAGTCTCAGTAAAATTTAAGTTTATGAACTACGGTTACACGCTAACATCAATAGTCTTGATGGTGAAAAAAAGCCACTCTTGGTCAAGTAAAAGAGGAATAAGGATGAGAAAAACCATGAAAGAATTTGCGCTTACCGTTCCGAAGAGTATACACAACAGCGTTCGCCAACAAGACATATGCAGCCATCTTGTATTCACCCAAGCACAGCATAACTATTACAAAGTAAAAGAAACTGAATGGAGTCTTAGTGATATCGACTGAACAACACAAAGCTGAGCAAATGTACCCAATTTCTTTTCCAGCGCAGCCAGTCCCATCAGACTTGTGCTTTGGGGAGATTTGGATTAAAAACAGGACCAGATTAAAAGTGGCACATCACCAGGCACCAGCCCTATCATTAAAAAAGGAAGGAAAGAAAGAAAAGCTGCAAAAACAAGATGCCCATTTTGTAACTACGTCATGAGGTGGTTGACATTGGAAATCGAAGTGGATGTTCAGCGGTGATACGAAACTGATGCATCATGGAAGACATGGTATGGAGTGAAGGACGTATCATCCTTGACACTTCAGGATGTCGGTTCCCCTTTCTTTCATACGCCTCAGGCAAAGAATGGGTAGAAATGATCAATTTTTGAGAATTTGTACTGATAAGGATCATAATAACACCAATGTCATCTCCAGCTCAGGCTAAGAGAGGTGTGTCTGGCTACGTGTCTGGTGTGTTTCAGTGTCAGGCAGGCCACAAGGGTGACAACTTCGACATCTGCCACACAGGCTCACCTATCCCATCGCGCGAGCAAGAATGGCACTTGGTGGAGTGAAGACCCCAGATAACACCACATATCCTGAAACATGTCTGTCCAACTTGTTCTATCAAATCAAATCATGATCTTGTCATTATGTTCCCACACCAGCTATGTAGAAGGCGGTAACCCACATTAGAAATGCTGAGGAAAGTACAAGCTCCTTTTTTTTTATTTCCTCGTGTGAGTTTGAGCGTGTTGCTTTTCCAAGTCAAACCATTCAGTACTGCAATAAATGAATCATAATGTGTCAAGCTTAAGCCTTTACACCCTGAACTGGCCGTTAAAGTGTGTGTGTGTGTGTTTTTGTGTGTGTGTATGTGTGTGTATGTGTGTGTTATATGTGTATATATATTATATATATATATATTTAGAGTTCAGTTTAGCGGTTTATATCGGATTAATTTAAATGAATTTTATCGGGATCAAATTTTTTCTCGCGAGATTAACGCGGAGGCGTCACAGCGGATGTTACGTTGCCTATAAATAAACCAGAAACAAAACATCAAGCGCTGCGGTCCACGCACGTTTGTTTTGCCAGCCACGGCAGCGCGAGACACTGAAACGGATACTTAAATAGCTCATGAATGGAAAGTTTACTTTTAAAAGTTGCCAGACTGTTCCACTGACAAGACCAAAGTTACCTGTATGTTTTGCAGTCGTAAACCGAGCTATCATCATAGCACGTCGAGTCTGAAATACCACTTAATGGCCAAGCGCACAGCTGACGTTCTACTCCGCCCTTGTCTCAGACAGACAGCTATGGATAATTTCAAAACGAAGAAAATGGATGACACGACGAAGAACAAATTTGCTGAACGACTCCTGTTGGATTGACCTGGCGCTTTAAGAGGGCGGGGCTGCCACTGACAGGTGACGTCGCGATGTATAAATAGCGTTTTGTTTCGTGAGTGAATACACTCGCTTCGTCGTCGGCATGGCTCAATGTTAAGCTACGCGAGTGCTTCTTATCAAGTCAGATGTAAAGTTAGCTTTTAGATTCGGTCATGATCGCTGCTTTGTTTGCCGATCGCTATGCAATCACAGTCAGTTACCGTTCGCAATCGGCAAATTAAACAGCGTGGGCTAAAATGTTGCTAGAACAGGGCTGTCTTTATTTAGCTCATTTTTGCATAGTTGTCATGTTTGTCCGTCTGCAATCTGACGTTTAAACGAAGTAAATTGCGTTGCAGCTGGGGTAAATATGCCGCGCTCCACTTCCGGGTTGGACCTTTGGGACTTGTAGTTCTTTGTTCGATTCGACTTGATATTTTTCTGTTGTATGGTTTCTTACGTTTAAAACAATGAATAATGATGACGATAATGATACATAGTGAAATCAGGGTTGATTAAATTATTTATTAAACGTATTGTCAAATAAAGGTATTAAATAATGTCAATTATAAACATATTTACACTGTGATGCAGAAAGATAGATATATTAATGTTTTACTGCATGTATGTGTAATTTAGGTTATTACCTGCTTCTGATACTTCTGTTACAACTACTACTACTTCTGCTGCAAAGTGCTCCAATAAATGATCAAAAAGTGTAAGAACGAGAGATCCTTCCATGCCGACCGACAATCCTTATTCAGGGGCCGTGAAAACGGAATTAACTGAACAACCCACTACGGATTGCCAGCGAGAGCCTCTATTACAGTACTAGTTTACCTTAGATGTGCACTTAATAATGTTATATTGCGCTGTTTTGATTCCTAAAAGAGCTGTTCAAGCAGCTGTTGTGTGACAAAATATTTTTTCACTGTTGTTGATGGACAGTAATATTGTGTGAGAGATAATGTGAATAACTGCTCCAAGTGAAAAATGTTCATGTAAAATTGAAAATCAAATTGTTATTTCAGTAAATATTTGCATTTTGCACATGGAAAACTGATTCATGATTCCATGTTGATGAGAGCATTAAAATGGGGAAAATAGGCCAAAAATATAAAAGGAAATTCAGAAACGATAAAAATGCGTGAGGAATCACGATTAATTTTAGTTAATTTGAGTTAATTATGACAGTTGAGTTTTTAATTAGATTAAATATTTTAATCGTTTGACAGCTCTAATATATATATATATTTTATTTTTATTTTTATTTTTTTAACCACAAAATGGTCATTGGTACTGACGCTGACACAGATGAATTCATCTTGTGTTCACTTTGATGGGAAAAAGTGCTCAACAGTCTCAGTAAAATTTAAGTTTATGAACTACGGTTACACGCTAACATCAATAGTCTTGATGGTGAAAAAAAGCCACTCTTGGTCAAGTAAAAGAGGAATAAGGATGAGAAAAACCATGAAAGAATTTGCGCTTACCGTTCCGAAGAGTATACACAACAGCGTTCGCCAACAAGACATATGCAGCCATCTTGTATTCACCCAAGCACAGCATAACTATTACAAAGTAAAAGAAACTGAATGGAGTCTTAGTGATATCGACTGAACAACACAAAGCTGAGCAAATGTACCCAATTTCTTTTCCAGCGCAGCCAGTCCCATCAGACTTGTGCTTTGGGGAGATTTGGATTAAAAACAGGACCAGATTAAAAGTGGCACATCACCAGGCACCAGCCCTATCATTAAAAAAGGAAGGAAAGAAAGAAAAGCTGCAAAAACAAGATGCCCATTTTGTAACTACGTCATGAGGTGGTTGACATTGGAAATCGAAGTGGATGTTCAGCGGTGATACGAAACTGATGCATCATGGAAGACATGGTATGGAGTGAAGGACGTATCATCCTTGACACTTCAGGATGTCGGTTCCCTTTCTTTCATACGCCTCAGGCAAAGAATGGGTAGAAATGATCAATTTTTGAGAATTTGTACTGATAAGGATCATAATAACACCAATGTCATCTCCAGCTCAGGCTAAGAGAGGTGTGTCTGGCTACGTGTCTGGTGTGTTTCAGTGTCAGGCAGGCCACAAGGGTGACAACTTCGACATCTGCCACACAGGCTCACCTATCCCATCGCGCGAGCAAGAATGGCACTTGGTGGAGTGAAGACCCCAGATAACACCACATATCCTGAAACATGTCTGTCCAACTTGTTCTATCAAATCAAATCATGATCTTGTCATTATGTTCCCACACCAGCTATGTAGAAGGCGGTAACCCACATTAGAAATGCTGAGGAAAGTACAAGCTCCTTTTTTTTTATTTCCTCGTGTGAGTTTGAGCGTGTTGCTTTTCCAAGTCAAACCATTCAGTACTGCAATAAATGAATCATTATGAATGAGACATGCTTACTAACACAAATTGAGGAAGATCGCCTGTATTTTCTTTGCATGCAGGCATTTTAATTCGATAGCAGACTAAGGGCAGGCAGCAAACAAAAATCGTGCTGCACCATAGTGGAGACTGAGGAACATAACATGAAGCATCTGGAGCTCAGTCAATGGCCGAAATCTCATTTTTAAAACAGACAGATGGGCCATTTGTGTTTTCAACTTGTCCTCATTAAAGCGGAAGTGAAATCACAATTTTTCTTCACAATAATACCTTCTATGCGTCCGCGCTAGTCTAAACATGGTATTGTGATTTATATTGCATTTGTGGGAAATTTTGCGAGGCACGGGTTGGCCACCCCTGGGCTAAGCTGTCTCAAAACATGTTTTCATTGGAGAGGCAAATGGGTCATTGGGTTACTAAGATGTTCCACAAACGCAATATTGATCAAAATGCAGTGTTTAGACTAATGGGGGTGCATTGAACATGCTTACAAGTCACTGATGGTATAGTGGTACACTCGCCTGGCTTGTGTGTGTGCAGCGTGGGATCGGTTCCACCTCTGTGACGGTGTAGATCTGGGTGTGAATGGGTCATCTCTATATGTACCCTGACTGACTGACGACCAGTTCAGGATGTAGTCGACCTTCCTCCCGAAGACAGCTGGGATGGGCTCCAACACCTCCCATACCCTGTACAGGACAAGTGGTGTTGAAAATGGATGGATGGATGAATGAATGGACTTCCCCTTAAAAGTAGCAGGTGTGCTGAAACCTCTCACAGCTGACTTTGCGTGAGAGGTGGGGTACACCCCCGTGCATGTTTGATGCCCCTTGTCCGGCTGCCAAGTTCCATTGCCAGGTGGGCCACAGGGGTGATCACACCAGCATCTGTCGCACAGGCTCAGCTATTCCATCCCCAGAAAGCTTCAGGGACAAGACGTGTCAGCGTGTGCCATTCCTAGGCAGGAGAACAGAAAAAAAATGTGCGATACGAGATCAAATTCTCTGTTTACTTTCATCTGCAATGGTTCAAGCTTTCTGCCACGAGTGCTTCAAATAGCTTCAAACACCATGCAAACTTTTGAAATTCCCATGGACTTCAACAGCCTCGCGCTGCCTGTTGCCTTCAAGTTAAAGAACAAACCTTGGAGTGCACACAGCACCATGTGGAATATGTGTGTCAGTGAATACACTTAATTATTCCCTTCTTGTTATGTCAGCGTGTGTTTTACTTATTCCCAGTCCACTATTGGACAATAATGTCAATTTTTATTTTTCACTAGTTGCTGTGGTATCTTTATTCTTTATTTTTGATTACTGGACTCCATATGTTGTTTCATGTTGTTTTCATTGTCTTAAGTCAGAAAATATTAAAACATATTGCCCGTAGGAATAAAATGAACAATGTAGCTGTAGTCACAGTAAATCCTTTAACTCTCCAGATAATGCTTTTTTTTTTTTTTTACACAACAATATTATAACAGCGGCCCGGTAGTCCAGTGGTTAGCACGCCGACTTCACAGTGCAGAGGTTCAATTCCAGCTCCGGCCTCCCTGTGTGGAGTTTGCATGTTCTCCCCGGGCCTGCGTGGGTTTTCTCCGGGTACTCCGGTTTCCTCCCGCATTCCAAAAACATGCATGGCAGGCTGATTGATCACTCTAAAATTGTCCCTAGGTGTGAGTGTGAGCGTGGATGGTTGTTCGTCTCTGTGTGCCCTGCGATTGGCTGGCGACCAATTCGGGGTGTCCCCCGCCTACTGCCCGAAGACAGCTGGGATAGGCTCCAGCACCCCCCGCGACCCTAGTGAGGATAAAGCGGTTCGGAAGATGAATGAATGAATGAATATTATAACAAGAACATTATACATAAACTGAATTTAGCACAATAGTTTAACGAACATCTTCATCACAAAATGACTTTACTTTGATCTCTCTATTATTATTGCGGTTGATTTAGCCATACTGAAATGAGCAGCTCGAACAGTGACATACCTTTTATATTCTGGTAACTGTCAATGGGGAAATCAAATTGGAGGCGGGACCTTGCAATGGAAAAGGGCCATAAATAGATACCAACTGCCACACTCAACAAGATTTTTAACCATAGTTGCCCCTGGATCTGGTCAGTAGCCTGCTTGGCCCCATTGCACAAAAAACATAAAACCCCATCTCTGCATCTTGAACTAAATATGCACCAAAATGTATCGCTTCTTCTTCAGCTTGTGTGACATCCATCAACCTTGTCTTAATTTCTGATGTACATTCTGCTCTCCATCTTTTATTGTATCGTTATCATTGCCATATTGTACCAAGCAGCCAGGACATATATAAACAGGCTATGCTATTCTGTATCTCAGTACTCCTACCAAGGATGTTGTCACATTTTTTCATCCTAACTTTCACTGGCGCACAGTCTCGTGGAATGGTAACATAATTATGATTTTGGAATGTTGGAGGAAGTCTGAGGACCAGCAGAAAATCCACAGACGCACCGTGAGAACATGTGAGGCAGACGTGCAAACTGCTCATCCACTCTGCTTGGAATAGAAGAGATAAATATGAATAATATAGTATAGAAATAAATTACAAGATGAGCAAATGCTTTCAAGGATGGTGACTGGAAATCAAACAGTGGTGCTGAAGTGAGTGTGACACCACTCCTTCTCTGCATGACATTTCAGGACCTCGAGTGTGCTCCAATCAATAAAGGCCACAAAAGGCACGTCAAAAGGAGGAAGTTTACCGAGCTAGATTGTAGCTCATAAATGAAATATGTGACCACTCTCCCTGCGAGGGGAAACACACATTGTGGCTAAATTATTGCGCTAGTTTATGTTTGAGTTTGCCGCTGCAGGCAAGACTGCTGCCTTTTTTTCTTTTCTTCTTTCAGACTGCACTCCACTGTGGGGGTAAATATATTAACAATCAACATTTTGATCCACCTCATGCATTGGAGATGCTCAAAATGGGTAGAAACTTACAGACCACAGCTTGGCCCCTGAGGACAATGAACTCTCAGATACATTGGTTCGCAACACTCAACCTATTGGGATTGTTTGCATGTTGTTGCATGGAGAGAACATGCAAACTCCACACAGGATGGCGACTCGACTGTGAGGTAGACGTTGTAACCATGCTAACATGGTCAACACATTTATTTCTGCAGGAGACAAAAATGAGTCATAATGCTGAAGTGAGAAACCAGTCGGGGCCGTGTTGTCTTATTAACCCTATGTTGCATACGGGTTACTTACAGTAACCACAACTTTAACTCATATTGGTTATTCAAGTTACCAGTTTTAGTTTTTAAATCCACCGCGAGATGTCACTAGCGTGCGCAACAGCGGGAGGAAAAGGTGAAAGAGGGTCCACAAAATGTTGAATAATTTCTATCCGTGAGATGAAAAGGTCCAAATACCCTATTGTACTTGTGCAGAAGAGTATATAGAACATATAGAACACAATAAATAACAGTTTCTATGTGTTACCTATCAGTACTGCCATGCTTTTTGGCAAGGTAATTGTAGTGACCATTATGCACACAAGTACCCCCCTATTATGTATTTTTTTCCCAAAATTGTGAATTTATTATGATATTTGGCCATAATCTACCCTAAATTTAAAAACAAACCACAATTGAATAACTCCTGCAGAAGCCATGCAACATAGGGTTAAATGAAGGATCAACAACTTTGGATAATGAATCCACTGTTTCCTGCAAATGATTGACAGTAAATGTAAACATTATCATCTTAGCCAGGCACGACAAAACCGTTGTAACCATTGCATTCAGCCTTGAATTCTTACTTGCTTCACTGTATCAATTTCGGAGGTGATTCGATCACCCATTCATCCCTTTTTTTAATACAATTTATGAAAGCCAGACTACATACACCCTCGACTGGTCACCAATTAATCACAGGGCATATGGATAGCCAAATAAAGCATTCACACCCTCAGGGTGAGAACTGAAGCCATGCTACTCAGAAATCAAGCCAGTAAATCACGTTGCCGACAGTGATGAGATGTGATCATCCGAAGTTATTACAGTTTGAGAGTCAAAAGGCAAAGCCGTGCCACTCCCACCACATGCAGTCAAAACTCACATGCTCACACATCATCCATCTGTGCATTATACCCAAATTAGTTGCCAGACCAAAAGAAATAAAACAATTTCATTCGGATCCTCACACCTCCACGCTCAAGACTTGAATATCAATACAGTGCTTTGATGACCTTCTACAAAAAAGGCCATCGAAAGACCTCCTGTAAACGCTTGTCATCAGATAGCCACAATATTAGCACTCGTGCATGTTCTTACATTCATTAGCTCAAAGCCTCTGGGTCAGTGCCATAGATGGCCATCTAAACATCTTAACCATGCCACCGTGTTCTCCACACAGAAACCCCCCCATCAAGAAATAGGAACGTCCTCAACCGCCGCCTACGGTTGTTTAACTTGCTGACGTTAAGAATTTATGAGCTTCAAGATTCCTGCGGCGTGCTCCTTTCTCTCTTGTGCGAAAGCAACACATCTCGAAAAGTGTTATGGAGAAGCAAACAAATTGCTTTTGATACCTGCTTGTTTGTTGAGGTGGTGGAAGAAATTAGACAAATACTGTTTATATACCTGTGTGTTTTTGGCAGCGAGAGGATTTCATGTCACATTGTGTCTGCAGCAGAGAGTTGGGCCAGTCTTCATATTTTCTTCACATGCATTATATTTTAAATAGGGCTGTGGTAATTCATTCATTCATTCATTTTCCGAACCGCTTGATCCTCACTAGGGTCGCGGGGGGTGCTGGAGCCTATCCCAGCTGTCTTCGGGCAGTAGGCGGGGGACACCCTGAATCGGTTGCCAGCCAATCGCAGGGCACACAGAAACGAACAACCATCCACGCTCACATTCACATCTAGCGACAATTTAGAATGTTCAGTCAGCCTGCCATGCATATTTTTGGAATGTGGGAGGAAACCGGAGTACCCGGAGAAAATCCACGCAGGCCCGGGTAGAACATGCAAACTCCACACAGGGAGGCCAGAGCTGTGAAGTCGACGTGCTAGCTGTGATAATGATTATTGAAATAATCCGTTTTTCTTCGATTAATGAATCAGATGAAAAAAATACATGTTTCAATTTCCATCTCGTTATTGAAAAATATGAAATTATTTCATATTGACAGTTGAGATCATGTAGAAATATAAATTAAGATTCAGTCACTGGTTTGGTCACTTTTTACAGCATTTAGACAATATTTTTTAAAAAATGATTCATCGATTATCAAAATTCATAAATCCATTAGTTGTTAATCAATGTTTCCACACCCTGCATTACTACATGTCCTTTGCGTGTAAATCCACCACACTGAAGCTGAAATTCATGATAGCACCATATTTTTACAATACAATACAGTATTTCGAAGCCTTGTTTGATTTCTTCCACCACCATTGATGAACAATGATTGGCTGCGGCTAAGTCCTCAATCACATCTTGAACAGCACATTAATTGGGCTCCAACTGTCCTATGCCATTTCAATATCAAGGGCAAATTGATTGTGCTATTGTTATTCCTTTGGCTTGGAAGATTGTCTTCTCCTTCCTCTCTTTTCTCTCTGCAGAGGTTGAAGTTGCAATGCATGCAGCTGCGTACACTAGGTGTCACCCTTGTGACTTTGAAGATGGTCTGCCTCGATCGCGTGCGCTTGTGGCCGGAAGGGGAACTCGACATTAACCTCCTCAAAGTCAGATTTAAGACGAGACAGCGTTGGTATCTCACGCATATGAGTCCTGCACTGAATTTGGATTTGTCGTTTTTCACATGCCTCAAAAGTGCCAAAATCAATCGCATGACCAGAGATTTAATAATCCAGCACTGCTTTGTATTTTCCTGTTACAGCCTATTGAATAGAAACCCAACGTTTGCTTCTTTTGGGGGCCTTAGTTTCAAGCATAGTCGGTCATGACGTGATATGATATGCTGACACAAGAAGTGGGCTGTATTTATTACTTCTTAGAAAATCAATTATTCTGTAACTTTTCTCAACGTATTGTGTTTTATTGTTTTGTTATTGTAAAGTGTCCTTGGGTGTCTTGAAAGGCGCTTATAAATGTATTATTATTATTATTATGCAGGGTATAGATAACAATTGAAATGCGACTTCTCTCCCGTGCAACAAATAAACAGAAATTTAAAATGGAATATAGAAGAAGTAGTAATTCTCTTTTAGGTGTGAAGTGGAGTGCATGTACAATACAGTATCTGTGTTCAAGACACATAACGCTGTCAAATAAGTATTGAACTTGAACAACATGTATTATTTTAGTTACAGGGTGCGACGGACCATCATACTGCAAAAAAGAAATGCATTATTAAATATTGTTGCAAAGTAATGGCGTTATTATGAGAGTAAAGGAACGTTATTGTTGTTATTATTACATAATTCTCTTGTATTGGCTGTTATTGGACCGTACAGGACCGAAAGGAGAAAAAGCTAGCTGTAGTATTAAAGCAATGTTAGAGCATGAATGTTGTTATTGCAAAGCGGAGTGGAGCAGGTATATATCTGCTGGCCGTCGCGCATGTTTTTTTTTTTTGCCCCACCCACAAGCGACTCCAGCCCTGGCTGTGTAACCCCTGATTGGCTGAGGGAGTGGAAGAGAGAGGTGTGGGGGACTGCGGGTCCGCACGCACTGAACGCCCGACTGTAGAGCTACTGCGCGCCTGCCAGTGTGCGTCAGTGGAGCGAGGGGAGCGCATGTCCGACTCCGAGTTCTTTTACTTCGGATGACAGGAGAGGCTGGGTCTTCCAGTGAGCACTCGCTTCACAGTTTAGCATTTTAGGCGCTACGTTTGTTTGTTTGTGTGAGTGTTTTTTTTTTCATTTTTAATTTGTCACGGATTTCTTTAATGACGTGGATTTTTGGCGCTTTCACCCCGCCTCCCCAAGTGCTTTGCAGGAGAAAGTGGCATCCGCAAGACTTGAGAAGGGAATGTAAGAGGAAAAGAAGTGCTGGAATTAAAACAATACAGTATTTCGAAGCCTTGTTTGATTTCTTCCACCACCATTGATGAACAATGATTGGCTGCGGCTAAGTCCTCAATCACATCTTGAACAGCACATTAATTGGGCTCCAACTGTCCTATGCCATTTCAATATCAAGGGCAAATTGATTGTGCTATTGTTATTCCTTTGGCTTGGAAGATTGTCTTCTCCTTCCTCTCTTTTCTCTCTGCAGAGGTTGAAGTTGCAATGCATGCAGCTGCGTACACTAGGTGTCACCCTTGTGACTTTGAAGATGGTCTGCCTCGATCGCGTGCGCTTGTGGCCGGAAGGGGAACTCGACATTAACCTCCTCAAAGTCAGATTTAAGACGAGACAGCGTTGGTATCTCACGCATATGAGTCCTGCACTGAATTTGGATTTGTCGTTTTTTCACATGCCTCAAAAGTGCCAAAATCAATCGCATGACCAGAGATTTAATAATCCAGCACTGCTTTGTATTTTCCTGTTACAGCCTATTGAATAGAAACCCAACGTTTGCTTCTTTTGGGGGCCTTAGTTTCAAGCATAGTCGGTCATGACGTGATATGATGTGCTGACACAAGAAGTGGGCTGTATTTATTACTTCTTAGAAAATCAATTATTCTGTAACTTTTTCTCAACGTATTGTGTTTTATTGTTTTTGTTATTGTAAAGTGTCCTTGGGTGTCTTGAAAGGCGCTTATAAATGTATTATTATTATTATTATGCAGGGTATAGATAACAATTGAAATGCGACTTCTCTCTCCCGTGCAACAAATAAACAGAAATTTAAAATGGAATATAGAAGAGAGAAGTAGTAATTCTCTTTTAGGTGTGAAGTGGAGTGCATGTACAATACAGTATCTGTGTTCAAGACACATAACGCTGTCAAATAAGTATTGAACTTGAACAACATGTATTATTTTAGTTACAGGGTGCGACGGACCATCATACTGCAAAAAAGAAATGCATTATTAAATATTGTTGCAAAGTAATGGCGTTATTATGAGAGTAAAGGAACGTTATTGTTGTTATTATTACATAATTCTCTTGTATTGGCTGTCATTGGACCGTACAGGACCGAAAGGAGAAAAAGCTAGCTGTAGTATTAAAGCAATGTTAGAGCATGAATGTTGTTATTGCAAAGCGGAGTGGAGCAGGTATATATCTGCTGGCCGTCGCGCATGTTTTTTTTTTTTGCCCCACCCACAAGCGACTCCAGCCCTGGCTGTGTAACCCCTGATTGGCTGAGGGGAGTGGAAGAGAGAGGTGTGGGGGGGGACTGCGGGTCCGCACGCACTGAACGCCAGACTGTAGAGCTACTGCGCGCCTGCCAGTGTGCGTCAGTGGAGCGAGGGGAGCGCATGTCCGACTCCGAGTTCTTTTACTTCGGATGACAGGAGAGGCTGGGTCTTCCAGTGAGCACTCGCTTCACAGTTTAGCATTTTAGGCGCTACGTTTGTTTGTTTGTGTGAGTGTTTTTTTTTTTTTCATTTTTAATTTGTCACGGATTTCTTTAATGACGTGGATTTTTGGCGCTTTCACCCCCGCCTCCCCCAAGTGCTTTGCAGGAGAAAGTGGCATCCGCAAGACTTGAGAAGGGAATGTAAGAGGGAAAAGAAGTGCTGGAATTAAAACAGATCTTGGACTTTGCTGATGTGGCGAGACATTCCTGGAGCAGGAGAACAAAATAGGACTTGAGCTGTTGCTTAATTTGCAGATATTTGAGCCCTTCATTCGAATTTAAGTAGAATATATGCAGGAATCAAGAACGGACTTTTGAGCACCATCGCTTGGGCGATTTTTTTAACACGCACATCTCTCTATCTAGATATATTTATTTATATTTTGAGGGACTTACCTCTCGCTGGATTTTTCCTTCATTTTGGATCAATGATTCACTTTGCTCCTGTGAGACAATTCTCCTCGGAAAGGACATGCACAGCAGCACTTGGATGAAGACGCTCACGGTGAAATCACTGCAGCCTGCCCGGACACCGTGCGCGGTGCATCGCCCCACCGTCACCCTTCGCAGCTTTACGCTGCAGGGAGGACTACTCCGATAGATGTCAAATGTGCGTGCAGCCAAAAACATTGTCTCCACACGTTATTTTATACCTGCCATGATTTTGGAGGTGAGTGAGTAATCAAGCATTTTCATTAAGGTGAACTCAACAGGTCCGGAAAGAAATGGAATTAATCCATATAATTGCGCTGCTGCTCTTGTTTTGGGTCGGCGCCGAGGCTGTCATTAACCTCAAATATGGAATAAATGAGGAGATGAAGCCCGGCTCTGTGATTGGGAATGTGACAAAGGATGCACTCAAACAAGGATTCCAAATCGCGCCGCAGCCACCCTACTTGCGAGTCATCTCTAATTCGGAGCCGCGCTGGGTGGAACTCAGCCCGGCCGGGATTCTTACCACGCAAATGAAGATCGACCGGGATGTAGTGTGCCGCCAGAACCCCAAGTGCATTATTTCTCTTGAGGTGATGTCCAACTCGATGGAGATTTGCGTCATCAAAGTCGAAATCGAGGATTTGAACGACAACGCGCCCAAGTTCCCGACGAGCCACATTGACATCGAGATCTCGGAAAACGCGTCCCCCGGGACCAGGTTTCCCCTGGAGGGGGCAAGCGATCCAGACTCGGGCGTCTTCGGAGTGCAGTCCTACTCCATCACCCCCAACGAGCTTTTCGGACTGGAGATTAAAACGCGAGGCGACGGCTCCAAAATTGCGGAGCTGGTCGTGCAAAAATCATTAGACCGAGAGACTCAGTCCCACTACACTTATGAGATCAGCGCGGAGGACGGAGGAGACCCGCCAAAAATAGGCGCGGTTCAGTTAAACATCAAAGTCATTGATTCCAACGACAACAACCCTGTTTTTGACGAGCCTGTGTACACTGTTAATGTCATGGAGAACTCGCCAATCAACACACTAGTCATAGATTTAAATGCAACAGATCCCGATGAGGGCACCAACGGAGAGGTAGTGTACTCCTTCAACAGTTACGTCACCGAGAAAACGAGGGATGCTTTCAAAATTGATCCCCGGACCGGTATCATCACCGTCAATGGCATTCTGGATTACGAGACCGCTCAGATATACGAGATTGACGTGCAGGCCAAAGATTTGGGTCCCAACTCCATACCGGCACACTGCAAAGTCACCGTCAATGTGATGGACACCAACGACAACCCGCCTGTCATCAGCCTGCTCTCCCTCAACACAGAGATGGTGGAGGTGAGTGAGAATGCGCAGCGCGGGTACGTTATCGCCCTGGTGCGTGTCTCCGACAAGGATGCAGGGGCCAACGGCAAGGTTCAGTGCCGGCTCCAGGGCAACGTCCCCTTCCGGCTGCAGGAGTATGAGAGCTTCTCCACAATCCTGGTGGACGGTCGGCTGGACCGCGAGCAGAAGGACACGTATAACCTGACCATCCAGGCCGAGGACAGCGGCGTCCCTCCCCTGCGCGCCACCAAGTCGCTGGTGGTCAAAGTGGCGGATGAGAACGACAACCCGCCCCATTTCCTCAAGCCGCACTACCAAGAGATGGTGATGGAGAACAACCTGCCCGGCTCCTGCCTGCTGGCGGTTTCCGCAGAAGACCCTGACCTGGGCATGAACGGAACCGTGTCCTACTCCATAGTCCCTGGTGAGATAAAGCACATGGACGTTAACACATACGTGAGCATAAACCCCTCGGGCCGCATTTACTCCATGAGGTCCTTTGATCATGAGTACACAAGGACTTTTGACTTTAAAGTTCTCGCCCGAGACAACGGCAATCCGTCTTTGTCGAGCAATGCCACCGTGCGAATCGTGGTGCTGGACGTCAACGACAACACGCCCGTCATGACCAACCCGCCTTTGGTGAACGGTACAGCCGAGGTGTCAATCCCCAGGAACGCCGGCGCTGGGTACATGGTGACCCAGGTCAAGGCGGACGACTACGATGAAGGCGAGAACGGCCGGCTCACCTACACCATCTCAGAGGGCGACCGGGCCTTCTTCGAGATTGACCAAGTGAACGGGGAGGTGCACTCCACCCGCATGTTCAGTGAGAACGCCAAATCCACCTACGAGATCACAGTGGTGGCCCGGGATCACGGCAAGCCCTCGCTGTCTGCCTCGGCCTACATCGTGATTTACCTGTCGCCGGACTTGAACGCGCAGGAATCCATCGGACCCGTCAACTTGTCCCTCATCTTCATCATCGCCCTGGGCTCCATCGCTGCCATCCTCTTTGTCACCATGATCTTTGTGGCGGTTAAGTGCAAGAGGGACAACAAGGAAATCCGGACCTACAACTGCAGGTACTAACCCACTTGTGTGTGTGTGTGTGTGTTGCAATCCCTTGTACAGTATTCTGGGCCTGCAGATTTCTCTTCTTTGTTGTAGTTTTAGGCTGCTTTTGAAATCAAATTAGTCCATCTGAAGAGCATTGTTGCTTCTGATTGAGTGATTTCATCTTTCTTTTGTGACCAATTGGCTCATAAATACGAGTGTCATGTTCAATTTGCGGGCTTGTTGCCAGACAAGTAACACACCCTGCTGATTTGGTGACAGTCAAAGCCATTTCTTATATAACCATGGTTGATTGGTCGATACTAGTCACCATGATCTTCTATGATTATAGCGTTGGTCAGGTGTAGCCCACCTTTAATTTTGGTATCATTTTGGACAAGCTAAACAAATCACCAATAATTTAAAATGTGGTCTGGACTCAAATAAATAGCACACCAGTCACAAAATTAATGAATTTACTCGGAAGCGGCACATCATTATTAATTTTTTTTTTTGCACATCGAACGCTGTGTTTTTGTTCATCAATCTGCAATCAGCCCCGGTGCCACATTAACATTATACATTTACATATAGATTGGATTTGAGACTTCACCTGCTGCCATAATCATATTTTGCTTCAAATATTATTGGAAGTCAAGTTTGGACGTTCTTTTTCAAGCACTCGGCCTGTCATCATTCTAAAATAGTACCTCACTAATTTTACTTGTTGCTGTGCATCGGCCGGTTTAATATCCTCACTGGACACAACATTAGGTACACCTACACAATATCAAAGAGGTTTTGTATGCAGAAGGCATATTCACATGTCTGACGAAGCTGATAACGCTCAGTTTTGATTGACACTATCCGATATATGTTTATTATTATCTATGCTTATGCATTGGAGATCACTCGATGGTATGGGTGGACCTAATGTTGTAGCTGCTGAGTGCATATAATCCTCTTCCTAGCAGCTTTGAAGAGGTTAACATTAGACAAAGTGTTTTAAATTGAAGCCTGATTTACTGCAGATGGATGCAACTGTGGCAGAAGCTTGATGTAAAGGGTTTTGGAGGTCGAAATTGTGCCTGTTCATTTAAAAATATTGCTCAGAGTAGAAACAATTACCAGCTATAGATTCTAAAACAAAAGACAATCCCCCCCACTGGGTACTATAATCAGCAGTGATGGGATGTGTGCCCTTCTTACTCAGTCTCCCACCTTGACTATGAGGAGCCGTTATCTCCAATTGATTGCTTGTTTTCAGCCAGCCCGTCTGACTCGAAAACCACGATTTGCATTTGGAACCAACGCAAAGCGGAAGGCAGCATGCTAAATGATAAATGAAAACAAGGTGGAGAACATTCTGCTCTTTGTTTGCGGTTGCCCATTTTATTTCCTCTAAATCAAGGGATGGGGGGGTGGAGCGGAGTGGTGGTAGCTCTTTTCAAGATGCAGTCTCAGAGAAAAACAAAAGTGAGGGAAAAACAATGCTTCTTCTTAGCTTGCGCTATTGTAGAAGTGTTGGGAGGATTAGAGCTGCATTTTAGTGAAGATGCAGAGGCCATTGTCACATCAGAGGCGAGTATCACTCAGATTTTCCACACACGACTGGAGAGGACCAACTCGCATTTGAACAATATAAATCATGCTGCACAGAGTGATTATAAAATTTGTTTAAAAGGATAGCAAAGAAAAGAAAATAGAACAAATTATTTGCAGTAATTGTGTCGAGTGACGTGCGGACATAGCATCTGTTCTCCTGTGGAAATCCGCAAGCCTGTGTGAAGAATTTTCTATTTCCCACTCCCAGAGAACCCTTTGATGAAACCTAGCACAAGTCTGTGGCTCATTTGCTCTTATTTCAGTCTAAATTTTGTCTCTTGGAGCCTGTGGAAAACACTGAAAGAGGCAAAACGAATTTCAATATGCAGCCGCCTCCTCTTCATCCCCTCGACCAATCAAACCCCGCCACCAACTCCATATTGCTTGTGTGCTTGCTTGATAGTAAAAAAAGTGCGGTTTCTGTGCTTTGGATATGGTTGCACATACCGGTGGTGCTGCGTTGAACCAGTGTCGTTTGTATCTGTGGTTTTTGGCATGTTTGCATACTGTTTGCCTGTTTGTGACATGTCCAATGTTGAGCATGCAAATCCAGACATACAAAACAGGTCAGTTCCTTTGTTCTCTCAGGGTGCCGAGTCCCTTAACTGGGTCTTGCCACCGCTGGACACAAGCAATTAGCATTTGTTTGGCACCCATGGAGCCAAACGCCATCGTAGCCGGCATGATGGCAGCAGCACGTATTTGACTGTGTGCAAAGGGAAAGCCAAGACAGAGCACTGCTTTATTGAGTCTGTTCAGTTTCTTCTACTTGCGTAGGGTGGCTGAGTACTCCTACGGCAACCAGAAGAAGTCGAGCAAGAAGAAGAAGTTGAACAAGAACGACATCCGCCTGGTGCCTCGCGATGTCGAGGAGACGGACAAGATGAACGTGGTGAGTTGCTCGTCACTCACCTCCTCGCTCAACTACTTCGACTACCACCAGCAGAGCCTGCCACTGGGCTGCAGGCGCTCCGAGAGCACCTTCCTCAACGTGGAGAACCAGAATTCTCGCAATGCCGCACCCAACCACGGCTATCAGCACCCGTTCACCGGGCAGGCCCACCCGCAGCCAGACCTCATCATCAACGGCATGCCACTGCCAGAGGTGAGAAACCGCGCACGGTAGCTCTGGACTACGTTGGGCGACAAGGTCGCAGAGCAAAGCTGAGTGATTTTGGGTGAACAATCACCAAAACCCAAGTGGTGTTAGACTTCCGTCTTCAGTCAAAGTGTCTGAAAGGCCCATCTGATATCCGTTGATAGTCTGATTGGGACGGCAAGGCACCATTTGACACATTTCAACACATCTCAAGTTGTGGTGATATTTAGCACGCCATCACAGCAAAGCTGGTGCTGTCAGTGAAATGTCTGCCCGTCATTGAAAGAAGGTCAAGCTATTTGAAATGGCATGTGTGACCATTTTGTCAGTCCGTCTGAGTGAAATGTTCAAGGCATTTCAAGAGATATTGAAGTTGACCTGACACTGAACGTATTTTACCAGCACAACCTGAAGGCTGGATGAAAGGAATGATTTGTCCTTCTTCTTACATTTTCTTGTTTTTGTGATTTCGCTGCTGCAAAAAGAGAACCCTCTTTGAGCGATGATCTATCGATCCAGCTAATCAGCTCCATCAGGTGTAATTTCAGGTGCTAGCGGAAAGAACAATCATTGCCTAAATTGCCTGCCCACTGTCCATTTGGCAGAGCGGGTGTGCAGTGTGAGTGCATGGTTGCGCTGTGCAGCCAGCCATTGAATTATCCTGACATACTATGCACGGCTCCAGCAGAGCAGAGAAGGTCTGACGGCAAAAACTATTTGAACTGACAGCGTATGCAGACCAGCTGATCTTTATTTCATACACTTTCCAATGTATGAACTGCTTCATTGGATTTCTTGTGCAACACACCTCGAGAGCAGACAACAGTTCCTTGAGTGACTGCGTATGTAAGTCTTTGCTTTGTCTGCGGAGGATGTTGTGAAAAACGTACAGGTACTCCTACAGGCAGCACCAGGAAAGGTTCTGCGTCCACATGCACTACTGGGCGGTGAAATTGATGACTACAATCGCTCTTTGACATTCATGGAGAGGAAGATGGGGTGTTGGGGTCTTACAACAAGAAACACCAGATGGATATTGGCATATTGAGCAGATGATCCAGAGATATTCCGGCAACAATGGATCCGTAGAGGTCAACGAGACCTACTTACAGGCATGCTGATTTACTTGGCCTGTCTAAGTTGGTTCTTATGCAGTGCATGAATAAGATAGGGAATACGTAATGATGCCTGGCGATGGTTGGCGGATTGACAGTGTCCCCCACTATGACCACATTTCCAGTAAATAGTACAGCAGAGTTTGGTTCACCTCATATATATATATAAAGATATCCATTTCGGCTCTGTAAACAGATTACCAGTAAGTTTGTGAGATACCTACATTCCACACATCACTGGTGTGACATTATAGTAGTGTGATAGAGCTAGCAAAAGTTTCAAAGATAGTTTGATTTTCATAGCCAAGAAACAAATGGCTTTGAATCCTTGTGTGTTTTGGAACACTTTATCTCTGGTCAACCAATCAACAGATTGTGTCTCGCTCCATCCTACCACTACTGTACACGAGCACAACACGAGTCACTTTGCCATTTAAGGATGCCGAAACACAATGTGATACAGATGAATAATCCCATCTTTAGTCAACATTAACTCTAAAAATACTTGTCAAATGTTACCTCAATGTTAATTTTTTTGACATATAGTAACAGGCAGTACAGTGAAATGCTCTTCCACTAGACGGCAGAAGGTACAGTTAACTTTGTATATACATTTTGCCATTCATAGAACAGATGAATAGTTGTGGGGTTTTTTTTTCAACTAAACAGGCTCAGAGAAAAATCGAGGTAAGCTCATCATCATTTTATTACACATACTTATAAGTGACATTTTTGTTGGGTGGTGTGCTGTGAGAGTATTCAAATGGAAAACAGGCCTTGGCTGGATAAGGTTGGGAAATACTGTTATAAATGGTTGTCAGCTGGCTGCAACTTTAATCTTTATCCCCCCTCAAAAACACACCGACCTGGCTAGGCATTCGCACAAACTCCTAAAGCATCCCTCCTCTGTGTCTTAATCATTCCATAAAAGCACATTTGCTACCGGATTAGCCGAGCCTTGATTTGCCTAGCCTAATGAAAAAGTAAAGAGTTAGACAAATTAGGTTCGATTGATTCCGATAATCTTATATGCAAAGCTCTGAGCCGCCTTGATGGAGCCGTGTGAGGGCAAACAGAGACGAGCGAAAGGAGTGAAGACTGGTGAATGAGTGCCAGTGCCAGGTGCTTGGGCCAATGTTGTCTTGGAGTCACTTGATTGGCTTGATGGAGGCCAGGCCTGTTTAACACGCAGGCTTCATCGCCGGCCACTTCTGAAGTTGACAAGCATCTCTTTGAGCCAGCCAGCCCCCGTGTCTGGAAATGCCAGCAAGACCGCACTTTAACCTTCGACCGCGTTTACCTCGACGGCACAGTTGCTGTTGTTTTCTCTACTTCCCGCCGCGACATCTGCCTTCGACAGAAATCCCGCCTCACAAACAAATGTTGCGCTTAAATAAGAAATGCTGTTGGTATCATTGCAGCACCATTTGCAATGCTAGCAAAGAGCGTTGGAATGTATCAGAAATTATAAGGAGACATCTTAAACTGAAAACCACTTGAGTCAGCCCTCTCCCTTTGGACACTCCTCCAGGATTAGGATAGATGCTTTCTGTAATAATGATTCACTCACCCTGTGCAAAAGGAGCTTTTGTTTTGGCAACCGTTCGCTCAGTAACATGACAAAAGCTTGTTAATATTGAGGAACATTTTTGGAAACTAGTTGTTTAATACATTTTTGATACCTTCTTGTGACAAACTTTTGTCACATTCAATGTTTCAAAACTGCTAACTGAAATTTTGGGGGAAAAAAGGCAATCTTTTGTTTACCAACATGCTTGGAAACTGTGGTAACGAACATTTTGGTAACTTTTTATGTACGGTACCTACTTTGGGTAACATTTTGTCAACTTTTGGTGAATGAACTTGGAAGGGTATTTTGGCCAATCAGAAAACATAATCTTGAAACATTGTCAATAATGAAAAAAATAATCATATGAACAAAGTCAACAGTCAAAATGTTCTCATTTTAAAAAGAATGTTAAGCCAGTGGGAAAATGTGGTCAAAAATTGCAATCATTTCTAAGTTCTTACTCCATGATTCAGTTATTTTCCACTCATGTCCTTTTGATCAGTCACCATGTGGCTATGTGGTCTGATCTGGTTTTGCCAGTGGAGGCGTCAAGCATTCATCGCAGTCTTTGCTTGTGATCAATGCACATACTAAATACTCAATTGTTTGCTTATGTGAGCCTGCGAGCATCCTGCTCATGCCATTGCAGCTGGTTACAAAGCTTTTCCTGCTTCAGACAAAGGATTGCCACATCACACAAATACACATCCTGGACTCAAACAACAGACCAGACCAAGATAGTACCAGGTGACAGTGACAGGTCTCCCTAAAGGCCTCATACCTGCAGTTATGTATATTGTATTCTCTCTGGTGAGAAGATGAAACAGTATATACCGGTACTTCTACATCCACTCTCGTCCATTGTTTTTAAGCATGTCAGCTGTGACATGGCTGTTGGAACTGCATGTGTTGGATGCGAATGCTCACACAAACATAGGGCTGTCTTTCCCATAGTTTAATTATAGTTTATCACTTTCTCGGAAAGACAATTATACAGTAAAAGAATGGCCTTTGACTACAATGTGTTTATGAATATGTTAGAAGGCTTCTTACACCTGTGATTCCAGTTAATGAGCACATAGTGGGAAGATAAGTTATTCTAACTGTATTGATTCATCTCAGCCAGGTCCCCCCCCCCCTCCGCCCCATTTCATCCTGGTAATTAATGAGAGAGAGTGACAAATGAGGCAGAAACTAGGACGTCTCTAGCTGACTGATAATCAATACAGGTCTCGGGCACTATGCACCATTTCATAGTTGCAATCCTCACAATTTCAGTCCAGATACACGTTGGATTGAATTATGCAGTTATTAGGTAGCGCACACTTTGACTCCTAATATCCTCAATATAATGTACACTGAACATCAAAACCTCAAATTAATGTACTGTATAAGCACAATCTATATAGGTATGAATTTTATAAATATGATTTGCACATTTGTCAATGAAAACATAGGTAGTGTATACTGTAGGTACAATTCTAATAAAAAAAATGTATTATTATTGGCTTTCTCACCGATTGATTATGATAAAATAAAAATGGTTTACCTGGCTCCTACTGTATATCATGGCATTCATTATGTGAACAAATCTGGTGCCTACATTATAACAGATTCTCAGCATCACACCAAGATGCATGGCTACAGCCAAACATGTCATACTGAGCGAGAGGCAGACGTGTTGCCGTCATTCGCATCATTGCAGGTGGCCTTCTACATTTGTGATGAAAACACATGTGCACGTGCGCACACACACACACACACAAATCCCTAACACAAAATGTCTCCTATGGATTGTCTCCTTTATTTGAAACATAAGCTATGACATGATCATTTACATCGTAGAGGCTGACTTGGGAAGGAGAGGCATTGTCAATAATCAGACATCATAATGATCCTGCATTTAGAGTGGCCTTTTAATGTTATGTTACTGTAGTTGTAATTTTGGGTTTAATATACGCTTAGCCATAGATGTTGGCTGTTATGCTGTGTTACACAGCACTTTATATCAATGTCATTGAGAATATAGTGTTTACTTCAGGTGTGCTTCATACTGCTTTAGGCATTATATTACTGTAAATTGAAATAATACCTATTCGCTCAATTTTTCTGACATTTTAAAACAACCTTATCGTTCCATTCATGGGCTGAGAAAAAATACATACATTTTGCTTATTACCTCAACAAGCCTAAAAAAGGCCATTAGCTTTTAAAACACAACATTCACTCAAATCATTGACCAAGCAAAGGGATACTGCATTTTTTCCAACTAGCGTGTACGCTGTTATCAAATGTTTGTGAAGCAGCCTTTTAAGTCTCCTCCCACTTTAAGAAGAGTTTCATCGACCACCCCCAAACACCCCATCGCAAAAAAAATAAAAAAGCTTCAGTGTGTCCTCCTGATTGATTGGTGATGATCCTGTTCATTATTATACTGTAGTTGATTTCAAGGCTGAGATTTGAGAAAGGCAGCACTATTTTTCAAGTGTCAGGGTTTATAAGGCCGAACAAAGCCCCGGCCGTCAGAAATGAATGAACAGTGGGTGACAGAGATGCACATAGTGCCCTCTCTAAATGAATTTGGCCGTGGTTCCATACACACACACACACACACACACACACACACACACACACACACACACACACACACACTGCTAATTCTTCTGTTGCACTGCTTCCACAGTCAGAGCCCGACAGCGGTGCAGTCCTTCATGTGGATGTTGAGGACTTGAGGTTGGAAAGTCAGGTGCGGCGTAGAAAAAAAAGTGTGCAAGTGACATGCAGCTCTCAGGGCTCAAAGAACAGTGGAGATGAATCTGTTGATACAAAGTCAATGATTTTGCACATGAAACATGTTTTTATCGCAGCTTGGAAGGTTACTTGTGTGTTTCGTGTTTATTTGTTTAGTGCCCGGGTTCACTCCAATTTCATTTTTGTAACTTTTGGTACCATTTTTGGTTACAATGGTAAATAAATTTAGAAATATTTTTGCTAACTTTAGACAACTAAACTTTGGGGATATTTTGGTAACATTTCGGGTCACTTTGGTAACTGACTTAAGGTCACATTATTTAATCTTTGTTAACATTTTTGGAAGCTATGGAAACTTTTTAGTCGCATTATTGGTTATTGTAACCTTTGGTCAAGTTTGGCATGTAACTTTTGGTAACACTATTGGTAGCATTTGGCAACTAAACGTCAGTAACAGTTTTGTGTATGATATAAACCAACTTTGGAAATAATTTTGTATTTTGTTTTGTTGAATAGCCTTTGCTTTATCAGCTTTGTTAACTAACTCGGGGTAAAATGCTACTATTCGTATTTTTTGCAAACTATGGTAACTGATATTGGTGACAACTTTGGTAAGTTTTTATGACTAGCTTTTGGGAAGATTTTTGGTAACTTTTGTAAATTAACCTTTGTTTGTATTTTCATAATTTTTTACTAACTTTTGATAACTTTGGTAACTGACCTCTGGTAACATTTTGGCAACTGGCAACTTGCTATGAGTGACATTTTTGAAACTATGATAACTAACACCTATCTGTCTCTCTGTCTGTCGATTTGTCTATCCACGCATCCATCCGTCTGCCCATCTGCCCAAGCAAAGGTCTGCAGCCTACAGGCTGCTATTTCTTTCTTTCTATAAAACCTGGCCTTCAGTTGAGGACACTTTTTTTTTCACTCCTTGACTATTTCGAACTACCGCAATGGCAGAAAATGTCACATTTATAATGGTAGAATGTTAGAATGGATTACTTTGTGCTTGGAGATAAATATTACTTCAGTGTATCACAGATGGTGGCATGAAGTGCGGATAGTGGCTTAAGTGGATTTTACACCGTGTGTGACAATATATCTTATTCAGCAGACACAAAGTAGTTACCATAATCATCTACTTTTTATCCAGCTTTCTTCAAAAGCACTGAAAAGGAGGAAAATGTGGACATGTTTTGTATTATACATCATAAAAAAGGGATTTATTGCAGAGTCAGTGACACAGCAGCATGAATCTCTCTCAAGACTTTTAGTGGATGCGAACGCAAGTAAGGCTACAAGAACTTTGGACCGAGGTTGATGGGTCCACATGTAATTTGGAGAAGGCTAAATGGAGTGAAGGAGATGGACATGGTGTTGATGTTTATCACTGGGGAACAGGACATCATTACGCACCTTGTTAAGCCCCGCAAGCGATGCTGCTTGGACGTAATTATCCATTTAAATGAGTATCCAGTGGCGTTTTTTCACCCGCCCCACTCCCGCTTTTAATTTCTCAAATTAAACTCTCAGACATAAATATGCCACATTGTGTTTCCTTTCATGGAAATCACCAGACTGTCTCAAGTCCCATCAGAGCACATGAATATGCAAATGTTTACCATCAAGCGCATAATTATCAGCATTGTTTCTTGCAAAGGTTTATTAAGCTTTCAAGAAAACTTATGACTCAAGCAGGATATTACGGACAAAGAAATCGCTCATATTCCAGTAATGGGCCTTGGTGTAGCCTCTGAGAATGGCCTACATTTGTGTCAGGGAGAAAAGGTCAGCTTGCATATTTAAAAACACAAACCCAAAGATTTGATATTGCCACGGGAGGAATGTCTTTGCAATCCGTACAGTGTTTTTTTTGTTTATTTTTTTCCTCTAATTTCTGCAACAAATAATCTTCTCTAATATTGCCAAATAAACAGTGGGTCCCTGTATTTCCGATTTTATGAAACTCAAGACTAAAAGAAACAAATGACATCCATGAATTGAATTTATAAATGTTTGTCCGTGTCTTAAGTTATGTGTTGTGTTATATTATTTTATGTTAACTGGAGTAAAGCACTTTGTTAGCTGTTATGCCTGCGTGGGGTTTCTCTGGGTTCTCCGGTTTCCTCCCACATTCCAAAAACATGCATGGCAGGATAATGGAGCACTCTAAATTGCCCCTAGGTGTGAGTGTGAGCGCGGATGGTTGTTCGTCTCTGAGTGCCCTGCGATTGGCTGGCAACCGGTTCAGGGTGTCCCCCGCCGACTGCCCGAAGACAGCTGGGATAGGCTCCAGCACGCCCGCGACCCTCATGAGGATAAACGGATTAGAAAATGGATGGATGGATGGTCTAATGACTTGCTTTCCACAACGTAGGGGCACAGGCACATATTTAATACTTGCTGTGAATGGAAAGTTCCCCGAGCAATCAGCTCTGACACCAGGGAAGAGTGACCTTTTTGCTGAAGCTTGAAACAAGGAAGTAACGGGAAGATGTTAGTTAGCATTTTCCTCCATCAGATTAAATGTCAACTTCTGCATGCATTATTGTAGAATAGTCAGCACGAAGACTTGTCAAACAATTTGCCGGCACGGGTGGAAGACATCCAACTGAAGATATGCTGTCACGCTTTGCCACGGCACTGCTATTGTGGCTGGTTACTCATGCTTTTTAAGAGTAAGAAGAAAGTATTAAAAGAGTGGCACTGAAGTAGCAAACAGACAGGCAAATGCTGCATTGTTTTGTTCGCTCCAGTGGTGCAGAGGCCCTTCATTTCATTTGAGAACATTCAAATGGGGTTTTTGTTTCAAGACATAAACCGGCATTTGCATCAGGGACTAATATATGGAGGTTTTGACTGTAGCGGTGGCAGAAATCAGCTGCCTCAGAGGCGCAATGTGACGTGGCCGTTGGAGCAGCAGGGTGGCGTAATTGTGCATTGTGAATCCACACAACAGAGGTAGAGCATGTAATGAGCTGCAGCACTTGCAGCCAGCCAGCCTAATGGGCTATGACTGAGTGTGGAAGCTTCACGTTACCCCTGCCCTGTGTGGTTGCCATTTTTTTCTCCCGTGCTCACCCCCCACCTGACGCCATCACCCCTGTTATCCTCTTCCTTTATCACTTCTCCCTCAGCTGTTGTTGCCCCACCACTCTGTGTGTTTAGCTGCTATTCTCATTCATGATGTGTGCAAATCTCAGGGCAGTCGGTGCGATTGAGCCTGACATAAAGCGGAGGAGCTGCGAGATGACATTAAGAATTAAGCAGCACAATGAAGGTTCTGGGAGAGAATTTTGCTGATGTCTGGTGTCAGGGATTTGTTGTTTGAAAGTCTCACCTTTCCATTAAAGAGTGCTTTGCATTTTTGCATTCACACGCAGATATGCAGCTTTCTGTCCAGGCTAGTGTTCCTGGGATTAAAGGTTTCCAGAAAAGGGCCTAGGCGTATTATTTACACCCAATGGCAGCTTGAAGAGGTATGAGAATCCATTTCTTTGCTTGAGTAATACCAGGTCAAGTTGCTAAGACAGGAATGTGTGCCAGGAATAGATGATATCATCTCTTTCTGGGTTCAGGAAGATGCAGAAGATGAAAACACCACTAATGATAATAGTTATGGCTGCTTTGCTTGGTAATTGATAATGACTCCGTCTCCTCACGCGGCTCGCTTTCGGCATTAGGAAGTAATATTCAGGCCGTGGCGCACGATGGGCTGCCGCATTTTGACTCTCTCCTCACGTCCAACGTTTGACATAGCACAGCCCAGACAGCCGATTTAATGAACGAAAAGCACTTGGCCTCACTAAGGTGGCTTTAAGTGTCGTCTTTTTTCCACGCTAACTTCTTTAGTTCCACCTGAGAGCTGCTCCTTGCTCCAGTTAGAATGGTAGAGCGGCGGTGCTCCTTTAAGGAAAAGTCTCCTTTTATAATCTCTGGGCTTTAACAATGTAGGTTGATGATTCCTTTGGCGACCAAAGCAGGTACGTCACCACCGAGCTATGTTAACTCTTGTCGAGTGTGGGCATTGTATCATTTTAAATCATGTTTTCTGCATTGGAAGCGGTTCCAAGATATCCGGCAAAAAGTGTCACTTTTTGATACCCTTTAATTTTGGTACCGGCTGCTATACAAATTCATTTCGTATGGTAATTTATTTGACTGCATTCATGAACCCTGACTCATGAACAATAGCAATGCTATGAATGCTATTCACATGGCAGACGGAAATGCAAGCCTAATTAGGTTTTACCCAACTGTGAACTAAACAGTACCACGTGTCGGAATCAGGGCTTTACAAGTGAACATTGCTTCATGAAAGGCAAGGCTTAGCTGTCAGATAATGTTAAGGGTCCCAAAATTGCTCAAGGTAACCATTTGAAGTTAATATGCTGAAAATGAAACTGTTGTGAAATATTTGACATGCCAGTTGTCCCTCATTGTCAAAAATGCACATTAAAGTTTAATATTTACTTCCAAATAGTGCCTTTTCAGACAATTATGTTCAACCAGCAGTTGTGCTACCATACCTACCATGTCGATCCATCTCTTTTCTATACCGCTTACCCTGTTCAGGGTCATGAGTATTACAAAGTTAAAAATCCTCGTTTTGCCGAATTAACAAAAACTCATCAGGGCGGACCAAAATGTATTGAACAGGTTTGCTGCAAGCTACTATTAGCATCCCAAAATGGCTGATTGTCTGAAAAATACTTTGAAAAATATATATAATTGTATTATTAATTATTTTCTTTCTGGGAGAGCATTTTCTCACACGTATGGTAGCAGTTACCATCATACTTTTAATTTTATTCCGTTTTTTTTTTTATACAGCTCATCCTATTCGGGGTATGTGTATGGGTAAGGAATGTGTTTACTGGTAGTCAATTTACACGTCCATCCATTCATCCATTTTCTGAATTGCTTTATCCTCACAAGGGCGTGCTGGAGCCTATCCCAGCCGTCTTCGGGCAGTAGGCGGGGGCCACCCTGAACCGGTTGCCAACCAATCGCAGGGCACACAGAGACGAACAACCATCCACGCTCACATTCACACCTAGGGACAATTTAGAGTGTTCCATCGGCCTGCCATGCATGTTTTTGGAATGTGGGAGGAAACCGCAGGACCCAGAGAAAACCCATGCAGGCCCGGGGAGAACATGCAAACTCCACACATGTTCGATCCATGCATATATGCATAAGAAAAAAATATATATACTTTTTATATTTAAAAAAAATATATATATATTTTTGGATGACAACCTCAAAAAAGGAAAAAAAACCCAAATGAAATACAAAAACATATATACAGTATTTATTGTGTTCTCTCTTGCTGCTGTGCTCTTCACAGCCTACCTTCTAACTGTTGGCACCAGTATTGGCCAGAAATCCCCATGACAAGCGCGTGTTTGTGTCCAATTTACTGTAGAAATCCTCGTGTTGTCTAGTCGCCAACATCTGAATGTGTTATTATAAAAAACATCCCTTATCCATATTCATGCGTGGTCGCCTACTTTGAGAGCACACAAAATGGAGAAATAGAGCGATGGGGGACAAACAACATGGTTGTGGTGTTTGGACTTTTGATTTGTACACTACTCACTGATGATTATTTGAGCCTCTAAGCTGCAGATTTGGCCTTGTTTTTGCCATGGGAAGTCGTGTAAACGGGGACAGGGTAGCTTGGCTCGAGGAGCTTGTGCGAGGCTCAGCTGTTTGGCAAATAGAATCAAGTATATGAAGTATGTAAGACACTCTGGGCATTGCTAAACGTTCAGAATTAAAGTATGCTGGCTGAACGAGAGCATTTTTCCAATTCTAGGCATCCAAATTGTATCTCGTTAGCAGCACTGGTAGGAAGCCAGTCACCCAGTTTGCATTCGCGAATGGGCGAAAGAGACACGTTTGGTTTAATTTGGGGGACTAGCTCTAATCCAGACAAAATCTCTCAAGGATGAAGCCCCCTCCCTCCTCCCACCACAGTCGGATTACGGGAGTGTCTTTAAAAGGATAAGGGCCTGTTTATCGCTGCTTCCCTCAACACTTGTTTGGGATTTAATGAAGCGGGGGGAAGGCTCTTCGGCGTCACCCAATGTGGCCGGGGTGGAGATGAGTCAGAGATTAGGCATCTGACAAATGAGATCAATGGTAATCAAAATTTGCCATTTTTAAACCACCCACCCACTCCTCACACACCAACAGACACAAACACATATGCTTCCACTCCCACCCATCCAAGTGAATTTCATTTAGCGTTTTTCGACCGACTGGAAGAGGCTAAAATGAGATGTCCTGTTGAGCTTGGTGTGTGCCTTTCACTGGTTTATTAACACCACAGTGGAGTCTGCTGGAAAAACTGCAGCAATGATCAAAGCATGTGACAAACTGATCACAGCTGCATTGAAAAGAATGAACCAATTTTCTCACGTTTAGCTTTGCTGTCAAAGAACCTTTTGTAGTCTTGAGAGAAATTGACTGTATTCTTGAATATATATTATTTCTGTACATGCACTGAAATTGTCGGAGGGGGGGAAATCAACTTTTTATGGGTGGTTTCTGGTCATGGGCAGCACATTAGAATAGTGGTTAGCACGTCTACTGTTATTTTCATAAACTTTCACTGGGACTCCAGATTCCTCCTAAATCCCCAAAACATGTTTCTTTGGACAATTGAAGTCATAAAGTTGCCCATAGGCTTAGCCTGTGAGTGACTGGCAACCAATCCTTGCCCAAAGTCAGGTAGGATGGGCTCCAGCCTTTTAGAAAACAGATGGATGAATATCTACAAATGCTCCCAATAAGATATACTTAGTTGTTTTCTTTGGTTCGTGAAGCTAATGTTCCACTTAACAAAAGAGTGTTGATTCATTGTACATCCCACTAAAGCAGCTAAAGCAAATACAGTGCTCCAAAGACTAATTTCAAAGTTCATCTCAGTTGAACTTGAGTGCACTGAACCCAGCAGTGAGCACAGCTTGAGCTCGCATAGGCTTTATGAGCACACATTGATTGACACACATATATAGACAACTGAGTTCCTGGAGCCGTGTTACATTGTTTCTGCTGTGCTGTCCTTGTCAGGAAATTACTTGCACGGGCAGGAACTTACAGGATGGAAATTTGTATAATTTTCAAAGTGGATGTGTTTATTAACTGTACAGGTGTTGTTGGCAGGTACACCCTAACTGTCTTCATTGTAAAACGTGTAAAATTAAAAATTGCCCAAAATTAACTCCATGCTCTGTTCTTATGTATCAGTGAGAAATAACGCTTTCCATAACTTTAATAAGTGAATAAAAATGATATGTTTGGTACAGATTTTCAATCCCCCCCTCAGCCCCCCCCCCCCTGGCACCACCAAAATAGCAATAAACAATATAGCCACGCTTGATTTGCTTTAGTGGGATTCATATAATATGTAACCTGGCGGATCCCCATTGTAATATTTGCAGTTTGAAATCTGTAGTTTTTTTTAGGCTTTTTTTGATGTTCAACTCAAAATTCAGATTCATTTTGCATGGATGTTTTTTGAGTCTACCTTTATAATTTTGTCCTCCATGGTAATTTGATCATAAGATGAGTCAAAGCTTGATGGATTTCCCACCAGTAAGGTCCAGATCCCATCCTTTTTTATATAGGTCTTATCCTCATTAAGTTTGTGGATGGGCTTATCATAGCTGATTAGCAAATCACAGGTTGAGATAGACAAACAGCCAGTCACACATGTTGACAGTTTAGTCTTCAGAACCTTGCATGCATATTTTTGAAATGTGTGAAAATTCAAACTCACGAAATAAAAAAATGGGTAGAAACGTGTGAGCGCACGGTTTAGGTGGTGTGCAAGAAATAGTTCATCCTTCCATTTGCATTTGATGCTTACAACAGTGAGCAGACACCAATCTAGCACACATAAGGTGATGTGTTGCTTGAGATACTTGTTTAAGTGTGAGGCTGTTGCTTATTTTGTCGGAGGTGCAATGGTGACAAGGTGGCTGACTTCCTTGCGGATTCCGCCCGTAAAACCCTGAGCTTTTATCTCGGGAGGCCGCCTGGGAGTTAAAATGCTGCCAAAATCACATGGTGGAGGTGAGGCTGGCGGCGAAATGGAGGAACCTCGGCGGACGGGACTTGTTACCTCGGCCTCATCGTCTCTGTCTCAGCTCATTGAGCGGTGCTTGCGGTTGGCAAAACAAACCTACTCGCTCCTTCACAAATAATAATTGGGACTTAAAGGGTTACCTCAAGCACATTAGACGGCAGCTAATTATCAGACGCAACCACGAGGTGAGAGTGGGGGCAGCGATCTCACCTCCAAAGGTACAAAGACACACCCTGTAGCTTTTGTGTCAATAGGAGTTCAGCGATGCACTGTGCAATTAAATCGATTTGAAAAGGAGGTCTCAAAGGTGGCAAAGAAGAAGAATGCCATCCTCTCGCCCCCTCCCCTTTGTATTATATTATCCATGCTGCCCGCATCCACTCTAAATAGTTTTGCATGACCTTTGCTACAGTAGCTCTAATTATTCGCAGCAGATAGGCCCTGTAATGCACACGGCTAATTAGAGTGGATTTATCTGAGGGGACATTGGCGCCGTTCTTCATAGGCATGACTGGCCTGCCTTCAGAGCAGGTGATTTAAAGCCGCCGCTAAGGTTAATCTGGGTAACACAGTAATAGTAATTAGAATCATAATCATGACAAACATAGTTTTGATAGCAGCACAGAGCAGATCAGTCACAGGGTTCATTGTTAACAAGTCGCCTTTATCGTCTCTCTTGTTTTTAAGCCTCTTTCCACTCCTTTGACTGATGTTTGACTGTGCTTGTTGAAAGCTATATCTCCCCTTAAAAAAAAAAGGCATCACCCTTTAATGTAGGACCCCTTGTCATTGCATCTCATGAAGAGTTGTTACTGGAGAAAGCAGTATTTTTCAAAGCTTCGACATGAATGGAGAGGGGCAGCTGGAGCTATCTTTTGGCTGGCGGGCAACTTGTGTAATGAGCCTAAGAGGTTTCCAATTATTCCACTTGTGATCAGAAAGGAGATGGAGATTACTTCTCGTGCCTCTTTTTCCCCCTCGCTCTCTCTCCCTGACATTTTGCACAGTAACATCTTTTGATAGGGGCTGGGGGGAGGGAGGGGAAAAAAAAGATGATTTCGAGAGAGCGTCAGATAGTCTTGAAAAGGCAGTTCTGTCCTCTGCATTAAGACAAAATAAGATGTTGTGACTCACATTTTCATTTCTGCATTCTCCTGTAGGAATGGGCCATTGAAGCCTCACCCCAAAAAAGGCATTCGGTGTTCATTCTTTAAGATCAATTCCCAGTGCTGTGTGATTAATGATTCATGGTACTATAATTGCCTTGTTTAAAAGAGCACACGGTGAAACAGAAAGTTTCTAAAGTTGGAGCTTGGTGCTAAACCTCTTTGCAGTCAAGTCAACTAGCCAATTTATGAACTCAGGAAGCGTGTTACATTTTTATGAAGAGCAAATATGAAGTATGCACAAACACCAAAAACATGTTTAACTTTGTCACTGAATTCTTTAGTGTTTCCACAAGGGAATTATATATATATAGACATATATATCTATATATCTATATATCTATATATATCTATCTATATATATCTATATATATATATATATATATATATATATATATATATATATATATATATAGATAGATAGATAGATAGATAGATAGATATATATATATATATTTTTTTTTTTTTCATTCATTCATTTTCTGAACAGCTTTATGGTCGCTGACTGGCGCTGGAGCCTATCCCAGCCGTCTTCGGGCAGTAGGCGGGGACACCTGAACCGGTTGCCAGCCAGACATTCGCGCCCACACTCATACCTAGGGACAATTTAGAGTGTTCAATCAGCCTGCCATGCATGTCTTTGGAATGTGGGAGGAAATATATATATATATATATATAAAAAATAAAAAATTCCTCATCTCACCCCTCGGGTGGTGTCCGTCCCCATTCAGCTCGGGTCCTCTACCAGAGGCCAGGAAGCTTGAGGGTTCTGCGCAGTATCCTTGCTGTTCCCAGCACTGCACATTTCTGGACTGAGATGTCCGATGTTGTTCCTGGGATCTGTTGCAACCACTCATCTAGTTTGGAGGTCACTGCCCCGAGTGCTCCGACCACCACAGGCACGACTGTCACCTTTACCTTCCAGGCTCTCTCCAGCTCCTCTCTGAGCCCTTGGTATTTCTCGAAGTTTCGTGTTCCTTCTTTCTGATGTTTCCATCATTTGGGACCGCTACATCCACTACAACGGCTTTCTTCTGCCCTTTATCAATGATCACGATATCCGGTTGGTTCGCCATTACCATCTTGTCAGTCTGGATCGGGAAGTCCCACAGGATCTTCGCTCGGTCATTCTCCACCACCTTGGGAGGTGTTTCCCATTTTGACCTAGGGGTTTCCAGTCCATACTCGGCACAGATGTTTCGGTAGACTATGCCAGCCACCTGGTTATGGCGTTCCATGTAGGCTTTCCCTGCCAACATCTTACACCCTGCAGTTATGTGTTGGATCGCCTCGGTGCCTCTTTGCACAACCTACACCTTGGGTCTTGTCTGGTGTGGTATATCTGGGCCTCAATGGCTCTGGTGCTCAGGGCCTGCTCCTGAGCAGCCAGGATGAGTGCCTCTGTGCTGTCCTTCAGGCCAGCCCTCTCTAGCCACTGATAGGACTTCTTGAGATCAGCCACTTCACTTATGGTCCGGTGGTACATCCCGTGTAGGGGCTTGTCCTCCCATGATGGTCCCTCTTCCAGCACCTCATCCTCTGTTCCCCATTGTCTGAGACATTCTCTGAGTACATCATCCATTGGAGCCTTCTCCTTGATGTATTCATGGAGCTTGGATGTTTCATCCTGGACAGTGGCTCTCACACTCACTAGTCCCCGGCCTCCTTCCTTTCGGCCATGCACAGTCTCAGGGTGCTGGATTTGGGATGGAACCCTCCATGCATGGTTAGGAGCTTTCGGGTCTTAACATCCGTGGTCTGAATCTCTTCCTTTGGCCACCTGATTATTCCTGCAGGGTATCTGATCACTGGCAGGGCATAGCTGTTTATTGCCCGGTCTTATTCTTGCCATTGAGCTGGCTTAGGACTTGCCTCACCCGCTGGAGGTATTTGGCCGAGCCGCTTTCCTTGTTGCCAGTTCGAGGTTGCCATTGGCTTGTGGTATACCGAGGTACTTGTAGCTGTCCTCAATGTCTGCTATTGTTCCTTCAGGGAGTGAGACCCTTCAGTGCGGACTACCTTTCCTCTCTTAGTCACCATCCGACTACATTTCTCAAGCCCGAATGACATCCCGATGTCGCTGCTGTAGATCCTGGTTGTGTGGATCAGGAGTCTATGTCCCTTTCGCTCTTAGCATACAGCTTTATGTCATCCATGTAGAGGAGGTGACTGATCGTAGCTCCATTTTTGAGGCGGTATCCGTAGCCTGTTTTGGTGATTACTTGGCTTAGGGGTTCAGTCCTATGCAGAACAGCAGTGGGGAGAGTGCATCACCTTGGTATATGCCACATTTGATGGACACTTGGGTAAGTGGCTTGCCATTGGCTTCAAGTGTGGTTTTCACATCCTCATCGAGTTCGCAACGAAGGCTCTTAGGGTCCTGTTCACCTTATACAACTCCATATATATATATATATATATATATATATATATATATATATATATATATATATATATATATATATATATATATATATATATATATATATATGTGTGTATTATTATTATTATTTTGCTTATAATAACAACATGCAATGACAGTGCAGTTGAGGCTCAGATCTTAGAACTGTCGTTTACTGAATAATCCACACTCCCTGTTACTTTTGGCGAAGTGTGAGCATACAAAAATGCTTATTGTGGATATACCAACGTGCTAATTTTGCAAGCCAGGGCGGGCCTTGCTCAGTTTACGCTGAGCCTAATTTATACTGTGTGATGAAAGTGTGCATTTCACACTAATTGCCTTTTTCAACAGAACAAAATAGCCAAACGGAACATCAGGAGAGTTAAAGCTAAAGCCCCATACGTAATTCAAGTAAATCATGCTCCTTCTTACTTTTGGGAAATACAGGATGAGCAAAACATTTTTTTCCAAAAAAGATTAAGAAGTTGATGTAGACATGTCGATGTATTAATTTCAGCCAGGGTAACTTTGAACAACTTTAAACAAATATGGTGTGGAAGATTTACAAGTAAATGTGACCCCTCCCCCTCCAAAAAAAGCTATAGAGTTGTAATCAATTTCATTTATTCATACTGTGCACAACCTGTTACTTTTGCAAAAGTTTAAAAAAAACGACTCTTAAGTTTCACAGGTTCATGCAGATATATTCAGGTGCTAACTTTTCTCGAATATGAAAGCTCACTCTATTCCCTTTCCACATTAAGGTTTTGCCATATTTTAGTCCGAAATCGCCCCAAACCAAAATATATTAATTTCTTTTTACATTCTGTTTCTCCGGTAGCCCGCTTGGGGGTAATTTTTTTTTTTTTTAATGGATGATTTGTTTTGAGCTGCTGTGGTTTCTGATACCTTGTATTGGCCATTCAGCTTCACTTTCCTTAGGCTGTGGCTACATCTTGACATCAACTCATGACCATGTTAGATCGTATAGTATGTGATCAAAAACAACTGGAATCATTTGTTTGTTATATAAGGTACAGTACTGCTTAGACTGCCCGCATTACAAAGGACGGCGGCTTGATAGCCGAGCCCTGCGCTATTTTTCTTTAAAGCCGTCAGGAGGAAAGCGTGTTGTGTTTGTTGTGTACTTGCTCGCTGCAGCTGTTTCTCCTCCGCCTAATAGTGACAACCATGCCTCGCCCTTGCTGCAGTACAAAAGGGAGTTGAAGCATTCGATTGTGTACGGATTGTTTCCTCCCCCATTTGATTTATTAAACTCACAGATTACAAGTAAAAGTACATTAGACGCCTGGGGGTGACTAAAGGGATTTCTCTACCATCGATGAACAAACTATCGGGGCCTGAGAGAAATGAAATGATGAAAAACAACAGATAATATTGTGTACGCTGACGCTGGGACAAGGCGAACTCTTCCAATCAGCCCAGATAAACATCCAGCACGGAGATATGTTCTTGCAAGATAACGGCTTAGCACACACGCTGACATACAAACACGAGCGCGCACGGATCGGTGCTTTTGATAAGCACCCAAAATTACTACATGTTGTTTAGGGTGGCGGAACAAAAGGATTAAAAAGGACATCATTTTAAGAAATCAAAGCTGCGGAAAGGTGGAAAGATGAATTTCAATGGGATAGATTTGACTTCATAATGGAGACATAATTACAGGGAAACAAGATACGTGTTTGTGTATGTGTGTGCGGTAAGACAGCAGCACCTTGGCTTCCCCCTGTCGATGCACCGCAGGGGGAAGGAGGCGCAGATTCACCGTCTGTTGCTGTTTTCCACAACCCCTGTAGATCCCCCCACGGTGAAAATCAGTTTGCCCCCCAAAGTCGGGCAAAATACAAATTCAATTAAATGAAGTCAGTTTAGTTAATCCCCCTCACCCCCACCCCCCACGCACACACACACACGCGCACACACACACACACACACATACACACACACACTAACAGACAATCACTTCCCCCACTAGGGGTCAAGCCAACTGCATCTGGCCCCTCTCTTTCTCTTCCAGCGGCCCCCTGCTTGCATGCTGCTAGGTTGCCTTTCCCTGATGGAGACAACTGCTCCAGTTTTCATTCCCACTGTGACTGTGTGTGTGCGTGTGTTTGGGTCAACACATGTTTCACTGCAGATTCCTGTTGCGTTATTTCCCTCCTGACTCACGGGGAATACACATTGTTTATCCCCTCCCTCTTTATTTGTTCTTTCACCCACTGTATTTCGGTAAAGCATTGCAAAGGATGTTATTTCCATTGGAGAGTGCCCGATCCTGTTAAGAAGCGGGATTTACAGATGCGGCTATGGTGAGAAAGCAGCTAATACTCTGACAGCTGCCTAGTAAAACCATTGCTGGAGATGACTAAACAGATGTGCATCTCATTGATTTACTAGCAAACAGGATCAAAATCATAGCGCGGTAGCTGCTTATCCGGATCACTGATAGGCGTGGCCCTGTTTTGCTGTTATATAAAACAAGGTTCTCAATCTGGGGGCAGGGGACCCTGTGGGTCTGCGGGTTGTTGTTTGGGGCTCTGCAAAATAATTCGTACACAATGATTATGTTGTATCAGAAAGTTCATATAAATGGAGTAAATCACTAGAATAAACACTAAAGCAACTCATTTCTACCCTAACGCCATTTAGAAGCTCTGATATGATTGAATGACACTTCTAGCTCTATCATGCTTCATTTGGCATCATTCAAAGAAAAGGACCCGGCTCATATCCTGTTTCATGTAATAAACAAATAAATAAAAATAACATCTTTCAATTCATGTTGTGGTCATAAAATGTGCTCAAAAAGTGATCAAAACGCTAGGTTATTAAAATTGCGTCACCGATGAAAGCAGCACTCGTCGGCCAGCAATGATAAATACCAGTGTATTTCTCCCCTGTAATGCGTCCCATGACCCAAAAGGTTTGATAACCCTTGATTTAAAAAAACAACCCCCCCCCCCAAAAAAAAAAACACTGGGTTAAACAGCTAGCACATACAGACATTGTAGCCCTTTCACCTGAACCCCATCATGTAAACATGATTTGTTTGCGAGAATGGCCTGAGGTGGTGGGATTAATGAATGCTGATGAAGTTTGTCAGGTTTGTCCAATTTGACACTCAGGAATAAAACACAAGGAGGAGACAGGAGACTCAATTCTGGTACCAGGAGGGAACGAGGAGAAGCGTTAGGTTTCAGTTCTCGGCACGTCACCCCTAACGATCTCCTCCTTCACCACCTTATTTATTGGGAAATCTACTACATGGGTGTGTCCAACCTAAAGGGTGGGGGCTGTTGGAGACACACTGAACTTGTTTGACTATGTGTGTGTATGTGAGTGTAAATTACGTACATGTGTGCCATTGTTACAAAAACATCCCGTTGCAGCTGGTGTTGATGGCTCCATCCACAGTTGAACCTTGCTTCAGTTTATCTGAATCCCAACAATCTCATTCCAACCACGTCCTCGAAAGGGTGGTTGCGTTCCTGAAATAAGTTTAGTCTGTAAAACTTATCTCATTCCAACCACGTCCTCGAAAGGGTGGTTGCGTTCCTAAAATTCTCCATAACCTTTCACACAGTGCACTAAGCATTCATAAGTATATAGGTGAGCATATAATGAATAAAAGGATTATAAATGTAAATGTTAATCATTCACATTTATAATCAAGAATTATATCTTTATTAAAAGCATAAGCGTTCTTCAATTAATGATTGCAGGCATAAGCGTTCTTCTTTGCAAGCATAATCAATCAATCAATATTAATGTAACATTAATAATAAGCGAATGTATGATAACTAAAATAATCAACCTATCATTCCCCCCTGTATATCCTACATTTGCTCATATCATCGCACAGAACCTACCTGACGGACTTTATTCAGCGGAGACATGTACATGCAAACATAGGTAGACCCAGGGGTCGAAAAGATAGAGGTAACAACCAGATCAAAAACCAATCCGAAAAAGAACCCAGGAAAAGACGGTAAACATCGTCCACAACATCCTGATATCTAAATGAAAACAAGTCACAACAACCCGAGTTGTTTTCCACATCATAATCACTGCCATCAAAAAGTAACAGCAGAGGGTAAATTCCATTCACTTTAGACGTCGTGGGTACCATAACCGTAGTGATAAATTGGACAAGCAGAGCTTTTGATACAGGGACCTCAGCAACATCCACACAATGTCGAGATAGCTGAGGAAAAATAATTTCAGAGATTAAAACATAACACACCAGTATTTTACGTGACAAAGGTCTCACTCCATAACTCTGATGACAAGGGCGTGGTCACGCCGGAGCGATCCGGTTCAGTGTGCGGGGCCCTCAGGGCGTGGTTGAACAGCACCGCTCACCACATGCCGCACACGCTCGATTGGCCTCAACCAAGAGCACATTGACCGCTATGCGGTCCCGGAGCACCATCAGAGAGGTGACTGACAATTTTTTTACTTCCAATTGCCAAAAAGGCTTCCTCAGTACAATTTGCAAGCTTCTGGACAATGTAGTGGAGGTAGCAGATCCCGTCAGCACGTTTATAAAAATGGACTCTCACCGTGCAGCAACATGGTTAACCAATTTATACTCATCTGGTACGCCACGAGGAACTCCAATTACACCAACGTAGGTGGAATCTCAAATATCCTCTCCTGTGGACGGAAACATAGTCATTGGTAAAGCAGTGACACCAATGCGCAAACACCTGTGACAACCCTTAAAGCAGAGCTCTTTCATGATTTTTCGCAAAGAAAAAGAAAAACCCTCCGCCACGATAATCATCATTCGCCAATAAAATTGTTCAACATACATTTCTACATTTCATCGTATCCTCATAAAATAAAAGAACAACAGAAAGAAATATAGTTCAACTTTCAGCAAAGAATAACTATATTAACGTCGTGTTGTTTTCATTTTTGTTTTCCTTTACCATAAAAGAAAAGTTCCCAAACGCATAAAATCACCTAAAAAATGTATTTAAAATCCGTATTTGAACCTTTATGATCAAATTAATACACCATTTGAACTAGAAATAAATCAATAAACAGTAATAAATTCAAATTCATTCCAGCAACATCAACCGAGGAGCACAATACATAATTACTTCAACCTCCAAAACAAAACCAAATAAAACAAGATATGCTCTTTTTTATTACCCTTGGTGCGTTTGCCCTTTGCCCAGAACATATATATAATAGTTTTTTTCATAATGAGATCGATTAGATTGATTATAAATAAAACACTTTTGCCTCCAAAACAAAATGTATCCAACAATTTGTGCCAAAATGTGTTTTTTCTTTTCTTTTCCCAAGATCATCTAGATCACTGGTGTCAAAGTCGAAACCCCACATACATTTATGTGGCCCGCGAAAACAATTCACGCGCATCAACTTCCATGAACCCTGCTAAAATTTATCCCGAAATGTCATATATTTTTTGATAATTTCGTTACCTGCTAACACTCACTCTAACAATAATTGAACAAAATATGACTGGTTTCAGAATTGGCAATTCATTCATATGATGTTATTAATTAATAATTTCATCATTGTGTTATTTTCTATATTCACTTCATGTACATCACTTTGTATACAGCAAGGGTTGATTTAAGTTGCTCTATAAACACAGTTGAGTTGAGTTGTGCAATTAATAACATATAACCATTTAATCAAATTTCACCGTCGTACCGGCCCACAGAAAGAATGTGTAACCCCAAAGCGTCCCGTGACAAAAATGAGTTTGACACCCTGGTCTAGATCTATTAGCAAAATGTAGGTTATTATTAAAAAATACATCCCCACTCACATGTGCTAAAGGAGAGCACAAATACCATAAAATATAACAGGAAATGACATGCCACTACTGATATTCTAGCATGTCGACAGAAACACTCCCTAAATGAGTGCAAAGGTGTCTTGAGACTTCTTCCGCCGGCCGTTTGATGTTTCCAGTAACTAAAATACTGTGCCCATCGCGTCACCGGACTTCGCTCACCTTTCTCGGTGGATGTTTCTATCGAGATGACCTTTTTACAATGTCCGTCAATCGGTATGGTCAGCAACCCTTCAAAGAAGTACAATGTTTCATTTTCATGTTTCGGATCAGAGCCAGGTCTGCTGGAACCACCATTTTGTCCTGCTGTGAAAAAGCACAATCGTCCCTACGGCAATCTCAATTCATTGTTTTTCTAAACTCTCTCGCATATTTTCAACCGAATTAGCTTACACAAGTACACAATTTGTAGAAAATATCAATAATTTACATGGTCTCCCAAACAATATTTCAAACAAAGAAAGAGACACAATTTTCGTAATAGTAATATAACATAAATCAATTCCATTTCAATTCAAATTCTTTAATTGAATTTTAACCATATAATTTCATACTTGCTACCAATCCCGCAGACTGGATGGCGGGAGCAATAGTGTCTCAAATAAAATGTGAAACATGCGTTCCGTTTGATCAATTAACCTGTTCACAAAATGTGTTCCATTGCCATAAATTTCCGACCCGTTTTGGAAAAGCCTCAACCAAACCCAGGCAATATGGCATCCCTTCATTAATTCAATGAAACCCATGTGCATTATCTGTAAATATAGAAACTGACCCCATTCTAGATACAAATTACCTTGTGTATTAAAACTTTGGTTAAAACCCATTGGTTGTATAATGTTTCTGAACCAGAGACACTATTCCCCCTGCCAACGCGTGAGATAATCCATGACGCAAATAGAATTTTGGGCAAAATGGTTTCACTGTCAGTGCTGACATAAACCCTATCTTGCAATATAGCTCTGTTGTTTTCGCCACACTCTTTGTTAACCGATTGGAATTTGTTGCCGATATTCAACAGAAGTGAACTTAACCTAAAACGTTATCACGTTGCTGATAGTCAGCAAGTCCCCTCTCAAAAGATTAAAATAAAGAAATAAACAAGGCAGAAGCACCTTTGCTGCTCACTGCGCGTGTGCCACGCACATAAATACCACAACTCGACGCAATAAGAACAGCATTCGTCATACTGATCTACCAATACGTCACGCACAATACAATATACCCTAATTTGTAAGGCGCTTTCACAACAGCCGCAGCCTTAACAAAGCGCCCCACAAAATAGTCAATATAAAGTAAAACAATAAACACATAACATAAAACACGGACATCCTAACCACTTTTCCCTCACACTCTTCGTTGTTGAAATACCATATCTACATAGATATACCGTATGTATTTTTTTTATGTTACTCTTAAGCCTAATCCTAACAATCATGTTGGCCATCATGTTGACCAGAAAATGTGTGACCAACCTGCTGTGTTCAAAAACAGGTTCAAAAGCAAACCGCAAAGTAACTAGACAAATCAGTTTTAAGCCAATAAACTGATGCCATGTCGTAATGTAATGGAGCACCAACTTTGAGTCAGAGAGAAAAGTGACGTACAAATATGCTAGCGTATTAGCTCAAACAGTATGTGTACAAACCGAAAGTTGTATAGACCTGCTTAAGTATAGCCTGCACAAGGGGAAATGCGGTTGTTTGTATCTAGATTTCTTCCTTCGCCCGTCAAACCGAGATATACACAATAAATGACCCATTACTATATTAATTCATTCTTTCAATCATTCATTTTCCGATTCGCTTCATCCTCACAAGGGTCACGGGGGTTTTGCTGGAGCCTATCCCAGCCATCTTCGGGCAGTAGGTGGGGGACACCCTGAACCGGTTGCCAACCAATTACAGGGCACACACAGACACGTACAACCACAGACACGTACAACCATCCAAGCCCATGCTCACACCTAGGGACGATTTAGAGTGTCCAATCAGCCTGCCATGCATGTTATTGCAATATTAATATCAAACAAATTAAAACACACAAAGAACGAGGGGCAGGACTAGAAAAGTTTGTTGTACTACCTCCTACAACCTCTCAAATCACTATTGCCAGTTTATATGCCCAACAAACAAACAAACAAACAAACAAACAAACAAACACTCATCAGGGAGCAGTAATAAGGCAGTAGGGTCAAGTACCGTGCATTTTTTCAGTGTTAAATGGGATTGACATTACAACATGGCCGTGCATAACAAAAGCCTAGCAGGCAAAACAACTACATGTTAGTGTACAGCAGCTCATCCACTTGTTTCTTTTTGGGGCTTTTTTTTTTCTTGCACTCTTCCAGCATGCAGAGTTCGCACCATACACTGTTCAAGGCTGCCAAGTGGCTTATCTACGCCGCAACTGTCTTTGGTAAACACCACCTAGGGTTTGTGATTTTCAAAAATGCCACTGCTGACCTTAAAACGTGCAGTCCTTCTAAGTTAATGAAGCCAATTCTAAATTCTCCACACGTGACCTTGAAACATAAACATTGACTAAAGCTGGAAGATTTTGCTCTTGTGACGAACGAAATTAGAAATCCAGCCTGTGTATGCACAAATGAGACATGGCTTAAAATCTTACATTTTTTTTTTCATGACTCAAACCAACATGAATTTGTATGTTCGACGTTATGATTGGTAGTTCATAGCTTCAACTCTTCAACTAGTCATTAAATTTAAATTTCATAATGAGGGAAAGCACAACACTATCCAAGGATAGCAACGTTGTAACTGAATTTACATAATCTCATGACACAAGACCATCATTTCTCCCACATCAGGAGCCGTGATGGCTCTTCTCCTGTTTCAAGAGAAATGTCATCCGCTAGAACACTTCATCCAAATATCGATATACACCAGCAATTTACCGTCAAACAAGCCACTGTCACTTTCCGTGTTCTTTCAAAATGAAACTACCTTCCATCATGAAGCCAACAAGGAAAGTTGCTATCTCTTTCTGAGAAGCAGGAATGTCTCATCATGCACTTACAAATTTACTCTTGGGACAGCCACGGGAAACGTGGCCTTTCGCCCCACAACTCCAACAAATAATCTCTGTCATTTTCGCACATAGTTCTAATATTATCCTGCAGGTGCATTAATGTTTGCGTGTTCAGCTGACCCGCGAAATTATATTTACTTATCCACAAATCTAATTGTTTTATCTTTGAAGGACATTGGCTCTCTACGAATCTCCAGTCCTTACACCTCAACTGCATTCTAGGACCAGTATCCCCGGTCTTACTATTTTGCATTCCCATTTTGCAAATTTGAGAGTCAGCAGTTTACCTAGGGTAACTATGCTAACTTTGCCCTTGAACAGGGTGACAATTTCTCCGACTGAGGTAATTTCAACCTTCTACCACCAAAGTGTACCAAAGTACACCAAAGTGGCGGGAAATTCTTGCATCTGCTTCCTCAGACAGTTGTCACAGCAAATGTCCTGTTCGAATGAGGTAGCAAACCTCCACTCACACAGTTACACAGTCACCCATGAAGCGCATTTCATCCGATTACATTCAACCTAGGTACCGTTCTACACACACACTATTCACACACGGAGTTTAAGCACGCCAGGACACAGTCGCCACGTACAGGACACCGTCGCTCTCACAGTTCTAAAGACAATATTTACAACACGGAGTTTAAGCACGCGCAGGACACCGTCGCCCTAACAGTTTTAAAGACTATACTCTGTCTATATGCCTGATAGGGACTAGTATGGCTCAGGGCTTTAAACGGCGTTAAAGACCACGTCTTTTGCCGGCGCGCAAACACTCAATCAACGCTTGAAAGAGTTCCTTCCCAAAGGACCCCTCTCAGGCTCAACACCGGCCCTGAGAGAGTTCCAACTAGAAACAGGTTCAAAGACCACCCTGACCTCTGTCTTCTAAAACCCGGCGCGCAACACTCAGTCAACCCTTGAAAGAGTGTCAATGCGGAGTTTAAGTACGTACAGGACACCGCCGCCCTACTCACCAAGAGTCGTCCTCTCTCCTCGGGATTCGCGTCAACCCTCAGCCCCCAGACGAGGAGCCGAAACCCAGTCCCGGAAAGGGTGTTTTTGCCGTGGCCACGGTCTTCCTGGCCGTCGACTCAGCGTCTGGAGGCGTCAGGTATATTGCGATCCCGGACGAGCCCCCAAAAATGTCAGGTTTGTCCAATTTGACACTCAGGAATAAAACACAAGGAGGAGACAGGAGACTCAATTCTGGTACCAGGAGGGAACGAGGAGAAGCGTTAGGTTTCAGTTCTCGGCACGTCACCCCTAACGATCTCCTCCTTCACCACCTTATTTATTGGGAAATCTACTACATGGGTGTGTCCAACCTAAAGGGTGGGGGCTGTTGGAGACACACTGAACTTGTTTGACTATGTGTGTGTATGTGAGTGTAAATTACGTACATGTGTGCCATTGTTACAAAAACATCCCGTTGCAGCTGGTGTTGATGGCTCCATCCACAGTTGAACCTTGCTTCAGTTTATCTGAATCCCAACAATCTCATTCCAACCACGTCCTCGAAAGGGTGGTTGCGTTCCTGAAATAAGTTTAGTCTGTAAAACTTATCTCATTCCAACCACGTCCTCGAAAGGGTGGTTGCGTTCCTAAAATTCTCCATAACCTTTCACACAGTGCACTAAGCATTCATAAGTATATAGGTGAGCATATAATGAATAAAAGGATTATAAATGTAAATGTTAATCATTCACATTTATAATCAAGAATTATATCTTTATTAAAAGCATAAGCGTTCTTCAATTAATGATTGCAGGCATAAGCGTTCTTCTTTGCAAGCATAATCAATCAATCAATATTAATGTAACATTAATAATAAGCGAATGTATGATAACTAAAATAATCAACCTATCAAAGTTCCACTTGTATCCTAGGCGCTGCCTCCCAATTTGCCGGAGTGGTTCGTGAGGCCGGAGTATGTCTAGAGGCGGTGACTAATTCCCTTTACCCAGTGTCAGATTAAGGCATGTCAATAAACAGACCAACTCAATCCATCTGTGAGCGACGGCATCCGCTGGCTGAGTCTTGGCTGTCTGTAATGAGCTGCTGAAAATCTCCATCGGACTGAAATGTCTGGAAAGATGCCTTGTCACAGTGCGTGGGGAAAGGCAATGCAGGGAGAGATGGGACTGCTGCCCACCTTTAATACCAGATTTACGCTGCACCCTTTGCCCATTTTCTGTTTGCCCCCAAGTAGCACAATTGGGCTGTGGCATAGAATCAGGCTTCTTCCAAATCTGGATTAAATCAGTTCTGAATGACCAAACAGATGGGTGATGAGGAAATCGCTAAATAAAAGGAAGTTGTTGTCACTGCGCGTGGGTGGAGCATGATAACTCCTCATAAAACTCATTCCATCAACTCTTCAAGTTTTAAGTGTGACCTCATGTCCGGCTCTGAAGAAATAGTGTACTCACATCGAATCCTCTGTCTTGCGCAATCTGAAACTTTGTCGTTTTCTTGACGGACATGATGGTGCGAGGAGCTACTCATTGCTTAGATTTATTGAGTTTAGAGTACTGGGAGCAGCCGTATATGTGAGTGTTGTTCTGGTAGTTACTACGACCACATAAATACATGCTAAATATCCACATCAGCCATTCAAATTCCATATTGCTTGTTGACACCTGAATAGTTGCACATTCTGGGTTTTTTCAGGTGTTTGATGAATGAACAGAAATAGATCGCAGAACTGTGCACTATAGTCAATCCAGCCGAAAGGAAGACAAAATGATGCTCCATCATGTTGTGAGGAGGAAGGTTCATCAGTTCTCTTTTGTCTAATTTATCTCTTTCTGGTTTCCTGGGTTAATTACACACTAATCATTTCTGTGCCGCTTCTTTCAGCAAAAGTTACGCTATTGACTCTGTTGCTAGTGTTTATGTAATATACACTCTTTCTGAATGTGTGTTTGTAAGTCCCGGCCCAAGGGGTGTAAACCTTTGGGAATATGTCATGCTCAAAATTAGTGTGCCTCACTTCTCCCCACAACACTGGCGAATGTAGGGCACAACTGAGAGGAATCAACACTATCGAATAATTCTCACACCCAATTTTTTTTTTAAAGTGACTTGACTGCTCACTGTTTTATGTGTGTGGTAGTGCTTATTCCCAAGGGGCCAGAAGCACAAATCCTTTCAAGAAAAGCTCATAATTTCCTTCTTCCAAACCTCCTTCCTCTTTGCCAAATTACACCTTTTCTGGTAGGGATGAGATGACTGAAAACATTTTGGCCCGAGATCAAAATGTAATGAAATCACCAAAGATCTGCCTGAAGGGGGGGGATTCTTCAGCTGATTTCTCATAGGAAACAGCACGATTATTTTTTTCTCCCACAACCTTCCCACCTCATTATTATGTAGAACCGTAGAACTTCATCTCATACGCTTTTTTCTTACTCTGAGATGGATCGAGTCCATGGGCACGTGCAGCCATGAATGCTGAACAGGTGTTCAATGAAACCCTTTCGCCGCTTCAGGAGTTTGATGACGCAGTACCAAGATCGCTATTCAACTAACGCCGACCAGCCTTGTCACTCGGGACAATGGCAACACAAAACAACCACCGCAGGAAGTCACATGGCCACCAAAGTTTGGGGGAAAAAATGTCAGAGGTGAGCGGCGACCCCCTCCCCACCCAGAAAGACAACAGACATAAGCTGCTTAAGCGTCGCTCGACTACGCTGGAATGCAGATGTCTGCAGAGGGGGGCCTATTATTTAAGATCTTTTCATCACTCTGAAAGGGAGGGAAATGGCTCTAAAAGACATGAATAATGAATGCACTTTCTATCAATGTATGTATAATTAATCACATGTCTTCCAACTGGACGTCTATGGAGCCTCTAGGCCTGAGTGACATGGAGACAAGTCTGGATTATTGTCTGAGTCTGACAGTAAAAAGGACAAGTCGGCATCGCAGGCTTTTTCCTTCCATAGATGGTACAGATGGGTGTCGTAACTGATTAATCGATTACCGTAAGTGATGGTAAAAAATGTTGTCCATTATGTGGAAATGAATTTTGATCAGTGGTGAAACAGCAAAACTGAGTGCACTACTTGACTCGAAAATATGCGGGTGCGATGTTTGGTCTGAAAAAGAAGAACAAATGTCAAATTTGGGAAGTTGTGCTCCGTGAAAAGTTCACTCAGGAAGTTCGGTTAAATGCCCATCCGATAAACCCCTTTCACGCTGGCCAGCTAAGACCTGTGTATAAGGTACCAATGCGGTGTGGAATCTTACAGTACTGTAGGCTTAAATGGTGAATGACCAATGTAACTGTTTGTGATGAAACTACTTGTCACTTTCCCCTGACATTGCTACACATTACCTGAATGCGTGAAGACACACTATGGACACCTCAATATCCCTCTGTCCGAGAGACACTGGCAAATAAACGTCGCCAATGATAGGAGGTTAAAATAAGGTTGACTTCTTTCACCTTTCTTGTCCATTTTACGAGTTTCACGATTGTCTCTCTGGCAGTAGTGGTGAGGATTTGTCCACCTTCACACGGGAAGGCTAAACGACAGAGACGGAAATGTGAGCGGGAAGTGGTGCTGTTTTTACGCACCCGTGTCATTGTGTGTGAGAGGGGCCATTATTTGCTTTCCTGAGACAATACTCGACATGTACCACCTCCATCAAAGTGATGACGATTGTTTTTTTTTTTTTTTGGGGGGGGGTGTTTGGTTTCCAATTCTTCTTCAAG